>JARHVA010001123.1:3510000-3852712 GCA_037957365.1 Torreya grandis | reverse complement strand
AATTTGGCATCACTTTGTTTAGATATGATCTTTATTTTAGTTTACTCATTTTATGTGTCTAATGGAATTAAGGCACATGGATGCATATACTTAGTAACAATGTGATGTGTTCATGTAGTTCACATATATTTTTATTTAATGTTAAGTTCAATATGTATGAACAAACACATTGATATATAAATTTCAATTTTATGTTGACACTTTTACAATTTTATTACCATTTTCATGTCTCAATGGGAATGTAAGTAAACATTTTAAAAAATAATACTTCTTGAATTTCAAATTTTCATTGTTAATTTAGAGTATTGCTAGTTGAATTAACTAATTTCATCATAGCTATAAAGTCACAAGGTTTCAATTTTAACCATGTGACTCATTCAAGTCTATAAACCTATTTACTTATTTATTTCAAATCATTTTCCCTTCACATCCTATTTTTACCTACACATTACAATCCATAACTATATTCATGATATTAATAAATAACACTAACACACACACACACACGCGCGCGCGCGCGTGCACACGCACACTCACATGCACACGCACATGCACGCACACACACACACACACATGGTGTGTGTGTGTGTGTGTGTGTGTGTGTGTGTGTGTGTGTGTGTGTGTACACATACATGCACACACATACATATTTAATAAAAATTTGATATGAAATTTATCCACATGGAATTCTTATAAGGGTCATGCAATCATAGAGTCATGTAACTCTTTTACTTTTCATTGTGTCCTTAATAACTGTATGGATTTATGGGATTACACTTCATAAACCCAATGTGTCCCCTTGTACTATATATAATACTTTAAAAATTGATCAAAATTTTAAACTATAACATAAATAACATATGCAAAAACCAAAAATTAAATTTTAAAGAGAGGACACATGGAAATTTTATAGTGGCCACACATTTATAAATTAATGCAATCCTCTTTTGTTTTTCATTGTGGATTTGGTGAAGTTCAAGAAATTTTAAATTCATTCTAATCTCCCAAAATATTTGCCTTCATTTTTAATTCATGATAAACAAATAAATAACATAAATTTTAATTAATATTACATGTGATCATATCCAAATTTACATATTATGAATTCACATCTTGAATTTAAATTATATATTCACACAACTTAAGAGAAATAACAATATTTAAGTGGAAATATGGCTGACCATAATACAATAATAAATAAGTGGGGTTCACAAATGCAATTATAACCTTTGAATAAAGTGGCCTCCATGGATCCATTTGGATTATATACTTTGTATCAATTTTAGATTGTGTGTGTTCACAAATATCTCAAGGGATAACAAATGGCATGTGAACCTTAGGCTTAGTTATATATGAAGGGGTCATGGTAGACTTAGAATATATGTAAATGCACAACCACCAAGTAAATGAATCCTTTAGCTATATTTATATATGAATGTATGTACCAAGTAACTTAGGGGTTTTTTTTTATAAGCTTATGTTATGGCCAATTAAATTAAACAAAAAACTATTTGGGTTAACATGTCAAATAAAAATTGGTATATAAATGAATATAATATATATGTTCTTGATGAAATAGGCCCATATTTATCTTTAAGAAATGGAAGCATGTTTTTCACAACTTATCATAATTTTTTCTTTTAATACATAACATCTATTGGTTGAATATATATGAGTTTTATGATAATTGTAGTAATTTTTAGATCTGATTAAGTTTGGTAAATAACATTTTCATTGATATCTAATAAGAAAAAGTGAAATTAATTTTTAACTAAGCATTTTATTTGTTATTTAAATTGGATACTCTTTTAATTTAGGAAGATGGTGTGATCTATTAATGGATGGTGTAAGACTTGTTGTAGGAGAAATCCTTCTCTAATATAATTGTGAAAATATACTCTTTGTAGGTATATGTATTTTATTAGGACTTGGAAAAGTAAAAGAATATGAAGCATGAGTCTCATGTGATAGTACATGGATTTTATCTAGTGATATTGAATCCTAACAACTATTATTCAAAGATGGACACAATTTCTAAAGCAATTGATTTTTTGATGTAGGTAAAAGGCTAAGACTAAATATATAGTGTTGTTATAGATCCACCGATTGATAGATTAAAGAATACATGTAACATTCAAATCTAATAAACTAGTTGAAAATTATTTCATTTATATATTTTAATAAATGAGATACACTCATATATAGAATGAGGTATAATATTAATGATAAATCATTATAAGAAAGCATTTTTTAACGTGATATTTATATATAAGGATGAAAAAAGTAACTTAAGAAACCAATCTAAGAATCAATCAATATTATATGAATAAAATTTTAGAGAATTAATTTAATTAAATGGGCACAATTTTACAATAGAATAAGAACATTATTGAATATGTACAAAAGGATATCAATATCATTAAATATGGGAAATGTAGGCATACAAAAAATAAAAGAAAAATGAGTATCAATCACATCATGAGGAATATAATTATTTGATAAAAATTTCTCATTTCATATAGCATGGGATGACTCATTAAAAAGAGATAAGCTATATAATTTCATTTTTAAATCACATGATACATGAAGTATGACAAATATCTCTTGAGTAAGAAAATTATAGTTCTCAAGGGTTTTGTTCAATTGTTAGATTTTATAATTAAAGGCAAACATAGACACACTATTGAAAGTTGTTTTTATACGGAAAAAAAATATCACAAAGTATAGAACAGGAAGGAATGCAAGTAAATACCCTAATAGAATCTTTAGGATAGTCATTATTATTAACTAATTCATTAGAAACACTCATAATTTCTAATGAAAGAGTAGGAATCTATAAAATATGTTCTTTAGTTTTTTGGTAAAATGTGTTAATTAATCATTTTTATATCACTAGAAATGTGTTTTATATCATTCATGTCCAATATCTCTTTCATCAAAGACATAGTATCATTTTCACTAATATAAACCATTATGCTAAGTAAAATAAAAAATTATGAGGAATCAGGGGGAATAAAACCTTAAGGATATGATATGGGAATGAAACTCTAAAAACAATAACAAAAAATACTAAAGGACATCAAACCCTAATGGGTATGATTGAATATATCATAGGTTGTATTTAAGTAGAATAGGTTCATAAACATGTTTTAGTAAATTGTGATGCTAAAATAAAATGACACTTATTAACTAAAAAACTAATTAAACAAGGGATGTTATTGATATGATATTCTAAAATAACAAATAATATACCTTTTATCCTCTAAGAGGAAAAAAACATTGAAAAAGTGAAAGCAATGTAAATTATGTAAAGAAAGAATAAAAGTCACGAAATAGTCATATGTTTACATAATTTTAGAATTATGGAAGGGGATCAAGTCTATGAAGGTGGAAGATACATTCTATGTGTAACATCAAGGTCTCATTCTATAAGGATGTATTAAAATGCATACTTTATATCTCAAAAATCTTCTAAGGTCATATTTAATGTTGTGCTCATGAAACTAATGAATCTATTATTGATAACTAAATTTATACTTAAATTACCTTGTGATTATATGATTTTTTTGATAGGTGTAAAAAGTGTTGCCATATAGTCAATATCCTTTGATTTACATATCCTTTCATAAATCATGAGAAAATTTGTATAATTATTTCAATTTAGCTTATTTACCTAAATAACCTTAATAGACATGCAAAAGATAAGAAAAAGAATTGGTTGGGTCATTAAAACTAAAGAGGATTAAAAATATGCATATTTCATGCTAGAAGTAGACCCCACTTAGCTCTTCTACAGTGTATATGAATATTTTTAATTAGAGTTTTAACCTCCTATTCCTATGTGGGGATGCAACTACATGAAATTTTTCTATTCTTATTTTGGTACAAGATACCACTAAAACTTTGAAGTTAAAATCTTTAGGAGTAGAAATATATATATATATATATATATATATATATATATATATATATATATATATATATATATATATATATGGTACCAAAAATTGAAATGATATAAAATAAACTTTCCACTTGTTAACATGCCTATATTACGTATTATGTATATATCATTATCTAATTCATATCAAGGAATTATCTACATTCAAGCCAACCCATGGAGAAAGAAAGAAGTTTAAAAATAAGTAAACACAAGCTAAAAAAGTGAAATGTGGTCTAGGGCCAATAAAAAAATAAAGTTGGATTCACTGACTTATCAAATCTAGATTGTGCTAATTTTGAAGACCAATAAATCTATATTAAAGGGAGAACTATAATATTGAGAATAAAAATTAGGATAGGGAAATAGAAAAAAGGGGATATTGAAATTTAAAAAAATAAGAAAGAGACAAATCAGAATAAATAGGGTAAGATGGGGTCACATTGAGATGAAGGAGATAAGGCAAACACACAATAAAATAACCAACAATTACATAAACCAAAACAAAAAACCATATGGGCAAAACAACATTAAAAATATTATAATAAAAATCTTTGTACCAAAATTAGTTGTCTATATGTGACAATAAATTTGAATAAGGGAACTAGATAAATTAGAAAAATCTTCTTATTATAGCAACCTATAAGGACACTAATTTTTGTTATATAAGCATATGATTTAAATTATATAAAAGATGTAAATGATTACACCATTTTATAGTAAATATTATGTATAATTTAACCAATCTTGACCACTTCTAGTGCTGATTGGGGCATGAATATCAATAATTAGACATGAAATAGATTCAATTATAATAAAATAAGATAGTTAAAAATACAACTGGGGTATTTATATGTCTAATCAAGCAAATTTTATCCCCAAATTTCTATGTATTAAAACCATTTATGGTTAATTAGGAATAAATTAGATATATTTGACCCTAAATAGTCATAATTAAGTAAAGTGGATATAATTTACACATATTATTACTAAATTATATAATATTTGTGTGTAATTTATAAGTAAAAAGTTTTCATTACAATTTACCAATTTTTAACAATTACTGTTAATTTGGGCATGATTTTAAAATAGGGTCAATTAGGTGTAATGTTAGTGAAATATTTTCTTTATTATTTTGTAATTATTGGTAAAGGATAGGGTTTTTTGAATCAATTTCCCAAACCTATACAAGAGACTACAAAAGGAAAAGGGTCTGGAACCCAGATATGTCCATAAGAGGCTAACTAAGAGCCCATATGTTGAAAAAGACTAAATAGTAAAATAACTAAAAAAAAAGCCTAAAATTATAATATTTTTTATTACCAAAAATCTCTTCCCATTTTTTGGTCATACCCTTTAGGTCTCTGTCGGTGTTTAAGATCCACTAAGGGGCTTGCCCTTTCTATTATTTACACCCATTACACTTATAATTTTTAATGGTTGAGGCCTCAACCTTGTCCATCATATCACCCAATAGTCCTTTGAAATATTCAATACCAACTATGTTAATCTTGAATACTACTTTACTAACCGTAACAAGAAGCTTTATGTTCTCTCCCTATTCAACATTCTCTTATTCCAAAGTATCTACCTTGTCTTTAAAAAAATTTAGAAAAGAATTTATAGTCAAGAGGTCATATTTGATTTTAAGACTATTAAATTATTGGTGCATCTTCTTTATTTGATCTATGAGGGTTTAATTGTCTCTAAATATCCACATGATAAATGCTTTTTATAGGTCAAACTCTTCAAATAAATTTTCCTCCTTGTTTTGATTTCTAAGGGAGCCCCCAAGAGGGTTAAATTATGCATTCAAATTTTTGAGGATAGAAATTTTAAGTGGGGGATCCAATTTACATTTTTTATTAGCTTCTTTATCAAGTATCTCCTTAGTTATTTTCATTTTGAGGAGAAGATATTTGCTTTTCTTTTCAAGAGATGAAGACCTTCCACTACATCTTCTATCTCATCATGTAAGATTTGCCTAGGATTATCAAGAGTAATAAATTTATAGATAAGGGATTCCTCTTCACCTAATACCACTTTCAAAGTCTTAGAGTTTCTCCTTAACATTACTTTGATTTATGCTCCCTCCTAAGAGGGTTGGACCTAGATTAGTTGGGATGAGCCTCCTTTTATTCTTTTGAAATAGGGTTTCCATATTTTGCCTATGGGGTCTCCGTGGGAAACACTTTGGACCTCTATTGATCCCTTTGACATATTTTATTTATTATTGGTTACATGAGTCATTATAAATTTATTTGAGTAGTTAAATTTATTACGACATTCTACATTTATTTCTTTCATTTTGTGATTTCACTTGGTGAAAAATGAGAAATGAGATTATTTATAAGTGTCACCTGTAGAGTAAAAAATTACTCTACATTTCATTCTAATTTTCAATTGCGCACTACAAAATTTTTGTTCCCACATACTTTGGTCCGAGATGGCAAAGTTTTGAAATAGAGCACAGGCGCTAATTTCCTTTTGATTCATTTTGTCTAAGTGTTGAAGTCAAGCGGAAGCTTCCAAGTGTCATCAGTCGAGGCATCTTTTACATTTTTTATAAGTAAAGTGGAGATTGCCACGTATCTCATAATAACTCAATGGAATGTGGCAAGTGTTAGCATCCAATTTTCATATCGGCATCTATGTTTCAAATCTCTTTTCAGTGGAAGGTTTCAACAAGCTAAGTATCAGGATCAGGCGAAGGGCACCAAGTGGCAATAGTAGAAAGTTTCAATTTGCTTTTTTAAAAGTGACATAAGACACCATGTTTTGAGATCTGAATTATCTTCATTTTGTTTCACAAATATAACAAAGACTATGGTGGGTTTCAGGTTTTGTTTTGAAGCAAGTGAAAACTACCAAGTGTTGCGGTCCACGTAAATATGAAATGAGGCCTGGTTGTTTCTATAATATAAATGGAGAAATGCAGATACCAGCACGTGTCACCTTCTACAGGTTTATCAAAAGGTGGCTAAAAGCAGCAGAGATTGCCACATATCCCTAGTTAAGTAAAGTGGAGATTACCACATGTCCTTTGATTGAGACAAACAGAGATCACCACCTGTCCCTATGACTTTTAAAAGTTGCTCAAATGAGAAATGTTGTGGGTCATATTTCCTGTAAAGTTGTTAAAGTTTTGAAGAAGTGGATTATGATAGGTGTCAAAGGTGAAACACTCCTGAGTAAAGACACAAAAGATTATAAGTTATGCGAAAAGTGCCGCATGTCCTCGATAAGGTTGCGAAACCCGCCAAGTGTCATTTTCTAGTGTCTCCTAAAGAAAGAGAAGGTTTTCAAGGAATTGTCCAAGTGTTCTCTTCTATTTAATAAAAGGGAGCATCCTATGATCTGTTCAGCTAATGAACTACCGAAAGATAGAGTGTTTCAAAATTTAAGAAATATCTTCTATTAGACACTTCCAGTTCGGTTAGATTTTAGTTGGGCCATTAGATTGGGAACATCCAGACAATCCAGAGTGAATCCAAGGCTATAAATAGAGGTGCAGAGATCACTAGAAAATCACTAGATACTTAGAGAGAATTTTTTGAGAGAATTATTGTCAAGAGTTTAGACTTTCTAGAGCTGTGATTAGGAATATCATTTGCTTTTGTTCTATTTTCTTGAGTTGGAAAGTTTATGTAACTATGCATGTTTGTGTGCCTCTTATATGACTAGAGAATCAATAAGAAGATTTAATCATGTGCCTTTGTTGATATTTTCTATGTCATTGCAAAAGTAGTCTAAGCTGTGTTGTCAAGAGTTTTAGATTTTCTAGAGCTGTGATTAGGAATGTCATTTGCCTTTGTTCTATTTTCTTGAGTTGGAAAGTTTATGTAACTTTGCATGTTTCTATGCCTCTTATGTGACTAGAGAATTGAAATAAGAAGATTGAATCATGTGCCTTTTTTGATATTTTTTGTATCACTGCAAAAGCAGTCTAAGCTGTGAGCCTCTATTTCTATTGTTTTCATCTTTTACATTGATCATGCCTTGTTTGCTCTTAAATGTAATTGAATCTTACATATAGTTTCATTATGCTTAGATTAAGGGTCAAATTATATTAAGGTGCATCACCATAGTTAGATTTTATTTCTTTGCATTTGTGTTTCTATTAAAATTTCTATCCCTTTTCCCAGTATGCTCAATATAAAGAAGAGACCAACTTCTTAAAAATCTGGAGGTTGTTTCAAGTTGCAAGTCCCACATCTTGAAACTTCCCATTGTTGGTGTTAGAAATAAGCACAATTTTAACCATCAATAGTTTTTGGCACACCCGATGGGATCAATCTTGAAGTTTCTTTCAAGATCGTATGAACTAGAGAGCTACGAGGAGTCAGAGCTATGGACCAGTAACTAGATCATAATCTGCTATAAATCCAGGTATTCTTTTGCCACCTTTGGTAACTAGTCCAAGAAGAAGAGTCAACTAGTTTATACCAATACTAAGAGCAAATATGGGAGCCCCTATACCCCTAAGAAATTATGCAAGTTGGAACACTGGTAGTCCATTGATTCTCCTAATACCACCAGCCACTTGGGACCCTATCCCAGTGAATTCCCTAAAATTTCTACCCAAATTTAGTGGGAAAGACTTCAAAACACCTGAAGAACATTTGTAGGATATATCAAATGTTTGTGTTATACATCTTGTCACACAGCAAAATGTGGCCATAAGATTATTAGTAGATTCTTTTAAAGGGAAGGCTCTAGAATGGTATCAATCTTTGACCCCAAATACCATATCTACATGGGATCAGCTTAGAGATATTTTCTTTGAAAGATTTGAAAAGAAGGGTGATAAGTCTTCTTTATTACAACAATTAATTACCATCCAAAGGGAACCACAAGAAGCGATGACTAACTTCAATTCTAGATTTCAAAAGACTTGGGAAAGAATCCCTGCTATAGCTAGACCACTACCAAGTATGGCTATAGTGCTTTATCTTAAGGCTTTAAATTCAGACATATCTATTATGATTTAGTCACTTGGAGGTTAGACTCTATCGGAGGCTTATGACTATGCAGTCAGAGCTAAAAATAATTTGATAGATGCTAGAAAGTTGTCTCCAAGGCCTCCCATGCCCATGTTTTCAGATATTTCCTTGTCATTACCTCAAGAAGCCCCTAAATCCATAGCCCCACCTGTGTCTATGTACACATATCCTCAACCACCTACTAAATAAATTTCCCCTACTCAGTCATCTAAGCTAGATGATATCAAAAACATCTTGAGGACATTTTCTAATGAGTTGATTAATATAAAAAATAGAAGAATAATTATACTAAACCCCAATACTAGGGCTATCAAGGAAATATATTTTCATCTCAGCCAAACCAATACTAGGGTCCTCTAAGGAAAAATAACCTTCAGCTAATAAACTAATTAGTTGCAGTCCCTACACCCTCACAGACTATTCCTCCCAATTCAAATAGGGAGATTGTTCCAGGGCAAAATAATTATGTGGATAACACTAATGCCTAGTGTTTCCCTTGCAATAATGCTCATATGCTTAGAGATTACCCCATAGGTAATCTACAACAAAAGGTGGCAGAGCAAAGAAGAATTGATGGTCAGTTTGTAAGTTCCAGTGACAATCAAGCTTACTAGTCTTCTAGTATGCAAAATTCAGTCTTAATGGCTCAGATGCAAGGGATGTCTTTGCAACAAGAGGAATAAATAGCCTTGAAATATGCTTTGTTCTCATGGGTTGAAGATGAAGAATCAATTTTCTTGAATGAAGCTTCCACTTCCAAAAACCTAGTAGTGCAATCTGATTATTATACTAAATCAAAGAGAAGGATGGTGGAATAGCCCAAGGTTGTAAATAGTCAAGTCATGGAGAATCCTCCATTTCAAGGACAAAGAAATATAGCTGTCAGATAAGAAGTGCCTCAACTGGTGCAGAATCAAGTGATTCCTGCACAAATTCAAGAAAAAACAAGATATCCTTATTCTCAAAGAACTCAAACTTTAGAACCAATAAATGTGGTGGATCAATTGAAGAAGACTCCAACATAAGTATCAATATGGGATATATTGGCTATTCTTGAATAGAAGACACTACTACAAGAAGCTCTACAAGGCCAAGCAATGCCCAAAGGTACTATTATCAAAGAAGGACCTACTAAAAAAGAAAATCCCAAAGACAGTTCATCTGCAGACAATAGCGCTAGTGAATAATGCACCAGAGGTAAGCAAATCCAAACTGGATCCCTTCTATTTAACTTTAATAGTTGGCAAGAAACTGTTGCATAATGCAATGATTGATTAAGGGGCTAGTATTATAGTAATGCCTAAGTAGATAGCTGATGCTTTAGAAATTAAGTATGAACCACTCACTAAAGGAGTCATGCAGCTAGATGGGAAAGCAGTAAAAACAATAGGGAGAATTAAACAACTCCCATTACAATTATATGCTTGTCCTAATATAATTGTAAATCAAGATGTATTAGTCATAGACATACCTCCTGTATTTGGCCTATGCTTATCTAGAGACTTTAAATCCAAGATAGGAGGATATATGTCCCTTGATTGGTCTCACCTCATCCTAAAAACCAAGTATGGTTCAAAGATGAAGATATTATTTGAGCCATTATATAAGGATCACATCACCAATGAACCAACTACAAAGTTAGAGGTAACTCATGCTATGATGAATAAAGAATAAAGGGTTTTTGTTGAAGAGTTAGGTGAATGGACTAGACATGATCAAGAAGAGAAAAATGATCATTTATTAGCTATGATGCAAAGTGACCCATATGGAAATTATGACTCTATTGGTCTGGGCACTTATGTTATACTTGATGAAGATCATAAAATCCCAAATGTTTTAGAGGAAGAAAAGTCAAGAGATACCTCTTCTATTAATCTTTGGGTCTCTCAACATGAATTCCAGATTTTGAGTGAGAAGTCACAAGCGTATGCCTTAATCTCTGATGTAGATGAAATAATTTTTGACTTTCTTCTTACTCTGAAAGATGATGTGGAGGAGCATGGACATTTCCTTGATCGTGATTTGAATGATTTGTTTGAAATCATTGGGTCAGGTTATACTATTTTTTAGGGAAGCTGTGAGTCGGTTGCAGATGAACAAGACAACATTGAGACTCAATTACATATGCCAAATTATTTCAAACTTTTAGAATTATCCTTTCAAGAGGTTAGTAATTTTGAAGTCATTAAAGAGGACGATCATGCAATAAAACCTAAGTTTGAGGTAGAAGGAGATAAACAAATAAATGATATATATCAAAGGGCTTCTGTTGATGAGCTAATAGTCATTAATAAGACATGCCAGTATTAAGAACTAGCATTTGACAAGCTTCCAAGGACAAGAAGATTTTATATATGTTGGAAGCATGTTTGACTCAGACTCACTTAAATGCAGGCAAATCAATGTGGCATACACAGAGAACAAGTCACCGGAGCTATATCTAATTCAAACACTTGTCTGACGGTATAAGCCAACTTGTCATGAAGGAGACTTTAGAAATTCTTCTTTTGATCTAGGAGGGAGATAAAGATACTTGGTTAATATAGTTAGATAGTTTCCCCTTTCTGTATTGCTTTGTTTTCCCATTTTTATTTTCTTGCTTTTATTTTAAATAAGTGTTCTTTAAAAATGTAATTGGCATCTCAGAGTTTCTCAAAATTTTAAAAATTCCCCAATACATTGAATGTCTCTCGAATATTTAGAAATCCCCAAGGTACCTTGTGCTACCACTTGCATAACGTGTCTATCTCATTGTTCCATAAAGATTGAGTAGGATTTGCTAATAGTTATCCAAGTTTAATACCATTTTGAGACTTGATAGGTCAATAAATAACTCTTAGCAAGAGTTAAAGCTTACAAGTTCTCAAACATTCTTGCATCTATGAGAAAATATCCTACTACTTGCATTTTTAGTGCCTAGTAAACTAGCTTCTGTGAAAGTGTTTCTATTTTGAGAAAGTTCATACCAGTTATTACATAATAGATATAGAGATGGAGGGAGCATAGTCTTCACAACAAGGAGCTAGGAAAAATGAATCCCTTGACAAGTTTCTTGTGAGCAAGTCATATGCTTCAACTCCCACACAACCATTGAAGACCTATCCATAGACCAGAATTCTTGAAGTTGGTCAAGCAAGTGATCTAGCAAAAATAAAAGATTATGCAGATGGAGTCATGGACCCAATACTTAAAAGAGCTAGTAGCAAAAATCTTAAAGAAGGAACACATCAAAGGTGTTTACAGAGGGCTAGAGTAGGGAAATATGAGACATTTTCCATAAGGATATGGACTTCACAATTGGCAAAATTCCTTGTCTCAGCTGTGCATCCATGCCCTAACTTGGTTGAATTATGTGCAGACTTGTTCCATGCACCCTCAATCACCATTCAACAAGGTCTATTAATAGTAAAAATCACACCACAGGATATCAGGGACATGTTAGCCCTGTATCATGATAAGATAGCTATGTTTCCCACTATTGCTAAAATGCAAAGAACATGGGCAAACATCAATACCTAGTTGAGGTTCTTAAGATCTGAATTGCAAATGGGTGATGATGACACTATTTTGCCTACACTCCCTATAAAAAGAGACTAATTTGCACAAGCTAGCCAAGATGCACTATCTATGATGGCTTTCATCTTCAGCATGAAAGATGATATGGTAGTTTATGGAGAATAAATGGCTATCCTCTTTAGGCTAAAGACCTTTGACAAAACTCAGGAGTATAGGCTTGACTTTTCTGAATAGATTGCTTTCTCAATGGTGGAACAACTGACCCAGTTCAAATCAAAAGGGGTTTTTAGGTACTCTTCTTATTTGTTTCACCTCATGTTGTATCAAAACTCTGACCTCTTTTCTCAACATATGCATCTTGATATGTATGACCCAAGTTTTGATTTACAAAGAACCATTCATGTTTCTGCATGGACACATATTTTGTCAAAAACTAGAAACCCATACGAATTTTAGGAATTATTTGTTACCCCTACTTTTTGTCACCTCAACCTCGAACCAGTTATGAATAGACTATTTCCAAGTGTTTCAAACCTTTTGGCCAGTTGCCCAATTCCATGTGACTTCTATTTTGGATCCCACCATACGATTATAAGAGTCCATGGTTTTTGTGGGGAACCAATGTTGCTACCTAAGATTTTGACTCTTAGGTTAGCATTCTTAGAGGTCACTAGGTAGGTATCTATAGTAGATAATGAATATGGCTCTAGGAAGAGGAAGAGAAAGATGTATGATCTCCCATGGATGACAAATAACATAGTATTAGAAGCAAGAGACGCTGAGATTGTGCTGCTTAGAAAACTGGCCTTCTTAGGTTTCCTGCTAGTTGAAGACAAATGGGTATATGACCCAAATGGTTTCATAGCTTCTTGGATAAATAATAATAGGTTTGAAAATAGAATTGCACATGAAGGCCACCCCTTTTGGGAACACAAGAAAAAACCTAGAGAAGATAATCCTGAATTTTATGTTGAATTAATAGATTTACCCCTTCCACAAAATAGGCCATGGGAAACTTTCTATGTTAAGTAGAGGGATTATGATCCTAAAGTTAGAATGAATTTTGGCTTAAGAAGGACACTAAAGAATAAAGATTGGGATGCTGAGAAAATAGAAGCCTATTGGAAATGTAGGCAAGAAATTTATGAAACAACCCATTCTTTCAGAAGCATGGACTCAAATGAGAGATGGGAGGAACTCTAGGATGAGTGTCATATATCCCCTATATCTAGCCTTGACACAAGTAATTTGTCAACACCAGGTGTAGAGATGAAATCCAAGGTAGGATCAAGCCAAGAGTCACAAGCCTCAAAGCAAACTACAGCTGAGTAACTATATCAGTTTGGCCCCAATCTCTCAGCATCATAGAAAATAAAAAGAGTGTGGTGTCTTCACCACCAATAGCTTCCCCATCAGCATCGATTATAGATATACCCAATTCTCCACAAGCATCATTAAAAGGAAAAGAAACATAGCTAGAAGAAGAGACACCTAAGAAGTGAAATAGGGTGTAGTTTTAGTTTGATTCAAAAGAGGAAGTAGACCCCCCACAATGCCAATTATAGAGTATTGTAATTGCCCCTCAGGTAAGTATTATTCCTCCTTATCCTTCTCAATCTCTTTCTTCTCCTATTGGCATGATGATTCCATCTAGCTAGATGACATCCCCTACCACCTCTACCATTCTAAGTTCTCACTTTGCCCCATCTATCCCTACTCAAGCCTTAACATTGCCTCATTTTCCCCCCTTTGTTCCCAAGAAACTCCCCCCTCAGATTTCCCATAGCCAACAATTGGCTATTCAATATGGTTTACCACAGGGACATCCTTTTGCAGGTGGGTACATTACCTCTCCTTCTACCTTCCAGACCCAAGTAGATGCTGCTAGGAAGTCAAGGGAAGCCTGAAGAGAGAAAAATAAGATTAAAGAAAATAAAGCCTTAGCTACACCCCATCTATGGTCACAATTTGACCCCATTCAGTAGTAATTGATAGTGACTTATTTATCACCAAATGTCATCAAGCCAAGTGAGCAGATGTAGCCAGAAGACTACATGATGAATGCAGTGGCCATTGATATCTCCCTCTTTAGGCCACAAGACAAAATTGAGCTGCTAACCGAATCCACTTCTACAGTTGCTGAAGACTACTTGAAGACGTCAAGGAGGCTACAGAAGATGGAGGCTGATTTAGCCAAGGAAAAGGCAAACTGAAATAGTTTGACCATAGAAATCAATAGAAAAGATAATGAAATAGAGAATCTGTATAAATAGTTGTAAGATACTATTTCTCTTCAGACTCACCGAGCAATCCAGCCCAAAATGATTCTTTAAAAGCAAGGCTAACATAGGTAAAAGATGTGGTGAAGACCCTAAGGCATGAAAAGGTAGCATTGTAAGAAAAATGTGAGGAACACCTATTGTAGGTTACTTAATTACAATATAAGTTGTTGGCCGAATAGAATAATACCATGGCTATACAAGCCCAATTGCAAGCTGAGTAATAGAGAGAAACACAATTGACACTAGAGCTGGCCAATAGGCCAAAGAATGTCAGTGTTAAGTTTGGTGAAGGAGATCTATGGATCCATGTGGAAAAGAATATCTTTAGAGATTATTCAACCTAGGCCTTCTCTCACCTTCCTACTAAATGAACATAAATTGTGTGAAAAGGTGGAGAATTTAGTTGTAAACACTCTAGCTACAGTTTTTGGGAGAGTAATGGACTCTGAAATGCTACTGCAAAAGCTTTATGATGCAATGGATGGAATGTTGTCAGTAGCAAGAATTGAGAATAGAATGGTCACTGCTAAGCGAGTGAATGAGGCTCTCATTTGCAATTTCATAGCCATTAGTTGTAGAGAGCTCCTAGATGTCATGAAAGAAGGAATCAGTGAAATGAAACAACACATTGAATATCTAGTGCAATTAGGTCTTCCTTCTCTATTTCCTGATGACAAAATGGTGATAATGGTTGATGAAATTAAACCTTTGATGTTGGCCAAATAGAATGATCAGATAGTTTTTCAAGATCTAAGGGATGATTCATCAGTCCCTGAAGTAGAAGCTGTCTTGGTTCCTATTTCCCAGCTTGAATTCAAATTGAAGGCTACAATTTAGATTTTGTAGAATTTTTCACACAAGGATATTATTAACCTTGATTTAACCTTCAATGAATTGTAGAATAAGCAAGGGTTATCTGATGATGAATGGTTTTCCTATCAAATACCATTGTTGAAGCTGCAATTTTGAAATTTTGATCTAGCAAGAGTTGTGGTTTCTTTTTGAGCAGGCTCAAAAGTCCTTGGGGTTGCCAATAACTGTAGAGTAAAAAATTACTCTACGTTTCATTTTGATTTTTAGTTGCACACTGCAAAAAAAAATTCTTGCATACTTTGGTCCGAGATGGCAAAGTTTTGAAATAGAGCATAGGTGCTAATTTCATTTTGATTCATTTTGTCTAAGTGTTGAAGTCAGGCGGAAGCTTCCAAGTGTCATCAGCTGAGGCATCTTTTAAAAAATTTATAAGTAAAATGGAGATTGCCATGTATCTCATAGTAACTCAGTGGAACACGATAAGTGTTGACATCCACTTTTCATATTGGCATCTACGTTTCAAATCTCTTTTCAGCGAAAGGTTTCAATAAGCTAAGTATCAGGATCAAGCGGAGGGCACCAAATGGCAATAGTGGAAAGTTTCAATTTGATTTTCTAAAAGTGATGGAAGATGCCATGTATCATAGCTGAAGAGTGTGGAAGCCACCATGTGTCAAGATCCAAATTATCTTCATTTTGTTTCACATATATAGCAAAGACTGTGGTGGGTCTCAAGTTTTGTTTTGAAGCAAGTGGAAGTTGCCAAGTGTCATAGTCTACGTAAATATGAAATTAGGCCTAATTGTGTCTATAATATAAATGGAGAAATACAGAGACCAGCATGTGTCACCTTCTATAGGTTTCTCAAAAGGTGGTTAAAATCAATAGAGATTGCCACATATCCCTAATTAAGTAAAGCAAAGATTGCCACATGTCCTTTGATTGAGACAAACAAAGATCACCACCTATCCCTATGCCCTTTAAAAGTTTCTCAGATGAGGAATGATATGGGTCTTATTTCCTATTAAGTTGTTAAATTTTTGAAGAAGCAGATTGTGAAAGGTGTCAAAGGCAGAACACTCTTGAGCAAAGACACAAAAGAGTATAAGTTATGTGAAAAGTGTTGCGTTTCCTCGGTAAGGTTGTGGAACCTACCAAGTGTCATTCTCCAGTGTGTCCTAAAAAAAGATAAGGATTTTAAGGGATTGGCCAAGTGTTCTCTTTCATTTAATAGAAGGGAGCGTCCTGTAATCTGTTCAACCAATGAACTACCAAAAGATAGAGCATTTTAGAATCTAAGAAATATCTTCTGTTAGACACTTCCAGTTTGGTTAGATTTCAGTTGGGACATTAGATTGGGAACATCCAGACAATTTAGATTGAATCCAAGGCTATAAATAGAGGTGCAGAGATCACTAGAAAATCACTAAATACTTTGAAAGATCCCAAACTAGAATTGAATGCAAATAAAATTGATTTCAACTACTTGCAGCATTCAATCAAATGGACAAAGATATAAATCTGAATGCAATTGATAATATAGTCCAACTATCATAAAATTATTACAGATGTGGTCTCAAAACCCAATAATTATATCAAACTACCAAACTGGAAATAAAAACCTGTATCTGCGTGCTCGGCCTGCTGTGTCCAAGAAAACACACAGTCATCGATGTCGGTGATGATGATGTCGACATCGGTCAACACACTGCCATCGTCAGATATCTGGTGGTGACATTTGACTACCTGTGACTGCCTATGACTGCTTGACTGCCGGTGTCGGTCGCTGATCGGCCGATGTCGGTCTATATGCCGATGCCGGTCACTTATCTGCCGATGTCGGCCTCTGTAATACCCTGTGGCCCACAACTGTGAACTATGCCCTTCCCTTTTCTAGATTTGCTGGTACGGCCTGGTGCCGATTTGTACAAATTTTGTACCAAACCTGATCTGACTATAAAAATATATATATCTTAAATCAAAACTAAGGAATAAATACCTGGAAACCTCTGCATATGCTGAACCCCTGATATTCTCAGTGAATGGCCTCTGAAGCTCCAGATCTGATCAATATGCCTAATCTAAATTCCGTCACGAATCCACCTCTGAAAAGTGTTGGGTTTTTGTCCAACTCTTCTCCAATCTACTGAAGGTTTGTGTCCTCAGAGATTTCAGCTGAATCACAGATTCAAGCTTCACAATACTCAGAATAATTTTTGCAACCAAGATATCCCAAAGGCTTTGCCTTCCCCTTCTTTTAAAGCCTTCCAGGAAACTTCTAGAAGAAGTCAACTTTATTTCCATAATAATTTAATTAATTAATTAAACCATTTTAATAGAAAATTGGGGACATTACAGTCCTCCCTTCCTGGAGATTGCTTGTCCTCAAGCAATTCTCTCCAACACCAACTTCCTGGATCCCATATTATTCTCAAAAACTTGCAAACTCTTCTATTAGAAACACCATGCTAGAAAATATTTGTGATTACATTCTCCTTATTTCTCCTAGAGAGGAGTGTGATAATCCTCAATATGTATTTAGCAAATTCACCATCACATACCTTAGACTTAGAAAAGGGCCGTTGCACTACTCTGATTATCAAACTCTCACAATCCCCATAAGGATGTTGACTTATAATTGGAAAGGAAAATGCCCTGCAACAAATATAATTATTTACCACATCACCTATAAAATGAGACTCCATCCTGTGAGATGACCCCTCCTTAGGTCCTCCATCTTGTGCTGCCTTCAAGATAATCTTCCTTCCCCCAGAAAGGAATTCTAACTGCATACGGTGGTGATCAATAATGTAGCGCCCAATACCTTGTAACCACTGCATGCCCAAGACCACATCATAATCCTCTAAAGGAAACACATAAAAATCATCGATCAGAGTGTAATCCCCCATCTGAATGCTAAGTTGTGGAATCCATTTGGTACAACCCAAAATTGCACCATCTACCACCTTTACCCCAAAACCACCAAACTTCTCATACTGTAATCCACGCCTTCCCACTAACTTCCGGTCAATGAAGTTATGTGTAGCACCTGTATCTACCAAGCTCACGACCCACTTACCCTTAAGTGTACCTTTCAATCGAAAGGCATGAAAGTTAGGATAACTGGAGAGGGTAGCCATAATTGCTTTGGCTGATGCCAAAGGCTCCGGGGAGTCTAACTCCAACTGTGTCTGAACCTGCTCAATATTATCCTCAATGTTCGTATCAGGAACCTCCTCATCTCCACACTCAGAAGTTACCTAAATCAAATGAACCTTTCCTTTACCCATGCAATGGTGTCCTGGTTCCCATGGGTCTTTCCAGGAAAAACATAACTTTTTCCTCCTCAAGTCATTCCTAGTCTCCTGATTCATCCAAGGATTTATAGAGGATGACCCTTCTTTATTTTGTGGTGCGTTGGCCTTCTGTATATGCCGAGAGTCTGCAGCTATTTTCTTATCACCCTGATAAGAAGTGGGAATAGTATCCAGTCTCAATGTCACATCAATGGCATCCTTAAGAGTGGCTGGTTGGAAAGCATGTACCATTCCGTACCAGTCCCTTAAGTCTATCCTGTAATCCCTCAATAAATAACATCACACTCTATCTCTGAGGCATATCAGGTACCATAATTGCAATACGCTGAAACTCATTAATATAATTTTCTGCATGACCACTCTGTCTAAGATGAGCCAACTCCCTATAGTAAAGTTCTGTATCCTTATGGTCAAACCGTGCAATAAGTCTCTCAGTGAACTCAACATAGGAGTGAACTAAGGCGTGATCCTGGGTGACCAATCCATGGTGCCACCAATCATATGCAATCCCATCTAAATGCAACACCGTAAACTGAATGGCCTCACGCTTAGGCATGGGCCTCAAAGAAAGATATATGTCCAACTTGTGGACCCAAGCTCTTGCACTAGTCTCTCCAGAGCCATTATATGAAGCCAATGTAATCTTTCCCATAGCTCTATTGAGGTCATGATTATGCTATTGTTGTGGTGTTCTATTACCCCGATCTCCCTTGAATCTGGCTGTGTCTCTACGTTGTGCACAATACTGGGGCAAAGGAAAAACCTCCCTAACCTCTGGGGGTAAAGCTCTCCACTCTGTTGTGGCTGCCAAAACAGACTCTTGGAACCCCATCTCTGGTGGATCCACCTGTACTGGATGTCCCCCTGGTACAAACTGAGGTAGTAATGGTCTATTTGGAGTAGGTGTATGATGATGATTTCACCTAGAGGAATGACGGGAGCTCCCCACTAAAGAATGGGAATGGTGACTATACTGACTGGACTGATGGGTATGATGACTACATGTCACTGAAACTGATCTATTCCTTCTACCTCTATGGCTATCCACCTCTAAACGCTCCATGGTATCCTGTAATCGGTTTAGAGCCTGAACAATCCTGGGCTGGGTAGTGATGAGGGTCCTCATCATCTCTCTTTCTTCCTCATCCTGGTTTCTATGGGCATTCCTCTGTTCTTCGGCCATGATAGGTTGCTGTCCTAAACCCAACTCTCGCTCGTACTGAGCTCTACTACGTGTAAAATATCTATGGCTTCTATCAAATCTTCCAAGATGCATAAAAATAAAATATATTTACCCCTACAGGCTGGCAAGATGCATGGCTCTGATACCACTGAAAGATCCCAAACTAGAATTGAATGCAAATAAAATTGATTTCAACTACTTGCAGCATTCAATCAAATGGACAAAGATATAAATCTGAATGCAATTGATAATATAGTCTAACTATCATAAAATTATTACAGATGTGGTCTCAAAACCCAATAATTATATCAAACTACCAAACTGGAAATAAAAACCTGTATCTGCATGCTCGGCCTGCTGTGTCCAAGAAAACACACAGTTGCCGACATCGGTGATGATGATGCCGATGTCGGTCGACACACTACCATCGTCGGATGTCTGGTGGTGACCTCTGACTGCCTGTGACTACTAGCGTCAGTTGCTGATCGGCCGATGTCGGTCTATATGCCAATGCCGGTCACTTATCTGCCGATGTCGGCCTCTATAATACCCTGCGGCCCACAACTGCGAACTGTGCCCTTCCCTTTTCTAGATCTACTGGTACGACCTGGTGCCAATCTATACAGATTCCGTACCGAACCTGATCTGACTATAAAAATATATAAATCTTAAATCAAAACTAAGGAATAAATACTTGGAAACCTCTGCATATGTTGAACCCCTGATATTCTCAGTGAATGGCCTCTGAAGCTCCAGATCTGATCAATATGCCCAATCTGAATTCCGTCACGAATCCACCTCTGAAAAGTGCTGGTTTTTTGTCCAACTCTTCTCCAATCTACTGAAGGTTTGCATCCTCAGAGATTTCAGCTGAATCACAGATTCAAGCTTCACAATACTCAGAATAATTTTTGCAACCAAGATATCCCAAAGGCTTTGCCTTCCCCTTCTTTTAAAGCCTTCCAGGAAACTTCTAGAAGAAGTCAACTTTATTTCCATAATAATTTAATTAATTAATTAAACCATTTTAATAGAAAATTGGGGACATTACATACTTAGAGAGAATTTTTTGAGAGAATTATTGTCAAGAGTTTAGACTTTCTAGAGCTGTGATTAGGAATATCATTTGCCTTTGTTCTATTTTCTTAAGTTGGAAAGTTTATGTAACTGTGCATGTTTCTGTGCCTCTTATATGACTAGAGAATTAATAAGAAGATTGAATCTTGTGCCTTTGTTGATATTTTTTGTTTCATTGCAAAAGTAGTCTAAGTTGTGTTGTCAAGAGTTTTATATTTTTTAGAGTTGTGATGAGGAATGTCATTTTCCTTTGTTCTATTTTATTGAGTTGGAAAGTTTATATAACTGTGCATGTTTTTGTGCCTCTTATGTGACTGGAGAATTCAAACAAGAAGATTGAATCCTATGCCTTTATTGATATTTTTTGTATCACTGCAAAAGTAGTCTAAGCTGTGAGCCTCTGTTTCTATTGTTTTCATCTTTCACATTGATCATGCCTTATTTTATCTTAAATGTAATTGAATCTTACATATAGTTTCGCTGTGCTCATATTAAGGGTCAAATTACATTCAAGCACATTACCATAGTTAGATTTTCTTTCTTTGCATTTGTGTTTCTGTTAAAATTTATATCCCTTTTCCTATTACGCTCGATATAAAGAAGAGACATGCTTCTTAAAAATTTGGAGGTTGTTTCAAGTCGCAAGTCCCACATCTTGAAACTTCCCATTGTTGGTGTTAGAAATAAGCACAATTTTAACCATCAACATCACCTTAATAGAAACATAACTTATAGTGTGTAGGTCCTTTTATTCTTAAAAATGATTATTTTTAATTTATATAAAAATTAAATTGAATTCATATAAAAAATTGGCCTTTTATCTCTTGAGAATGACATCTAAAGGAACCCACTTTTATTTCAACACCAATGTTATATCTTGTAACAAAGACACCCATAATTGAATTATGGAAGATACATTTATGATTATTATGCACTAATCAAAAATGGGCATGGAAGGATTAATTATATGTTAATATTTTTCTTATTGACCATATTAGGCATAAAAAAATGGAGTGGTTTAATGAGTGAATGGTTTTATCTCACATATTTTGGGCTACATTGGGTATAATTTTGTTAAAAAAACTTGAAGTTTTATGGCCACTTTTTTTCCACATGGCTAGGGATTTAATATATAAAAAAATAAAATATAATATTTTTGAAAGTGTATGTTTAAAAAACTATTAAATTTTTTATATAAAATATTAGTAACAATTACTTAATATATTTTTTATTTTTTAAATATTCTTACCTACAAAATTTGAAGTTTAGGACTTTGTTGTGGAAGTGGGAAGTAAGGATGATTTAAGAAAGGTTGTTAATGGAATTTTCAATGTATCTGTGAAAGATGTTATTTAATTGGATGTTAAGGATGTTATGTTAGATGTGGCTAAACATCTTATGGTTGTGTAAGATAAGGATGATTTATCATATGTTGCGTATGTCACTAATGGGCTGAAAAATATTAAGACATTATTTTCAAAAAATATAAGGATTTATGTGTGGATGTGAATTAACACCTAAATGGGGAGGTTGTGATGCATTCAAATGGTGAGGTCCAAATTGTGAACTCAGGTATGGATAGAACTAGAAAATAACTGATGAAAGAGGCATTACATTTCAATTATAATTTTTTTTTAAACCATTATTGGGATAATGATGATCTTATATTTTTCATATATCTTATAGAAGGATAGTATTGTAAGTTAGACAAAATAAATATTAGTAAATAGGGAAACATATATGGGAAAGGGATGAAAATGAATTAATATGAGAAGATAATATAATGATTTAGGTGAAATTGAATTAAGAAAATAAAATGAAGGAGATGTAGAAGGAAGGTCAGGAGAGGTTTTATGAAAAATAAAATGAATTTTTGAATGAATATATATTGTAATGGAAATAGTTAGTGAAGAACATCCAATTAAAGGTAAGGAAAAATGATGTCATAAGGGATTCTCATTTGCATGACTACTTTTTTAAAGACATGAGAAGAAAAATATCTTTGAATGTAAGATATTATGCTTCCCTTGGAATTTTAAAGGATAATATTTATATTTTAAGAATAAGTACACTAATAAGGTGTCTAAGGAACTTAAAATATTCATAAGGTGTTCTTATTTCTTGAAAATTGTAAACCTATAATTTTTTTGGAAAATCATTGTTGAAAATCACTTTTTCATTTGTTTTACCTTTTGGGATTAATGTATCTAAACAAGATATAAATTTTGAATATTTATATTATTTAATATATCTAAATTAGGAAAATTTAAATGTTAAAAATAAACATTCAATTACAATTTATTATTTATGGAAAGAAATTAGGGGATTAGGGTACTTAACTTGTTACTATTCTATGTAGGAATTACATTGTGTGTAGATGAAATAAAGGACAGATTGGATTTCTATTCACTTAAATTTAAAAAGAAACTATCTAAACCTACCTATAAAAATTTGTCATCAAATGCATGTGTACATATGATGTAGGAATTTGATGTCTGATGGAGATTTATTTATGACCTGTGACTTATTGTTAAATCTTAGATTGTTGTGTTAATGTATAAACCATTTTTCTATCAAATATGAAAATCTTATTGTGTGTAAGACTAGAATACTATATCCTTCACTTGAAAACCCTATATACCCTTTCAACTATAGGGTTTTCCTACAAAATGGAAATTTGGGTTGAGTTGACACCAACCACACCCAACTAAGTGGAAGAGCACTACCAAAAAATTTAATACTACGAAGATATCTCAAACTATATGTAATTATTTTTATTGACTGTATATGTGCAACAATGCACCTTTACTATGGATGAAACTTATAATATAGATGTAAACACTTGACAATGGGAAAAAATGCATTGGCTTAGGTGCTTCAAACTTTAATAGGTAATTATCCTTTTGGTTAATTTTTTATTTAAGATATTTAAGTAAATTACTCTAAATTTATAAATATTTATGACTCTCCTCTTGGTAGTTATTTTATAGATGGGGAATAGGATTAGACTTATTGTGCATAAAATATGACTTTTTGATTAGCTTCTCATGACACTAACATATGAAATGTAAATTTTAACCAATAAAGATGATTTAAAATTTTAAAAGGTGTACAAATAGATCCATCACAAAAGGATGTATTTGAAATTATAGAACTATCAAATAATGAATGAATGTGCATGTGAAATAAAAATAGTGCTATGATGATTAAGAGATAGTTTTATTAGGATAATAAGCACATTTAGGCATAAACTACAAAATTCATATAGGTGACTAATAAAAAATTGAGAGTATTGGGCCTATAAAATGAGAATGGATAGGAGAAAAGGGTGTCAAAGAGCCATATGTGAATTCACAAGCTATGTAGTTAAAGATAGTTCAGATTGACATTTTAAAGTGTCTCATATTAGATTTATGTATATACAAATGCATCATTTTTAGAGTAAAAAGATAGTGTATGCATCTAAATTTACTCAATTTATTTTCCATCACTAATATTATTAGTTAACACTAACATCACTAATTTTATCGATCACTAATCCCATCTAATTTTATCTAATCCAACCTTAATAATCCTCCTAGTATTTTTTATAATACCCCTTTCCATTATTATTCATTTACTAACCTTATTCACATGCCAAAAAATATTAATCATTTTATTATCCCACTCATTAATATCCCATTTACCTAAATAACCCTTCCTACACACACTTGTCATTTTAAAATTCCATTAAATCCTCACTTGTCTACTT
This sequence comes from Torreya grandis, assembly GCA_037957365.1. NCBI lineage: Eukaryota > Viridiplantae > Streptophyta > Pinopsida > Cupressales > Taxaceae > Torreya > Torreya grandis. Next base: position 3,827,830 of record JARHVA010001123.1, on the reverse strand, counting down.
ATTAATTTTAAATTAGAAAAATTAAAACCTACCCACTTATCTCCTAGGCTCTCCTACATGCCTAGTACCTAGTCTCCACCTAATTCTCCTATAAACCTAGTTAAACCAATAGTAAACCCCATTAGGCTTGTCTAATGGAGTATAAAATGATCCAATCCTCCTACAACTCTCTATAGAATTATCTCTCTAGATAATTATAGGGAATTTTAAATTTCATAAAATATCCATCCCTTATCTATATTTTAAGCCATCATCTCCTTCCATTTGGGGATAAAGAGTTTAATGTGCAAGAAATCCATGCTACACCAATCCATAAATCCTTTCATCAAAATATAAATTAATCCATGGAATTCGAGTCTTAAATTAAGTCAATATCATTATTAAACTCTAAGTTTATAAGTAATCCATGATCATTTAATCTTTTTCTTATCTTGAATCTTGTTTGTAGATTTTAACTTTAGATTTATAATGCCAAATTTTAATGTTTATTTATGTGCATTGTGATCTATTAGCTCTAAATTATGAACTAGATTGTCGATTTGTTTGATTTTGATATAATTTTACATATCTAAATCTCATTTCTCAAATTTATCATCTCACATTTAGAGAGCATAGTGGGATCCCTCCTTTGTGCTAATCTTGTGTGTAAAGTATGATTATGAAGCTTTTAAGTTTGATTTGGCACTAAATTAGGCTCAAAATTTTGAAAACATCTCATGTCCTAGGTGATAAATTATTGTGTTCTACAATAGGTGATTTTAAAACTAATAGTAATGATTCTAACCCTAATATCTAAGATTTTGACTCAGCCATTAATCATGCGTTATCTAGCTATTTTGTTGTAGTTTCACAAAATCACTTCTCAATAGTCATGATTTTGATTTCTATTTGTGCTTTTGAATAGCTAGTTGAGATTTTACATAATCACTTATTAATATTTGTGATTTTGAATTTCATCTATGATTTTGTATATGCTAGTTGTGATTTTGATTCAACTTATAAACTGCCTTTAATCATACTAATAGACTTTATAATAAAAATTTATATTATTTTAGATTTTTTTATAACCTATTAGATTACAATAATAAGGGGTAAAATTTTGATGATCTAAAACTATCACGATCCTAAGTTCCATGCCAAATCACTTATCTATATTTGTGGTTTTGATTTCAAGTTGTGACTTTGACTCTATCATGTGCAACTTTGAACAACTAGACAATTTAAGGTTTCATAGATAAAACCTATATATATTGCTAATTGTACATATTTTCCTTACTACCTTTATATATTTGGTTTCTATTTCTAACCTCTTTCTTGTAGGGTTAAGTTGAAATATAATGTTATGCAATATCAAAACTATATAGTTGTGATTTTAAAATACATCTAATATAATCCTATTTTAATTCTGAAAAACTTATATGAATAACATTTCTATAAAAATCATAGTCTAGTATCACTTATGAGAACATTTAATCTTTAAAAATCTATAAATCTATTATTATTTTTTCTATATGTCAAAATTATTTATAGTTAGTTATGATTTTAATTTGCATTTATGATTTTGTACATCTCATAGGTGATTTTGATCTATCTAACCAGGGGGTAACCATGATGGTTTACCATTTTTAGAAAAATCACTTATCCTCATTTATGTTTTTGACATGTTATTTGTGATTTTGAGTTTTTGTATGTGATTTTGAATTAATACTAATTGTGTATATAAATTTTTGATCAATCTAGTAGTGATTTTTCTTTGTGTTTTCTTTTAAAAAATTTATTATTGAGTTCTTTCTTTAAGATCATTTTTGGTGAATTTTGAGACATTCTAAGTTACCCCTGGGCCCTACAAGGGGTATTTCCCCTTGACCCCATTATGGGATGCTATCCCCTAACCCTTATGTCATATCCCCTCATTTATAGGGTTATAGTGTAAAACCTATGATTCTTTTTAGTTTTTTTATTGAGTCTTGTTGGATTTTTTTTTTTAATTCAAATTCTTATAGGGGTGAATTTAGTGGTATTTTTTACTACTAACATATTCTCTTGTAGGTCATACTTTTGTATAATGTATTATCTTATAGGTTTCCTCTTGATATTTCTAAATTGAAACTACTAATCACTTGATTTTTAGGATGCCTATTAAAGATTTTTGTATTTTGAAAATCATATTATATATATCATAAATTCAAATTCAAAATGGAAAGATAGTTGACATGAAATGTTGCACTATACTAATTATCATGAATGAGATATCATAGAAATGAATTTGATGCTTATTATATTCAATATGATTTTACCTAAATTGAATTCAACATCATTTTAAAATGATAACTTTAGAATTAGAATTCAAATCTCTTTATTTTTCTCAGCCTTAATTGTAAAAATAGAATACAAAGCTCGACAAGTTCTTACAATGGCCCTTGAATATCAAATCCATGTTATGCCTTTATTTTAATTCAAGACCAGGGTAGAATTTAAAGATATAAAGTTTTACTCAAATGCCTTGGGTAATTAATTCACACACTACTCAATTTTTTACAAAGTATATAAAGTAGCATGACCATATATTCATGAGGATGACTTATCCCTCCATGACATAGATTGCATAAACTACTTGATCTCTATCAAATTAGTCAGGCTACACAAAGCAACAACCAAACTAGAGGTTTTCCCCTACATATATGTGATCCATAATTTATTCACTATTGGTATGTGCACAAATGATATTTTTCATAGGAGTGGTAGTAAGGTACCAGTGACATTTGTATCTAGAGTAACTTTTGAGAAATACTACACACTACCAAAACCCAACACTCTATAACCAAAAATTAGTCATAGAATGGTTCAAAAATAATGATGTTAGGTACACTTTTAAGAATTGGACAAATGACCCTAACAATTTTTTATAAAGAATGAAAGTGAACACCACTCCAATCACATAATCTAGACTAGAGGTCAGGATTTCAATGGCCCTATTGAATAGAATTCATGGTGCCCCTTCCATCACACATGTAAATGAGGTTTAGGTCCCCCTTTTATATATGCTACTAGATGACAAGAGAATCCTTATAATTGGGGAAATTACAAGCTTCAATTTAAAATAATAAATACTTTCCCAAAATAAACTAGATGGTAACTTTTACTTGTTGTCCTATTTATTTGATTCAATATGTATTATAGTAACACATATAAGTGTATTTCCATGAGATCCAAGAGATAATTATTACAAAATATATGAAAAATTTTGTTAGCAAAGGTTCCTACAAATACTCCAGAACATGATAAATATAGGGATAACTTGCATAGTGAAGAGTGCCAATAGGAAAAGACTATAGTATTTCCTACCATATATGATATAAAAAGATACACCTATGATCAATAATAAAATAAATGCTAACAAAAGATAGAATAGAACCAACATAGAATTCAATAATATATTAAAGTAAAATAGAGTAATCACTATGCATTAACCATATATAAAAGAAGATTGGGAAAACCATTATAGAATGATTTAATTAATATCTATCAACACATCAAACCATATTATGTTACAACAAAGTGCTATATATGATATTTTAAATATATTATATCTTCACATTATAGCCTTTAGAGATACAAAATGAAAGACTCTTCGCATTCTTTTATTTCCCAATTAGGATTTCAAGGTTAAATACATACAAAAGTTATACAAATGACAAAATAATATACTTCACCTATGTGTCCTATTATAATTCATGACTTTTCCATGCTCCAATATTCATCCAAGACTTTCTTGGACTTAAATTTTTTTTTTCCCAAGACAAAGTTGAAAATTAATCTAAACTGAGCTGAAAAGATAAGTCATAAAATAGTTACAATTATCACTCATGTGTCATTTACTAGTTTTAACCCTTTAAACACTACTTAGCTTCCCTTTCAAGTTTTTAATAGTCTATCATAATTAGGTGGTTGTATTTTATGGGTTTTCAACTATTCTAGCCCTGCTCCTAATGTTTAGACTATCTTACAAAAAAAATTACAATATGCCTAAAGTCATAAAAAGGAAATACACAAAACTTACTACTATAGCTAAGGAAGTGGTTGATTGAGTGGCTATGAAGGTTATTGTGTTTGGCTAGATGTTAACCAACTGGCTTCTAATGTACTCACTATCAAAGGTAGTTATGGAGACTACATCTTTATGTCCAACTTCTTATCTTTTATGATTTGTCAAAATTCTTGTAGAGGAATGATTTGGGGCTCATCTATTATCTAGGTAATAGTTGGATCAACTTAAGATAGATCATGCTTGATCATTTTCCAATTTATGAGCACTTTACGTACTATGACAAGTAAAATATGTAGTGGTACCTAGATCATCATCATATTTTACATATCATCATCATCTATGATTTTGAGAAATGCCTTAGCATTAGATAACTTCAATTGAATATCCAAGATGAGCTCAACTGATATATTTGTTGTCTTTTTGGCTTGGATGGCTATAAAAGTGCTATGCATTATTTAATTATGCCATACTTGTAGCAGCTATATGGTAGAATCCATAAAATTTAATAATTATCTAATTACACCACTCATTTTCTCTAAAGTTGCCATTTGATCCTCCAATATGGATCAATCTCTATCTATAGTAGCAAATTTAGGTTTTACAATAGCTAAGGACTGATTAAGATGTTATCTCCCATTTAACATGTCTTAGGCTATCTACTTGTCCTGCCTCACAATGCTATCTAGGACATGCTCATACTCATCAAGGACTTCACATATGAACTCTATTTCAATCTAAATATCTTACCCTTATGTGAGCAATGCCAAAACTTTCTATACAAATCTCTAATTATTTGTAAGTTGTGTCAATAGAGCAATGAATTAATTATATTCTGACATGACTTGATCACCTAGTACTTGAATAACTAAGCTAGGATAATTTTTATTTATCAATTACCATGCATTTTATAGCTACTCTTATTCTGAAACCTTTTCTTCTCATACCCTAAGGGTTTTTTACTCCAAATCTAAGGCCTTCTATGTAATTAATTCTTTAAAGGAAATTGATCCTTTAATCTATTTTGATAATGGTAGTTGGGTCATGTTCAATGATGTTTAAATCATAGTGATGGTAAGTTCCATGGATGTGGTCATAAGTGTCATAGGAGTAAGTGTGAATTAAGCCAACATAAGCAAGAAAGTAGTTCATCATGTTGATGTAGCAAGGACATCGCATCGCCATTGGCTAAAGATATACAATACTTATTCTATGGCTTTTGTGTGAGATATGATTGTTACTTTTGTCTATTATTTTACATCTTTGAGGTCTTTGGCCTAGGTTTTATACTTAAACCTTGGCCTTAGTTTTGTCTTTAGTTTGTGCTTTAGCTTCCCCTTCAACCTTAGCCTTAGCATCAGCTTGAGTTTTGGCTTTAGAATCTACCTTAGCCTTAAGTTTTATCTTCAACTTTAGCTTTTGATTTGTCTTGGGTTACTTGTGCTTTTGATGCATGTGTGAGTTATTCGTTAACATCCTTAGCTTGACCTTCTTGTTCCTTCTATTTTTTTTGTATAGCTTGTGCCTCTTATTTTCATCATTGGGATTCCTCCTATTTTTTCTTATTTACCTATGATTATTCAGCCTACTTGTGTACAACTTGTATGTCCTTAGATTTCTTCCTTATATATTCAATTTATTTATCTAGATTTTATATAGCCTCTACTCCCTTAGCCTTATTTTTTTTTCAACACCTATATCTTGTTTCTTCTATTGTTGACACTGCACAACTTCTTGTTGTGTCACTTGTGACACTATTGGTTATGTTTTTTCTTGTTTTTTTAATCCTTTCTTCCTCTTTCACCTCCTCAAGTTCAAGTGTGTCATATGTAGTTTGTTATTTAGCTACTACCTCAATCATAATTGTATCCATGGGTTCCTCATCACCTTCAAGATCAGTATTAGATTCAGTATTCTTAAGTGATTTTGATTCACCTAGCTAGCCTTTATATACTAATTTCTTTTTCTTAGATTTAGTTAGAGGCATGAGAGTTATTTTTGATTCTTTGGACAATAGGGCTAAGGATATTATTGTGCTTCTTGAGACTATTGTGCACTACTTTATTCTATAGGTTCACTGAAAGACACCATCTTTTCCTGCATAGTTTATGATGGATTAGCAGAAGGGTGTGTGCATGGTTTTTAGAATAAGGCTAGTGTAGGATAGTCTTCTTTAGGTAAATCAACCATCTATTTAGTTGATGATCCTATGGATAATTTTGATTAAAATATTTCAACATCTAACTTTTACCGAGCTACTTCTTATCATATATTATCAATAAAAATAGAATGAGGTGGTTGAGTAATATCAACCCAAAGGTCTTTTCTTACCTTATTTATCACTTTCCAAATGTACACTAATTTCCAAAATAATAACTCCTTCTCCTCTTTATCATAGACCTCTTTTTTGATATATTCTAACATTGATCAGAGCACTTCTTATTCTTCTACCCCCAATTCAGGTAGGTCACACTTAACATCTATTTGTGGAACCATGGGATTATCAAGATAGCACTTTATTTGACAAGTTATTTTATTTAGTGGTGGTGGTTAGACTCTACACATAGGTGATTTCATTTGTCCTTTATCTTGTTTAGTTAGAGCTTATAGTTATGCTAGTTTTAATGGTTGAGCATGTGGCTATGTTGGTTATTATGAGAGTGTTTGCTCTACTTTTGGTTATTGTGCCTCTAGAGGGATGGATTCCAATAGAGGAATAAACCTCATATCTAAGTTATTTTTCCTATAAATTTAAGCCTTCACTCCAACCAATGAAATGAAAAATGGCATTAGGGTCATAGTTGGAGTAGCGAACTCATGAACCTTGATCTGAATGCCATTATGTGATTTGGTGATTGAAGCATGTTATCCCATATATTAAATTACATCTTATGGGATCTTGGGGTGTGTTCAAATCATGGATATGGATTCAAGCCACCATGTGTTAAATTTATTTAATTTCTCATAATACTATCCTATTTTGGTCCATATGATTTTTTGAAGGCATTCCTAGGCCAAAACACTATAGTTACATTAATTGGCCCTAATGGATATTTCCAATGCAAGAAACATAATAAAAGAACCTAAAATTGGTACTAAAATGTTTGTATGCTTCTCACAAGTACCTTTTCTATGTTAGTGGTGAGCTTGGATACCAAAATCTTAGGCTAGTTGAAGTCCTCCCATAGCTTTGTCATGCAATAAGTAATATCAATTTCACCTCTTGTCAGTTGTTTCACTTGCTTGGTGGTTTTCCAGAATATTTTTATGATATATTGTACCATGATGCATAGTGAATCATACTAAATTAAGTCAATAGGTATTCCTCACCATGTCTTGATGGTATATTTTTCCTTGATATTTGAATGGATTGGTGGTGTTGTAGACTTATAAGGTAAGAAATAGTTTCCATGATAGGGAAGGTCGGTTGTTCATGTTATGGTGTGCATAGAAATCTAGATTGTAATATCTTAAGATAAATGGATATCCCTTTGATTGTATTAGCTTAGCAAAGTCATCATAACCTCATATAACTACTCAAATTTAGACATCTTAAGTAATTTCTTAGTGTTGGAGCCTCATAGTGGATTTTGAAGTGTTAAGGCTCTTGTTTATGATGCTCCTTGAGTATCTTGGGTAAAAAGAGTATTTTTTATTGCATTTATGAAATTGAATGGATATGGATCATTATATTTAGTTTTTTGAGGACCTATCCCAACTTCCATTTCTTCTTTTTGTGCATCTAATAGCATAATCAAGAATTGACATATTTTCATGGCTTTATCAATAGTATGGAATGAATGATTGATTTGGTTAGTTGTGCTAAAGTTCAAAATTTATTCATAATTAGGTATTATAAAAGAAGATCACAGAATCTTCTTATTATTTAAAGGTTGTAATGTTTTATCATTATCCATACCCTACTCTTATATAGCTATTGGTACCTAATTTCATATCACCATATCCTTTGAATGCATTAATTAATTACACATAAATGTTTTTTTTTTTTTAAATTAATATTAGTTGTTAGAAGTTACCTTGATAGGGATGTTTAGTGCTTAAGATATTTAATTTTATTCTTTGATAGTTATTATATGTGATTAGTTATATTTTCATCCAATCAATTTTCCTTATGAATCCACTTATCCATTTACTACCAAATCTACTTTGAAAATGATGTAATCTTTTCAAAACATCATGTCATTAATGGTTTGACCTAACCATTGGCCTTATATTCACCATACCTATATTATTTCCAAATTAATTTATTTAATTAAAATTCTTTATGTATTTTCATCCATCTATCTTCAATGAGCTATCTTTATAATGCAATCACATCTTGTGATTATAACTATTTCTTGGTGGTGGTGATGTGTTGTGCTAAAATAAACATGTTATACAAACATTCTATCCTAAGAAAAAAAACAAAAAAGAAACATTAAATAAAACCTAATCACATGGTGTTATTCAACACCCATTCAAATTTTTAACTAAATCATAGAGATTAAAGATGATATGGCTTAAACCTACAACCATTTATACATCTTGGTAATCTGGTTCCTTGAAAATATTTCAACACTATGGTACCTTGTGGTGATACTTCATGAATGATATAGGGTCCTTTCTATCTAATGTGTAGCTTTCCTAGGAATTCTTTAAATCTGCTTTCATAAAGCAATATAGTTTGGTCCAAGGAAAATTACTTAGATCGTAAGTTACAATCATGCCATACTTTTTGACTTTATTTGTTAATTTGTTATGTCCATTATTCCTTTAGTATATTTTATTCCATATTTGTGAAATCCATCAACCTTGCCTTTAATGAATCATGATCTCCTAATCTCATGACCATAACAATACACAAACTAGGCACAAGTTATTCCATGTGCATTATTGACTCAAGGCCATATACCAATTGGAATGAAATGAACCCTATAGCTCTCTTGCAATGTGTTTGACAAGCCCACATAATCACAATAAATCAATCTTCTTAATCATCTCTCTGAACATTACAATTTTTTGTTAAGATCTTCCCCAATACTCTATTTGATGTTTTTACCTATCCATTTACCTGTGGATGGTAAGCTATGATTTTATGGTGCAATATCATGATCTCTTCAGTTAGAGTCTTGATAGTATTATTTATAATATGCATGCCTCTATAACTAACCAATTTAACTAGACATCCAAACCTCATGATGATGTTTTCATATAAAAATTTATCAACATCTTTAACATTGTAGCTTTGAGTGGCAATTACTACCACCCATTTTATGAAATAATTTGTCATAGTAATAATATGTCAAGCATGATTTTGTTTACTTAGAGGAGTTATAGGTCTACAAAAATAAATTACCCATTGTTTAAAGGGTTGTTCTACAACCATTGGTACCAAAGGAATTTCATCATGTTGGTTTGGCTTTCCCATTATTTGATATACATCATAATGTTTAGAAACTCTATGTATTGGCACAATGTTTTCATTTATGTCAATCTGATGTCATTAATGTCTAGGTATGTTATCATTGATGTATATATGCATGGTGTGTAATCATGATGAATGAGGTTGATGTCTAGATGAGCATGGTGTTTAGATGAACAAGGGTAGTTGGCAGTGTAGGTTGTGACAAGCTTATGAGAATTGAATATATGTAGTGATTTCCATGGGAGAGAAAAGTAAATGTTCAAATGTCTCATATTTTTTTGGTTTATGTTGTGTTAAGGTCATGATGTGAAAGGAATAGGTCAAGGCATCAAGGTGTCTTACAAAGCCTTGTCTAGACCTTGTGAGAAGGTATGTTCATATAGCATGATGAAGTAAGTGAGATTAGGTATGTAATAAGTTATTTGGAATTGTATGGAATTGAGAGTTAGGTGTAGAAGTATTTAGAAGTGTTGTGAGGTAGGTCTTAAATGAAAAGTTCTTGAGGAGTCTTGGCATGGACTAGTAATGGCATGAAGAGACTTTGTGTGAGGATATGGGCTTAGTTGCCTAGTGAGTGGTCTCAGGCATGTGAGAATATTTTTGGTATTGGTTAAGCATAGTAATATGTTATATGAAATGATAGTGATGTATGAAGAGCATGAAAAGAGGCATGATGGTCAAGTTCTTGAGTAATCATAAGATAAGTCATGGTGTGTAAAGCCCTAGTATGAAGGTTTGAACATGATGGCCTAGTAATATGGATGCACATAGGCATAAGAGGATGTATAAGGTTTCTTGAGCATGCATATGAGTTATTGGAACACTTAGGATAGTTTTAAGGTAATTCTACATAGGTAAGGCCTTAAACCCAAGTCTAAAACTAGACTACTTGTAGACCTTGCTAACCAAATGAGGTGTCATGAGGTGTTATCAAGGCAAATGAAGGATGTTTTGAATTTTTTGAGCATGTGAGATGTTGTGTGATCATGTAAATGAGGTTTTGAGTACATGGAAGGAGGTTTGAATGTCAATTCAAGACCTAATTAGGTGTGAAGGCTCAGTTATAGAAAGAGAGATGGTGAAAACTTAGACTAATGAGGTATCATGATCAATTTTAAAGGCAAGTGTGAGTATGTGAAAATTGACAAAACTATGTCATGTTGTATTAGGTGTGTTAACCAACTTTTAGTTCAAATTTTGAATGTTAAGGAAAGTAAAAGTGCTTTAAGGTCTCTCAAGTGCACAAAATAGAGGGTTTTCAACCTGAGAAGAACTTTCAAGATATCATTGGCACATGTAACTTCTACATGGGAACCTAATAACTTCATGGTATATAGGGAAGAGTCATAGCTCAAATTTCTAAGCATTGGTTTATGACATAAGGGGCTAAGCTTTATGAATGATCATTAAGACTAGAATATGGTTTAAACCCTAATAGTGACTTTATATGAAATAAATTGATCAAAAGTGCCCAAAATGGTTTGTTATGACTAGAAAAGTGATTGAGGTTAAATTTAACTCTCTCAGGCACCTGTAGGTGTGATGGGTTTATCAAGAGAGTGAGTGAATCTTATAGAAAAGACTTTGTTTCTCATAAATTTATTGTAGTAGATAGAGTTGACCAAGTCAAAGTATGTAAATCATTAGATGGAGAATATTGAGACTTTTAATTGATGTCCATGGTGATTTTTGATCAAGTTCTAGCCCTTAGGTGTGTTAAAATCCCTAATAATGTAGATAGTGAGAAAACCAAATAGAAGTGAGAAGTTTTTATTGTCTTCAAATATTTCACCCTAGAAGAGAGTATTCAATCCTCTTCCAGATTTGGGCAATATAATAACATTTATAGACATGTGGGTATGCTTATAGAGGAAATTAACCTCTAGATTTAAAGGGGCTAGCTCCCTGAATGTTTCTTTGAAAAAAAACTTATGTCTAAACTAGTTTTCTTGAAAGGAAAAGAGTTAGAGATTACAAAAAAGGAAAACCTAATCTAAGAGTGGTGATACACTAAGATTATATTCCACATGAATATCATATTTTAGTGCACAATACAAAAAAATGCACTGACCATTGCCAATAAGGATTTCTAACATAAGTATTTTAGTATAGAGGTGAGATGCATGAAATGACATAAGGTAAATGAATTGAAAGGTAAATTACACATTCCAAGAACAATTATACACTTACAACAATTCAACACACTTTAACACACTCTATATGACCTATTAGACTAAGAAATTTTTCTCTGGCATGAAGGATAGAGGATAGAAGGATGGAAAATCATCACTTAGTATCACTATACATCTCTTACACACCCGAAAAAAAATTCAAAAAACTTGAAAAAAATTGACTGGTACCTAATGCTTAAAGGTAAAATGTGACATCAATCTAGTAGGGCTTTGACATAAACTATGTGGTTTTTTTTACACTAGCCCAAGGGTTATATTTATAACAAAAAGGAAGTGAGAGGAGGCCTTTGGTGCCAAAAATAAGAATCAATCTTTTATGAGTCTCCATATTTAACTATAACCATCTTTGCAAAAGATGCTCATTTGGGCCATTTGATTGATCCATGTCACCTCAAGTGGTTACACAGCTAGCTTGCTCTCTCAAAGATGCTTCCCTAATGGTTGTACTAGTAGAAATAAGATGTTTTAGATTTGAGTAATGGCATCAATTGGTTATGCAAATGAAATTCCATGTGTTGTAGATTTGTCCTGATGATAACAACTTCTCACTAGCTTGCTGAGGTATTAAGTAATGTAGGGAAGAGTCACTTTCATTCTGTTGGCCTTGGAGAGGCATCACTTGGATTCTATGTGTATAGCTAATTGTTCCTTTGATTGGCAATAAAAAAAATGACTCAGATCATGACCTGATCAATGGTGAGATAAACCCTCTAATCTACTTTGGTGGATGAAGAACATGATAGGACCTAAGTTCCCCAAAGCTCTGACATAACTTGTCAGATTTAAGAGCACACATGATTACCATTGTATAAGCAACTTAAGATTGTGAAAATAACCAGAAGAACAAATAACTATCAATGAGAAAACACATAGAATATGAGAGGCAACACACAATTGTATTCAACTCATTACAAAGGAAATTACAATAAAGAGATCACACTCTTCTTCCACCTCTGTGAGGCTTCCTCCTCAAGGGCTCCCAATAATCTTCCCACCTGAGTAATCTTCTCTCAATAGGTCATAACACACAGCTAACACAAGATGTTGTTCACCTCATTATACATCTGTACAATCGAGTATGAACTAGTACTCCAAGTAGATCTCACCATGATCCTACTCCTTGATGTATTGTTGTCACCTTGATCTTGCTCTCCCACCGATCTCCTTTTGACCCTCGCATATACACACCCCTACAGACCAACCTGATCTTACTTATCACATGTAGATCTCCACCATGATCCTGCTAAACCCTACATATCAAACCTGATCTTACATACATGAGGAATCCTACTTGATTCCACCATGGGAAGAACTCTCCAAGTTCTACACTTGGGTTCTACAAGTTCAACACTTAACAATGCAGCCCATGAGTCTATTATATAGATCTCATGCATACACTAATTAGACAAGCGGCTCAAAGACTCGAACTGGTCTTCATCATGCAAACTCTCTGTTCACTTAACTGACTATTCATCAACAACAATTCTGACCACCACAGGTGACCGACGTCGGTCCCTACCTTCTTGGAGGTGACCGATATCTTGTCGATGCCAGTTGTTATACATTGATCCCTGATCGATGTCGGTTATGGCCTACCAACGCTGGTGGCTGCATACTCAGCATCTTCCTTCTATTTGCAACAAGGTGAAGCTTTTAGCTCCACACCCTAACAATTTCCCACTTGGAGATAAATAGCTGCACCTGTACCTATACTAGTACTTTGTCTAATCTGCATCCTGGCTTGTATTCCTCTTCAAGCTCCCACTTGAAGACTACCCACCACACTCCTTGTGGTGTTAATCCTATACTTGAATTTCTTCATTCTTATCTTACCTTCTTCTGCCATTGCTATACTCTCACTCAATCAGAAACCCCTATGAGTAACCTGTAATCAACAAACCACTAACCAGATCTGGCCATCTATTAGTCAAACTCGCTCTGATACCATTTGATAGGACCTAAGTTCCCCAAAGCTCTGACACAACTTGTCAAATTTAAGAGCACACATGATTACCATTGTATAATCAACTTAAGATTGTGGAAATAACCAAAAGAACAAATAACTATCAATGAGAAAACACACAGAATATGAGAGGTAACACACAATTGTATTCAACTCATTACAAAGGAAATTACAATAAAGAGATCACACTCTTCTTCCACCTCTATGAGGCTTCCTCCTCGAGGGCTCCCAGTAATCTTCCCACTTGAGTAATCTTCTCTCAATAGGTCACAACACATAGCTAACACAAGCTGTTGTTCACCTCATTATACACCTGTACAATCGAGTACAAACCGGTACTCCAAGTAGATCTCACCATGATCCTGCTCCTTGATGTATTGTTGTCACCTTGATCTTGCTCCCCCGTTGATCTCCTTTTGACCCTCGTGTATACACACCCCTGCAGACCAACCTGATCTTACTTATCACATGTAGATCTCCACCATGATCCTGCTACACCCTGCATATCAAACCTGATCTTACATACATGAGGAATCCTACTTGATTCCACCATGGGAAGAACTTTTCAAGTTCTACACTTGGGTTCTACAAGTTCAACACTTAACAATGCAGCCCATGAGTCTATTATATAGATCTCATGCATACACTAATTAGACAAGTGGCTCAAAGACTCGAACTGGTCTTCATCATGCAAACTCTTCGTTCACTTAACTGACTGTTCATCAACAATAGTTTTGACTGCCACAGGCGATCGACATCATTCCCTACCTTCTTGGAGGTGACCGACGCCGGCCGATATCCTACCGATGTCAGTTGTTGTACACTGATCCCTGACCAATGTCGGTTGTGGCCTATCGATGCTGGTGACTACATACTCAGCATCCTCCTTATGTTTGCAACAAGGTGAAGCTTTTAGCTCCACACCCTAACAGAACACAAGCCCTTAGATCTTTGAGAATTTGAATAAGGACCATTGATCTACCTAGGACCCACTATTTAAATTCCAATGGCTAGCTCATCACCTTGAATTTGATGTCCATATAACCATCATTCTATTGGGAACATTCTTTTAAGGTTTTTTCTTAGACCTTTACTTTGGCATTTTCTCAAACAATCTTCCTATGGACCCTTTTCTCTGAAAGAATTAACCTCTTGGGCCCCTTCTCTTTTTGGTCCATTTGTTATTTTTTCTTTATTTTAAACTTTATGTAGGTGTCCCTTTAGACTTTTTGCAAAGGACATTTTTGCCTAGAATAACCCTTCAACATTTTAATTTTGCCTTTATTGAAATCCTAAATATGCCCTTTAGCATTCTTGAAGTGTCCCTTCAAAAATTTGCAAGCGGATTGTTCCTTTGATAGACCTACCCTTCAAGACTTTGAAAAGTGCACTATGAAAGGCTCAAACATGCCCTTTAATAATCTTGAAATGTCCCTTTGGAAACCCTAAACTGGACACTTTCTCAAGAAAATACCCTTTGGAATTTTTTCAAGTGTCCCTTTAGGCTTTTGCAAAGGACCTTTTAGACCTTTTGAGAGAGCACCAATTCCTTTGTAAAAATGTAAGAGCTAATTCTTTTAGAAAGATTGTTTTGGATAAATTTTTTGAAATAATTCCTTCAAAAAAATGCAAAGGACCAATTCTTGAGAAAAGACCCTTTGAAAATATTGAAAATGTCCCTTCACAAGATAAAGCATCCTTATGCTTGAAAGGTGTCTCTTCGGACTTTTTGAAAGTGTCCCTTTAGAAGAGAAAAGATCCTTTGGCAAAATTGAAAAAGTGCCTTCATAAATATTGCAAAGGACACTTTCATGAGAAAAAGACCCTTTGGAAAGATTTTTTTAGACAAAATGTTTGAAACAATTCCTTCAATAAAATTGTAAAGTTCCCTCTAGGAAACTTGAACTAGATCAATTATTTGAAAGAACAAACCCTTTGGAAAATTTGCAAAGGACACTTTTCCTTCAAAAATCTTGAAGATGCCTTTCAAAAATCTTGAAATATACCCTTCAAAATTTTTTCAAAGGACAACTCCATGAGAAAAGACCCTTTGGAGTTTTGTAAGTGACCCTTCATAAATCTTGAAATGGACCAATTCCTTTAAACTTTTTATTTTAGACAAAAAGTCTGGAACAATTCCTTTGAGGCTTGTACAAAAAACCTGAAGCAAAACCTAGCTAAAAGAAATAACACTTGAGCAAAAAGACTAAAATAACACTTGCAAAAATACCAAACAAAGGCTTTTAAAGGAAAAAACACTTGGTATTTTTGATGTGGAGATAAACCAATAAGGATTCTTCACTTAGCCAAAATGAAAGATGTAGAACTTGGGTGTGAAAATTGGTTAACATTCTAAGCAATTCCAAGGGGAGGCATGCCTTTTATGCTTAAGACCAATTTCCTAAATCCTTCCATTGGGCATGGATTCATACATAATAGGCCCTTACCTCAACAAACACAAGATGGTTGATTCACACACACAAAGGTAGAGACACACACCAAATAAAAGGAAAGAAACACACTTGTGCTAAAAATCACTTAGAGAACACAACATGAAACCAAAGGAAACACACACCTAAACTACTATTTACAAAACAAACTTGTAAATACTAATAACAAAACTTAAGATGTATCCCGTTCACAAGGATAGGCAATTCTTCTCAATTCATCTTAATAAATTGAAAGGAGTTAATTTGCTTGCACTTGTTAATGATGTAAGGGCCACTCAACAAAGTGTTAAACTTTGTATGTTTACCTAGTTTTGATCTATCTTTATCCCATTTCAGAACCAAGTCACCTTCCTTGAACACTCTTACACTTGATCTCTTGTCAAAGGACTTCTTCATGAGTACTTGGTGGTGTTCCATGGCCTTGTGTGCATTGTCTCTTGTTGCTTGAAGTTACATTAGTTCTATCAATCTGACTTCCATTAGAGTATTTTCAAGTAGTTTCAACTATTGTGAAAGTTCTAGAGTAGGGAGTTCTTAAGATATGGACAACCTAGCCTCTCTTCCATAAACAAGCACAAAGGAAGAATTACCAATTGATCTCTTAGGAGTAATCCTATTAGCCCATAATGATATCTTCAACTTGTTGTGCCATACTCTTTGATTATTCTCTAATGTCCTCTTGATGATCTTGATGATATTCTTGTTAGTAGATTCAGCCAACCCATTTCCTTGAGGGTAATAGTTAAATGAGGTACTCAAGTAAATTCCATTCCTATTTTCCCAATCAAAAGTTTTAGCACTTATGAAAGCAAGAGCATTATCAAAAATGATAGCATAGAGAACTCTAAACCTTATTATAATTCTCTCATAGAACTCCAAGATAAAATTTTCACTTTCCTCCTTCAATGCAATAGCCTTCACCCACCTTGTAAAGTAGTTAGTAGCAGTCAATATCTGTTTATGTCTAGTACTTGATGGATGGTTGATCACAATAATGAAATCAAGACCCCATTACATGAAAGTCTAGTCTACTTGGATAGGATTCAATGGAAGGGCTGCAAGTTTCTATTTGCCTACAAAGAAGGAACATTGAGGACACTTTTTAGCTCGATGGTAACAATCCTTAAAAAGACTAGGCCAACAGTAACCAGCCCTCATTATCTTTATAGTTGTCATCTTAGGATAGAAATGACCTCCATCTGCACCATTGTGAAACTTTTCTTGTAGCATATCAAACTAATCACTGTTAACACACATCAACAACACACCATTCACATCTTTCCTAAAGAAAACCCCATCTACATGATAGTAGGTAATGGTCTATAATCTAAAATACCTTCTTTGAGACTTTTTCAACCAATTGGGGCATTCACAATTTTGAAGAAAATTAATGATGCCTTATGTCCAAATTTGAACTTGTATGTGATCAATTGGTTGGGGGTGAACTTGGTTGATCAAGACTTCCTCCTTTGGCTCTTGGAAATCTAGAGCTAAATGATCACATAACCCTTTTTCTCTTACCAATCTTGTCACCTTCAGATCCACATCATACTCCATCACATTTATAATCCACCTAGCTCTCTTTTCATTGAGGTCTTTGATTAGGAGAAAATCCTTGGTGCTAGGATGAGAAACCATGATATGTATATATTTTTTTGAAATCATGTGTCTAAATTTTTTCAATCCTCTTATCACTATTACAGCTTGTTTCTCAACAAATGTATACTTTATCTCATAATCTTCTAATCCTTGGCTAAATAATGTAATTGGTAACTCTACCTCTTCATCATTATTTTACATAAGCATAGTTGAGATTGTATTAAGGTTAGAAAAGGTATAGAGTATGAAATATTTAGAAAATTTTGGGTTCAAGAGAGTAGGAGATTTTGCAATTTCTTTCTTGATTGCCTCAAAACTACTCTTACCTTCATTTATCCAATCAAAAGGTTGGTTCTTCTTGAACATAGCTGTGATAGGCTTTACCATAGTTGTAAAGCCTATAATAAAGCTTCTTACAAAGTTTATTTTCCCCAAGAAGATTTGAAGTCCTTTCTTGTGTTGAGGCAAAGACAAGCTTAGAATAGCCTCAATCCTCTCAAGGTCAATATACAATCCTTATTTTGAAATAATATAACCCAATAACTTACCTTCATGGACAATAAAGATGCACTTTTTTGGATTAAGGGATACTCTATACTCCCTACATTTCTCAAACACATGCCTTAGATGTTTCATATGATTATTATCATCCTTTGAAATAATAGTTATATCATCAAAGTACACAAGTAGAAACTTATTGATAAAACCTTTAAAATCCATGTCCATTGCCCTTTAAAATTTAGCTCTAGCATTGGATAAACCAATAAGCATATTTTAATAGGAAAAGTTCTACCATTTTGTAGTGAAGGTTATTTTGAACTGGTCTTCTTCAATTGTAACCTGAATAACCATCAAGAAGTGAGAAGAATTGAAAACCTGAAATAACTTATAGAATTTGTTCCATGGAAGGTAGTGGATAATGATCCTTGAGAAACACTCTATTAAGGTCTTAAAAATACACATAAATTCTGATCTCTCCATTCTTCTTTTGGATAGGTACAAGATTATCCACCTAAGTTGAGTGTTTCATAGGAAATATATTCCTAGACTCAATCAACTTGGTCAACTCTTTCTTCATGAGTTCCTCTATATTTGGATTGATAGGCCTTTGATTTTGCCTAACTAGTTTACCTCTAGGTTCTAATTCAATGGTGTGCTAGGCTTTATCAAACCCTTTCAAATATTTATATTTCCAAGCAAATATGTCATGGAACTCTTTGCATAATTCAATAAAGGCTTACCTCTCAGATAGAGAACATACCTTACCATTTTTTAGGAGCTTGTCCTTGTAAATCATGACTATCTCATACTTCTCTTCTTTCATGGACATGCTCACTTTTTATTTCTTATTTTGATAATCTTCATTGAAAACACTCTCCAAAGTAATTAGCCCCCTAGGTATCTTTTTTGTCTTTAGCTAAATAACTTGTTCTTGATATTGATATTGCAGTCTCTTTTGGTTCCTTGAGGAGAATCCTGCTTCATTTTGTAAGAAGTGTGCAATGTGTTAATCACTTTCAAACACTTTCCATGACACTTAATTATCTATAATATAAGGTCTCATGATGACCTTGATATGGGACTGATCTTTCTCCTTTCCTACATTAGCAACTACATCAAAATATGCTCCTATGGCAGCCAATCTATCAATGTGTTTATTTGAATCCCTTAGTATGGGTTGTATGTTGAAGGCATCAAAGTATTTAAGTAGGTCTCATACCCTATGCTTATATGATTTAATAAATGTATTATTGGCTATATCTTGATTTCTCATTTGGTGGATGACCAATTCACTATCCCCATAAACCCTTAAATTCTTGATCCCTTTCTTCTTTGCCCATTAGAGGTCATGAACTAGGCCTTCATATTTTACCACATTGTAGGTGAAACTGAAGTGGAATCTATATGAGGAGTAGTATTTATTATTTGATCAATAAAATAACATAATTCCAACTCCTACACCTACTTTACTTCTTGAGCCATCAAAAAACATTTCCCATATTCCTTCAATTTCATGGTCTTCATTAGTGAGTGAAGGGATTGAAACATAATTTTCATGCATACAATAAAATCCCAAATCAGTCTATTCTATGAGAGTGTATGGATCAAGTCCATGCATTTCAATTTTGTGATTATCAAGGAAAATATTAGAAATACCTTCAATGTGGGAGGATGCTTCACCATCCATAACACCCTCTTCTTTACTAATTAGATAATTTTGATTAGAACTTGTCTCCATATATGGCTAAATATGAAACCTTGCTAAGGGTTTAGTCCTTATAGTCACCTTGGTTCCATATATTTTTTTAAAAGATAAAAAGACTAGTTAGCAAAAAGGTATCCTCCTATCTTAGTCATGAAGTCCCTTGACAAGCAGATATCAAAATGAGCTTGAAAGTCTACCACCTCAATATCTTGAAAAATGGGGAAACTTGGGAAATCATGTATAAATACATTAAAACATCTAACCAATCCCAATATATTTGTTAGAGTCCCATCAAGCTATAACACACCTTTACTATGTGGTTCATACTTTAATCCCAACTTATCAGCCACCACCTTAGGCATGACAGTGGTACTAGCTCCACTATCTACAATACAAATATGAACCAACTTGTATCCCATAATGAGTGTGAGGTAGAAGGGTGGAGGATTTTTATATTTGGTGGAGGGATCTAAGACATGAATTGGAGAATTGGTAAGGGCTTCACTATTTTGTTTTGAAGTTTGAGGGGCTACATGAATGTTTATGAGTTGTTCTTGTAAGAGCTCCTTTTGACCAGACATATGTAAGACTTCCCAAAGAGATATGATTGTCTTGGTATTCTTCAAAGAATAAACAATGTTTAGAGGATAAGTATTCACCCTTTTTTGCATTCTTGAAGGTAGTGAGGGAGTGTGAACCTACTACATTGTAGGCTTGACAACCCTACTTGAATTATGACTTTGTTGAGGAGTATGACCGGTAGTAGGTATTACATTAGGATTCACACTTTATGGCCTTAGATAAGCATCAATTTGAGTCACATGTACTCCTGGAACATCTCCCAGAGATCTCTTTTTGGATATTTTTTTGGCTCTAATTGATGTGATTTGACTCAACACATAATCATCCTTTGCTTGAAAGTTCATCAGACCTACACTGTGGCTGCTACCTTCTCCATGAATATCCCTTTTCATGATATTTACTTATTATAATGTCATGTAAGGAGTAGATTATTCTTGTGCCACCAAATATTAGGCATGTTCTTCACCATCATGCATAAACTAACCTTGAGGTTATCCCTGTTGGTGTAAATGATCTTTTCCTTAGACTAGGTTAGCATGCACTAGAATGACAACATTTGTGGAAGGAGTGGAATTAGGATTATAGGCATTGGTCATCCCATTAAAACCTTTTTGACCTTGTCCTCTTCCTTGGTATTTGTAATGGGGTGGAGATCTATAGCCTTGTTCAGGATAATATTGAGGGTTAGGTGGAACACTTGCCTAAAATTGAGCTTGTTTGAGCTAAGCTCGTAATGACCATATCTCCTCATATTTTTCCATAGCATTATCCACCTTCTTGGTAAAGGCTCTCATCTTGACATTAGTTTTAATAAATTATGCTATGCTTGGAGCTTCAATCAAACTATGAGATAGTAAAGGCATGGAAACTCTTGGAGATAGCTTTCTAGCCTGTATTAACCTATTCTCAGCTTCAATAACTATCTCATATGTGTCTAGAAGAGTGAATCCTCCCATTTAATATAACATCACTACCACATCAGTACTAATACCCTTGAGATAAATGGGGAACACAAAGATCAAAGTAGGTCTCATGATATGTGGCAACCTATGCCATGCCCTTTGAAATCATTCATTAAAATCTCCCATGATTTGTTAGGACCTCTCTTTATCATGTTTAGTTGATGGATCAACAAAGTATGGTCACTCTTATTCTCAAATTTAGTTACCAATAATTCCCCAAAGCCATCCCAACTTGTAATGTAACCACCTTCTAAAGTCTTATACAAGTCAAGTACCTTACCTCTTAGAGACATGGCAAGTAATATAATGGTTATGTTGTCTCAGATGAAAATATGGAAGTTACAAAAATTTGAGATGTCCCTAATATGCTTAGATAGCATAATAGGACCCTCTCTATTGAAACCAAGGAGACTCTTGGTAGAATTATGATGAATAGGGTCATATGCAGGAAGGTGAATTAGATTTTGGGTGTTAAAGGTTAGGAAATGTTGTTACCTATTCATTTCTCTTCTTTCTTCTTGATTTCCTATATCTTCAACTTCTTCTTCTTCTTCTTCAAAACCTCCTTGTCTAGGATCTCTAAGCATTAGGAATGGTTTAGGGTGTTTTTCTTCAAGAAGACCTTCAACTAAAGGGGCTTGATTGAAAATCCTAGATGAACTAGTGAGGACCATGAAGTATAATGTTGGAAACTTGATCTATAACTAGAGATTCTCACCTTTTAGAGTTGCCAAATACTGGATTAAGAATATTTATACAACTTAGGCCTCTCAAGACCAACATTCACCTTGACATGTAAATAATTTATCCCACCAAGCATGGTAGAACTATTGTCTCCAAACATTGTACCCTAGAAGAGAGTGTTCAATCCTCTTCTAGATTTGGACAACATTAGAACATTTCCAAGCATGTGTGTATGTTTATAGAGGAAATAAACCTCTAGATTTAAAGGGGATAGCTCCCTATATGTGTCACTACAAAATAACTTTTGTCTAAACTAGTTTTATTAAAAGGAAAAGAGTTAGATACTATAGAAAATGAAAACCTAATCTAAGAGTGGTGATACACCAAGATTGTCTTCCACATGAATATCATATTCTAGTACACAATACAACAAAATTTAAGACCATTCCCAAGCTCTAAGGATTTCTAACACAAGTATTTTAGTATAGAGGTGAGATGAATGAAATGACAAAAAGAAAATGAATTGAAAGGAAAATTTCACATTCCAATAATAGTTATACACTTACAATAATTCATCACACTTGAACACACTCTATATGACCTGTTAGACTAAGAAATTTTGCTCAGGCATGAAGGATAGAGGATAGAAGGATGGAAAATAATCACTTACTATCACTATACATCTCTTACACACCTAGATAATTATTCAAAATAATTGAAAAAAATAGACTGGTACCTAATGCTTAAACGTAAAATGTGACATCAATCTAGTAGGGCTTCACTATACACTATGTGGTTGTTTTTACACTAGCCTAAGGGTTATATTTATAGTAAAAAGGAAGTGAGAGGAGGAGGTCTTTAGTGTTAGAAAGAGGAATAAATATGTTAGGAGTCTCCATATTTAGATGCAACCATCTTTGTAAATGATTCTAATTTGGGCCATTCGATTGATCCATGTCACCTCAAGTAGTTACACAACTCGCTTACTCTCTCAAAAATGGTTCCCCAATGATTGCACTAGCAGAAACAAGATGTTTTTAAGCTGAGTAATGGCATTAATTGGTTATGCAAATGAGATTCCACTTGTTGTAGATTTGTCTTGATGCTAATAACTTCTCACTAGCTTACTGAGGTGTGTAATGGTGTAAAGAAGAGTCACTTTCATTATATTGGCCTTAGAGAGGCATCACTTGGAGTCTACATGTATAGTTTATTATTTCTTTGATTGGCCATAAAAAAAAACTTGGATCTTGAACTAATCAATGGTGAGATAAACCCTCTAATTTACTTTGGCAAATGAATAATTTGAGCCCTTGGATCCTTGAACATTTGAATGAGGACCATCGATCTACTTGGGACCCACTGTTTAAATACCAATGACTAGTTCATCTCCTTGAAGTTGATGTCCATATAAATATAATTCTACTAGGACCATTCTTTTATGGTTTTTTTTTAGACCTTTGCTTTGATATTTTCCCAAACAATCTTCCCATGGACCCTTTTATTTGAAATAATTAACCTCTTGATCCCCTTCTCTTTTTGGTCCATTTGCTAGTGTTTCTTTCTTTCAGACTTTCTACAAGTGTCCCTTTGAAATTTATATGAAGGACACTTTTATCAAGAATAACCCTTTGGCATTTTCATTTTACATTTATTTAAATTCTAAATATGCCTTTCAACATTCTTGAAGTGTCCCTTTATAAATTTGCAAGGGGACTATTCCTTTGATAGACCTACCCTTTAGGACTTTGAAAAGTGCCCTTCAGAAGGCTCAAACATGCCCTTTGACAATATTGAAATATACCTTTGAAAATCTTGAAATGGGCACTTTCTCGAGAAAAGACCCTTCAAACATTTTGCAAGTGTCCCTTTGGGATTTTGCAAAGGACTTTTTTGACCTTTTGAGAGAGCACCAATTCCTTTAGAAAAATGTAAGAGCCAATTTTTTCAAAAAGATTATTTTAGAGAAAATGACTGAAACAATTCCTATAAAAAAATGCAAAGGACCAATTCTCAATAAAAGGCCCTTTAGAAAGATTGAGAATGTCCCTTCACAAGATAAAGAAGCATCCCTTTACTTGGAAAGTGTCTCTTCGAACTTTTTGAAAGTGTCCCTTCAGAAGAGAAAAGACTCGTCAACAAAATTGAAAATGTCCCTTTAAAAATATTGCAAAGGAAACTTTCATGAGAAAAAGACCATTCAAAAAGATTATTTTGAATAAAATGTCTAAAATAATTCATTTAGAAAAGTTGTAAAGTGCCCTCTGGGAAACTTGAATTGGACCAATTCTTTGAAAGAACAAACCCTTCGAAAAAGTTGCAAGGGAAAATTTTCCTTCATAAATATTGAAGATGCCTTTTGAAAAGACTGAAATATACCATTTAGACTTTTTTCAAAGGACACTTCCATGAGAAAAGACCCTTTAGACTTTTGTAAGTGACCCTTCAAAAATCTTGAAATGGACCAATTCCTTTGGACTTTTTGTTTTGGACAAAGTCCAAAACAATTATTTTGAGACTTGTACAAAAAACTTGAAGAAAAACCTTGAAAAAATAAATAAAACTTTAAAAAATATCAAACAAAGGCTTTTGAAGGAAAAAACACTTGGTATTTTTGATGTGGGGATAAACTAATAAGGATGTTGCACTTAGCCAAAATGAAAGATGCAGAAATTGGGTGTGAAAATTGGCTAACAGTTACTTAAGGATGTGTTATCATTGATTAGGGATGAATAAAATTTCATGAAGATGTTATTCAAGATCTATAATACCTATTAATATTTGATTTAATACTTTTAAATCACTGTATATGACAAAATTTTACTCAAATTTTGTCTTATATAGTATAGATGAGACAGTGAAGGTGTAATGTCTAGAGATTGATCTATATATCTAATATTACATAATATACCTTAGTGTTTTTATGTTTTAAGATATATAAGGATAATATTAATTTATAAATATTCTTTTAATGTGTCTATACAGGTGTTGGAATTCAAAGTCACCATTACTGATCTTTGAAGAAAATTAATAGTTCTAAGTGAACAAGGTATAGTGATGAGTTTGAAGCATTATATTATAAATTGAAGTGTTAAATGAATATGGTGATATTTATTGGGAAATACATTACCTATCCATGATTTTTATAAGGTTTGATAGTTATTCTAATATGGTGGAACATTAAATCCAAAATGGCTTGTCTGGCTAAGTAAGGTCTAAGAGAGAGAAGAGCAAAAAATTGGTCTGTAAGACTAATAATTTCCATTAGAGATAATGATATTTTCATGGATGTTTATTTGAATATATTTTAAGATCATTTTAATTCATTTAAATACCTTGAATATTTTATTTTAGGTTTCATAATTTCAAGTCTTCATGACTGTGTTTTGAGGCCATTTGAAAATTCTAAGTGGGCTACTTGTAGAGAAGGGTTTGAGTTTTTTACCCTAATTTATAAAGTACAATTCATATTATTATTACCATAAGGTCATGGATATTTTTTATGTGTGATTTTTTTCCATGGTTATTTTTATAAATTGTGTTTATGCTTCAATTGTTTAAGATAGATTTTGTGTATGCATAGACCTATTGTGAATAGTATTTTAAGAAGAGGTTCAAGTGGTGGTTGGGCCTAAAATGTGTTTTGGACATAAATTTAAGTTTTATAAGGTCTATTTAATATTAATATGATTTTTTATTAATGTATATGTATTTTTTAATCATTTCAATAAATAAAAAGTGTAACATGTTTTAATAGTGGCCTAATTAAATTAGGTCTCCTTAAGACCTAAAAGAGAATTTAGTTATATATTCTATGAGAAAATTATTTCAATGTTTTGTTCATATTTTAAATGTTTTATATGAATTATTTAAATATTAATTCAATTTTTCAAATGTATATGGCTAACCAAGGTGTGCAAGAGCAAGTGACTTGTATAAAAACAAGGCCTAATTAGGCCTATTTGGATGTGTAAGGAAAGTGAGTGTACAAGTGAATAAAAGATAAAAAAGAGGAGTAGGAGGAGGTAATGTAGAGAATGATAGGGTTTTCATTAATATTTAATATAATTTATTAATATTAGGGTCAAGGTTATATGACCTAATCAAGTCAAGAAAAGGGCTAGTTGAGAAAAGAAGGCTAAAGGCTAGTTTGAGAGGAATAAAAGTGTGTGAAGAGCTAGAAAAGAAGATCATTATCCATTTAAGATTACAAAAAGGAAAAATATGGAAGGTTGAGGTATAATTGGATGAGTGGGTGATTGGGAAATAGGTGGTTGAGTAGGTGCTGAGTCACTAAGGGTATTGGTGCTTCCCTACAAGTGGGTGCTTGCTAAAAGACATTGTCAAGTTGGTGTTTGATAGACTAGGGTTGGTGTTCTAAGTTGAGTGGGTTATAAAATTAATTTGATTAATTTATTTATAAAAGTATTTATCCAACCTATATTTATTGTGTTTTATTCCCCATGAAGTTTTCTCACTTATATGATGTGTTCATACTTGCCATGTGTATATTCTCATTTTTCTAGACTATTTGATATTTTTCATATGATGATGTTGCTTGATGAATGATTAAAATATATATTTAAGTTAGAGTAAAATTTTATAAGGAAACTAAGTCACCCCCCCCCCCCATATCAATAATTTTTATTCCAAAATTTAGTATCAAATATTGATCCTTTGAGATAGGCCTAATAGCCTAAAGGTGATTCTAAGAAGAACAAGCTTGCATTGTGATGATGACAATGTTTATCATGTTAGTAATGATGGTCTACCAAAAAATTATGGTACTATCAAATTTGAATGAGATGATGAAATATGACAACATGGGTCATGATAAACTCATAAACCAAGGTGGGATGTTTAATACTATAGAACATAAATCAAATTTGAAAGAATGTCAAGAGTATTCTTTGCCAGCTCAGAAGGATTTTGTAGAAGCCAAGTCAAAGGTCAAGCCTAATTTGATAATCATGCCTAGAAGGACATTGAAGAATACTCAATCTTGTGAGAGTATGGAGATTTATTAATCTCTTGAATTTATGGTGTTTTAGTTCTCTATAGAAGGGGTGAATCCATTAGGCTTCATGGAGACACTCATCTGTGAGTGGAATCATGGTGGATGTTTGTTAAGATTAATCTATGTTGAGTTTTGGTATTGGTACCAAGGTGTTTGATCTATGTTGAATATGGTTTGTGTGTACTATTGATTCAAATAATAAACAAGTTTTTAATACAAAGGGGGACCTTGGTTTCTCTCAAATTCTTTGTCTAGAGATTAATTGTTTTGAGACTAGTGTTTAGGTGAGAGCAAGGTTTGTTCAGTTGGTAGTAAGTTATGTCAATGCACATAAGAGTGTTGCATTAATAAGAGTTATCATAATTGATGATTGCATGAAGGAAAATTTAAAAATTTTAAATGTGTTTAGGTGTATTATAGGCTTTAATCTATTCATGACATAATATAAGTATGTAAGCAATGATATGAGTGATAAATTCAAGGTGATCAAGCAAGAAAGAAGTTTGACAGACAAAGAACTAGGTATACAGACCTAATGAGAATTAAACTAGTAAAAATAGGGTTGTCATGATATATATGGATCATATGTAGCTTATGAATCTAAGAGGATGATAGCATGAGTCTTTATGGTATGAACAAAAGGTTGAAGGTCCAATCCTGCATAAAAGAAGGTAAGTAGTCTTGTATATTGAAGACCATTTGAAGAAGATCTTTATTAGATAATAATAAATGAAATAGCTTAGTGAGTTTGAGTCATAACATTCATGTTAAGGACAAGATGTATGGTCTTATAATTTTGAGGAATGCATGAATTATGGGGGAACATGTTCTTGTGACTCTTCATAGCATGTTCTGCAAGAAGGTGTGTTTCTAGATGGTAGTTTGTGTAAGACACTTCGATATTAATGTCAAAGGGGGAGAAAGTTAAAAAAGGAAGGTTGACCAATTTGGGGAAGATATGAGTGATCAGTGATCAGATTGTATAATGTCTTTCCATCAATGACAAAGGGGGCTTTTGTTGGCATAGTGTTGTCATTAATGTCAATATGATGTCACTAATGCCAAAGTGTGTTATCATTGATGTCTAGATGCATGGTGAGTAATATCAAGGAATGAGGTTGATGTCCATAAGAGCATGGTGTCTAGATGAGTAAGGGAAGTTGGTAGTGTAGGTTATGATAAGATTATGAGCATTAAAGATATGTAGTGAATGCCATGAGAGAAAATTATAGGTCCAAGTTTCCCATATCTACTTGGTTGATATTGTGGCAAGGTCATGACGTGGAAGGAATAAAGGAATCAAGGTGTATTGGAAAGCCTTGTCTAAACCTTGTGAGAAGGTATGTGTAGGTATCATGATGAAGTAAGTGAGCTTAAGTATGTAATAAGTTGTTTGTCATTGTATGGACTTGATAATTAGGTGTAAAATCCTTCAAAAAATTTATAATTTAAGTATTTAAGGATAAATGCTTGAGGATTCTTGTCATGGCCTAGTCATGGCATGCAGAGACTTTGTGTGAAGGCATGAGATTGGTTGCTTAGTGAGTGGTATCATGCATGTGAGAATATTTATGTAGTGGTTGATCATGGTATGAAGTTATATGGCATGATAGTGAGGTATTGAGAGCATGAAAGGAGGCATTAAGGTCAAGTGATTAAGTAAGCCTAAGACTTGTCATTGTATGTAAAGCCCTAGTAAGGAGGTTTGAGCATGATGTTCTAGTAAGATGGATGCACAGAGGTATAAAAGATTGTATAAGGTTGATTCATGTTGTAAAAAAAGGTATCAATTAATTTATTCATGGTGGAATGTAATTATTTAGTTTTCCAACTCAGTTATAGATTTATTACAACTAGAAACAACCATAGTATGTTCCTATAGCACTCAACATTTATCCTCTTCTGCATTTGCATCAATTCACATAAGGCACAAGCTTTGTGTACTCACTTAAAGTGCAATAGGGAAATAAATGGGTCCCACATTGGGCTAGTTATTCCATGGTGTAATTCATCATATAAGACTTGGCCATTTATAGAAGGCTTTTGGAAGATTTATTGGTGCAAGTTATTTCTAGGTTAGGCTGATGGTCTATAGCCACATAGCCTATTTGGGGAACTAGTTTTGGTCATTAGGGTTTAATCTTATATTGGGTTGGATCCTTAATATCATGAGGTAAATCCTCTATTTCACTAATCTTAGTGTTATTTAGGCACTAATAAAGTGTCAAAGGGCTACTCAATTCACTTGTTCATATTAGGCTTGCACTTTATGCATAGATCTCAACAACTGACACATGACCCTTTTCTCACTTAGACTATTTCAATAGAGTATGATAACATCATAGACTAACATAGGGACTCCATTAACAATATAAACTATAACTTTTATTAAACACAACATTCATGTATTGAACTTAAACCATTTTAATTAGTACATTTATTACGTATGCACATAGCAAAGAGAAAGACATTCAACTAGAGAACATGTATTAATGCAATTTTCCTTCTTAATTAATTAACTTTAAATTTATAATAGAGTTCATATCATGTAAAACATATTACATGCACAATTATATATGCTTAATAGCCCAGAGGCTCACAGGCAAGCATGGACATACAAGAATAGAGCTTGAAAGGAATACAAACTAAATCTAAGTTCTAATGGTAGTTAAAACATGTAGATTAAATTTTATAGAGATTTAATACATCCAATTGTGTCTCTCTCTTTATTGGTTCGATCTTCACTTTAAATCAAACAAGAACATCTCTGTGCTAAGGTGGAGAGTGCACATCTGGTGCTGAAATGGAACCTTTATTGATAATTTCACTAGCTCCATCACCTTGCATATTTTTTACTATGATCACCATGTGCAACCACACATGAAGATGCCTTAAAAAATTGGGTGCCAATTAACTTCCTACTATTTGGCATAAGATATGCATTTATTCCTTTAATTAGTGCAAAAGATACCAAAATGGAAATCATACTAAGTGATTACCTCACACTAAAATGTTTGTTGAGTTGGTATGGATCCATATTTAAATAAAGTAGGATATTAACATTACTCCATACAAAATTATTTATTTGTCCTTAGACTAGGATACCAAATCTTTATGTGAATAGAACTTGGGCATGCTCTCACTTATCTTGGTGCTAAATTCTTTGAAGCCCTTGATAGCGAGCTTAATTTCCTTTATGGCACTATCTATTTTTTTGGAAGTAGCACTAAGTGATAATTCATAAGTTATCTCTAACTCCTTCCTAAAGACTTTTATCCCTTCCTTATCCATTTTTACTCCTATATCTAGGATTACTTCTTCATTGTAGGCCTTAGTTTATAAGGCATGGAAGAGTTTTTCTAGGTTCTACTCTTGGCCCTTTATTTGTGCACTCAATATGTTGACCCTACCCATTATCTACATGCATTCTACCCTATTCATAGAGTACACCTACACCATTATCTCTTCCTTCTCCCCCTTTCCCTTCTTGAGGCATGAATCTATTACTTATGCTTGGTTGGAAAAGTTCATAAAGATGACATCAGCTATGTATGCCCAATTTCGTAGCTCTACAAAAAGTTCTTCCACCTCTTTGAGCTTGGTAGCTAGTTTTTTCTGTAGCATTATGTATGGGTATTCTTCTTATTATTCATGTGTTGGCTCTACTTTTAACCTTAGGAGTATCTGATCTAATAGCATTCACACTTTGTTAGCCTCCAATAGGTTTGATGTATCAAAGTCAACCAAAAGGGATGGTTTAGTGGCCTCTATGCACTCAAATAGTTGCAATAGTTTTAACTTCATGGCCTACACCTCCTCTTCAACATCCATGTCAATTTTATTCCATTTATTTTCCCTAACATCATTGATGATATTATTTCATGTGATGTTAGTGGCCATCTAGATGAATGCATTGGCATACCTAACTGAGTTCATGGTGTGGGGATTTAGGATAAAGGAGGCCTACCCCTCCTTAGGTTTATCCATGCCCAAAATAGGATTTTGAAGCACTCAAAGTGAGGCTCATCCATGTATCTATTGAACACAAATGAAAGTTAGTTGTGTATCCTGTCCATGGCATATTCAGAGGGAATGTATTTAAACATATACAAGTCTTCCTGTCTCCACCCCTTCTGTGTCTTCTATATACACTAATATTTTCACACTTTTTTAAACTATTGATGCTTTACATTTTTTAGTAACCCATCATGACTCAATTTATTTGAGTGCATGCCTTAAGGGGTACATTGGAAAAGAGGTGGTAGACATTTGGTGCTTTGTAGGATTTTTTTCACTTATTATCATATTATTCCCTATCCATTTAACTCCTAAAATCTTTCCCTAAGCTATCTCTCCTTGCGCATTCCTCTAGTGTTTTTATCTTTCTATCCTTATTTCCCTTGCTTAGTACCCATTTTAACTATTTAGTAAGCTAGGTCAACCTAGTCAAACTAGCATAGTTTGGGGTTACTTTAGCTCTTTAGGCCTAGTTTCCATCTAGCCAACCTAGCACAAACTTTAGGCATTAGCCTAATAATGTCCTAGGTCGACCCAGTTAAACTAGCACAACCAACATGTCTGAGTAATTTTTAGGTTAGATACTCCTATATACAAGGATATTTTGATCATTTACATTTGAAGGCAATTATGAGTTATTATTCACTTGTACTTCTTCACAATTTGATCTTCCACCATTCTACTTGAGGAGTTTTAGCTTAGGTTTCTTATTTGGAGAATCTTAGTCTTGTGGATAGGTCTTGGATTATTTGGCCTAAAAAAGTGATCCTTATAAACCAAAAAAGCCTCTTTTAAATCCCTATTGGCCAAGGGAGAGATTGAGTCATGATGGGTTCACATTCAGGTAAGTATATTCTAAATTTGTTCTCCTCTCTTTTAGTAGATAGAAGTAGAATAAGTGTTGGCTCAAATAATATTACTCCTCATATTCCATGTATTAGGGTGTTACTCAAACTTAATTTATTTAAAGTTATTTATACATTTATTTGATTGCTTTGAATCTAACCCCTTACTTTGTGCCACAAGCTTTGGTGAGCAGTAGATTAATTTACTTTTCTTGGTATTACATTAGTTTACTTTCTTGTTTAATATCATAAGTGAAAATAGAAACCATAGGACTCTTTTAGTGTTATTGTGTGATTTTGTTATACTATAGGATTTAGAACCCTACCTAGCATGATGTGTTATGATATATGATACAAGTGATCCCCTAATTAGGTCTAGTGGATCCTCATATTGGTCATGCTCCTGCTTAACAAGTGTGTGCCCTAATCGGAAGTGTAGATGTGATCTATCTTATCTGATATAGGATTGATTCATGCACACCATGAAATTTCAATTTCATCCATTATGGTGAACCCAAAATGAATCAAACCATTATATGGTTTCTTTTACTTATTTTATTCTTTTTATCATCTTTTCTATCATATGTTTTGACTTGTTGGCTCAATTCTATCAACCTAGCTATTTTTCTCTATGTGTAGGAATAGGCAACTAGATCAACCAAATCAACCTAGCATAGGTTTATAACACTTTAAAAACTTTTTTTTCAACCTACTAGGTCAATCAGGTCAACCTAGCACATTTAGAGCCACTTTTCAGTAGGTTCCTATTTAGGATTCACAGTGTAGGTTTCAAATTCTAGACTTCTAGATTTGAAGTCTAGTCAACTAGGTCAACTAGCTCAACTTAGCACATTTATAGACATTGAGTTTAGTCTACTAGGTTAATTAGGTTGACTTAGCACACTTTTTCAAATTTTGTAGCAGGTTCTTGTCTCACTTAGTTGACCAGCTTGACCCAATTCTGTAGATTGGACCAATTCTTTCCATGGTTATAGCTTAGTTATTTCTTTTATTTTCATCTCTAAAACACCAAGGTCAATTATTATTTCTCTATTTATACTCTACTTTATACTTTTCTTTCAAAATTTCAATCTATTTATGTGCATCAATTGGATTGGCCAACATCAATTCAATTAACTATGTATTTCATTTCAATATCTAGTTTTCTAGAATAGCTATAGACATACCTTATTTAATTTCTCATCTTATTATCAATCTTTTCCCTTTCCCTATCTACACTACTATGTCAACCATCTCAACTTTTCACTATCCCATATTGTTTATGCTACTTTTGTTCACTACACTAGGTTGACCTGGTCGACCTAGCATAATCTACTAGTCTAGTTTTTCCACTAGGTTGACCTGGTTGACCTAGCTTTGTTTTTTGCTTCACCTATTTTTTAGCTTAGTTCTTCATCCTTTCTGATTTGCATCCTATTCATTTCACTTTGATCAAAATGAGGTACCCTATTAGAATATTTTTGGATAGTCTTAATCTATTTAGATCTTATATGGGGTGTTCATTTCTCCCTTTCTTTACCTCTTAAGAGCACCATCACTCTTGGGGAACCTCTTCTTCTCCTTCATCTAAAAATTGCAATATGGTTCAAATAACACCTCAAGATGAGCTTGATGGGTCCAATCCTTTCTTCACCTACCAAGAACCTTCTCAAAATCTTCAAACTAATGTGGGAGTGATTGACTTAAATTTATTTAATAATCGCACTAATAACTCTTCTTCTAATATACCCTCCAACACCAATGTGGGAAATGATCCTTCCAACACCAACCCACCACCTGATATAAATCAATTATTAGCCTAAATGATTCAATAAATGAACATTATGAAAAACTCTAATATCAATCAAATGATACAACTTCAATAACATTTGATCAATGTGGCTAATCAGCCTCCAATCATGAATCCTCAAGGTAATCTTAATTACATTTTCCCACCTCTTAGAGATGCCTTAGGTAACATTATTACTCAACCTATAATAAATAACAAAATACTTTAAACTATCCAAAATGAGCCTTTATCTCCCTTCATTATATCTATTGACATTGGTAACATATCACTAACTATTAAATATGATGGGACTAAAGACCCCACCTCATTTCTTAAAGCCTTTGGTAATCTCTACAAAGAGTGGATCCAAACTAATACATTTTCCACTAATAAAATCTTAGTCATAAGCTTTAATAGTGATGTATTAGAATGCTATAATCAATTACCTCAACATTCTATTTAGAAACTTGAAGATTTGGTCAATCCTTTAGTTAAAGATTTTCAACATAATGATCTTCCTGAAAATTTTCTTATCCATGTCATAAATGATAAATAATATCCTAATGAATTAGCTCATGACTTTATTAAAATATGGAAATCCTTAGATCATAAATCTAATCATAATATGTCTGATGATAACCTATTCAAGCTCTTTATCATAGCTTTATCACCTACTCTTCAATACAATATTTGAACCTTTGCTCCTCAAACTCTTAATGAATATGTTGACCAAGATAAATGGCAATATTTTATTATGAAACCATTATAACCAAATTCTAAAATCCTTTAACGATATTTAAAAACATCTAATGCTATTGTTGGACATAGTCATTGAGGTCTGAAGAATTGTCATTGGTGTCAAATTCAACATGTGTTATCATGCATTAATGATAAAGGTGTTGAGTTGAACAGACTTGTGTGTGTACTTTGAATGCCTTTACTCACATGGTTATCTTGAAAATATATGTCTAAGCACATAGGATGATGTTATCAACACTTATACATATGGTAGAAACTAATGGAAATGATCACACTATGATAATCAGGTTTGTGTTTATTCTTTGTGGTCTAAGTTCTATGTCATAAGGATGCATAGAGAAAATGTTACAAATGTATAAGATTGTTTCCATACTTAGTCAATTTTGCACCTTTGTATTTGTTGAGGGAATTATTTTAGAAATATTAGTAAAGACAATTCTCTCAGATAAAAAAAACCCACAACAAATAAGGGAATTCTATTGGGAAAATATTAAAGGTAATTTTTTGAGAAAATTGGCTGTCTTTTTTGGAAAAATTATCCAAAATAAAGTTTTTGAAGGAAATAAGTGCCACTTAGAATTCTTTCAGAGAAAGTGTCCTGGAGAATTCTTTCAGAAAATTATCTTGAACAAAAAATTTTAAGGGCACTTTGAAAAAAGTCTAAAGGGCAAGTGAACCATTCAAAAAAATTTGAAGAGATATTTTCAGAAAGTCTGAAGGGTAAGTGGACTATTCAAACATTCAGAAGGGATATTTTTAGAAAAACTAAAGGGAAAGTGGACCGTTCAAATTTTTTGAAGGGATCTTTTCAAAATGTTGAAGGGTAAGTGGACTATTCAAATGTTTTGAAGGGATATTATCAAAATTTTGAAGGGTAAGTGGACCATTTAAAACTTCTAAATGGATCGTTTCAAAAAAATTGAAGGGTATGTGGACCATTGTAAAAGTTTTGAAGGGTATGTTCCTACACAAAAAATTTGAAATATATGAGTGAAGAAATGAAGGGAACTTAGACATTTTCTCAGGGAAATTATCCTAAAGAGAACTTAAACATTTTTTCAAGGAAATAAACATTTTGTTAGGGAAATTATCCTGAAGAGCAATTAAACATTTTATCAGGGAAATTATCCGAAAGGGCACCTTGATAAAAAGCTCATGGAAATTGTCTTGAAGGGCACCTTGACAAAAAGCTCATGGAAATTGTCTCAAAGGACACTTAGACAAAAATCCCATGGAAATTGTCTTGAAGAGCCCTTGACAAAATTCCCACAAAAATTTGTTTGAAGGATAGTTTGAATGAAGAAAGGACATTTTAGAGTTTTTGAGGGACATTTTCAATGTTTTGAAAGATAGTTTACAAAATCTTAAAGGGTAGTTTGATTGAAGAGAAAGGTCACTTGAAAGTGCTGAAGGACAATTACAAAGGAAACAAGGCTAGTTCAAAAAAGTTGAAAGGCTTCCATGATAAACTCCTGAAAGGGGAATTATCCTGAAGATCACTTAAACATTTTGTCAGGGAAATTATCCTAAGAACTTAAATATTTTGTCAGGGAAATTATCCTGAAGAGCACTTAAAAATTTTGTCAGGGAAATTATCCCAAAGGGTACCTTGATAAAAATATCATGGAAATTGTCTTGAAGGGCACCTTGATAAAAAAAACTCATGGAAATTGTCTCAAAGGACACTTAGACAAAAATCCCATGGAAATTGTCTTGAAGAGCCCTTGACAAAAATCCCACAAAAATTTGTTTGAAGGATAGTTTGAATGAAGAAAGGACATTTTTAGATTTTTTGAAGGACATTTTCAATGTTCTGAAAGATAGTTTTTAAAATCTTAAAGGGTAGTTTGATTGAAGAGAAAGGTCACTTGAAAGTGCCAAAGGACAATTACAAAGGACACAAGGCTAGTTCAAAAAAGCTAAAAGGCTTCCATGATAAACTCCTAAAAGGCATATAGACAAAGATAAAGATTGAGAATGTCTAAAATAATAAAAAGGAGTGAAATTGAACCAATCATATAGGAGATATCGAGATGCAATAAAGATCTTGATTGTTAATGCAAGAGAGATCGATGGTTCTATTTCAAAAGTAGAAATAGTGCATACATCTGATGGTTCAAGATAGATAGTGATTGACATAAAAGATAAGATTAATAATCATTATATAAATATATGAATAGATAAATGGTTAGCTCAAAAGGTCTACACAGAGCCTAAGATTGATCAATCCAACTAATCAATCATCGATTAAGGAAATGACATAGTAATGACTTAAATTCAATAGTCACCAAACATAGTAAAGAGACCTAACCATATAGTCTATTACATGAAATGAGACATGGGAAAGCATATATATCAAAGTCACATTGAATGAGAACTAGAAAAGGGTTGTTGAAGTGTGAATATAATTGAATATGTGGAACCCTAGACACATTATCTATACATATATGACATCTTGAGCATTGTAACATGCTTTTGTTGTTACAATTGTCACAACTAAAAAATGTGCTATCAGATCAAACTTGAAGTGTGTTAACTTAGGATGAATGTAGACACAAAGTGAAATTTAGTGGGATAGAGAGTGAGGCAAAGAATAAGAAAAGACACACATAAAATGTGTAGAGATTGAGTAGAGAGGAAGAAAGAGAATATAGAGAATGTGCAAAGATTAAGCAATTATAGACCAGACTTATAATAGAGAAATAGAATTGGATTCTTTCATGAATCTATCTTATATACTAGAATTGTAGCTCCATAGTTTTAATTGGTTAGTGCCTTCATAAAAACTAAGTTGGTGCTCAGTTAGGGGATTGGTGTCTCCTAAGGATAGGTGTCATTAAATATAACCAGTGTAGTTTTGCCAATGAGGTGATTTAACTATGAGGTTAGATTAGAATAGTATATTATAGTAGATATTCTCACCATAGCTTTTCCCATTGGTTTTTACACATATAAATTTGGTGTAATGTGCTTTTTTTTGTGTGTGATCACTGCATTTGTTCTTTAATATGCATATGAATTGATATCTCCTCTAAAAATTTTAAACCAACTAATTTTAGTTGATCTACTGATTCACCCCCACTCTCAATAGATATTTGTGTTCAATAATTGGTATCAAATCTTTGGGTTCCTTAGGAATAAGTTTAATTAGATTAGGTAAATCTTGGTTAGTGAACACAATGGCTAGTCAAGAAGGATCCTCCTCAAATAAAGCACCTCTCTTTGATGGATCTAACTATGCTTTTTGGAGCATAAGGATGGAAGCATATTTGTCCTCATTAGGATTTGATGTATGGATGTCTATAGTAAATGGATATATAGCTCATATTATAGCTCCTACTGATTAGGATACAAAGAAGGCATATGAAAATAATTCCAAGGAAAAGAATGTTATTCTTTGCGAACTATCAAACTTAGAGTTTGTCAAATTTATGCATTGTCAGAGTGGAAAAGACATCTAGAATAAGTTAAAAAGCATATATGAAGGAGATGATAAGGTGAACTAAGACAAGATACAAACATACAAATAGAAGTTTGAGAGTCTTAAGATGAATGAAGAGGAGAATATTTTTGACTACCTCCTCAGGGTATATGAGATAGTGAATGCTATTATAGGACTTGGAGAAACAATAGAAGAGTTAAATATTGTCAAGAAGGTTATGAGATCCCTACCATTAAGATATGACTCCAAAATCTTGGCAATTGAAGAAGAGATTTGGATAAACTCACAATGGATGAGCTACATGGAACATTTACAGCCTATGAGATGAGAATGGGAGAGACTGACATTTTTAAAAGAGAAGTTTCATTCAAAGTAGAAAAGTAGGCAAAATAAGAAATGTCCATGTATGAATATGAGGACATTGATGGAGAAGAAAAATACAATGGTAAGATACCATTAAAATGCTTTAACTATGGAAAGGTAGGACACTTTGTTGCCAAATGTCTTTATAATAAAAAGGATAATTCTAAGCAAGTAGAGAGAATAAAAAAGGTGAAACCTCACTATGTAAAAAGGAAGAACTTATACAAGAGAAAGATAGGTTTATATACAAAATAAGATAGTGACTCAATGAAGGGTAGTGATAGTGATAGTTTGGATGATGACCATGATTGTGCTTTTGTAGCAAAAGGAAAATAATTCCTATTCATGGTAGAAGAATCCACTCCCATAAATCAAGAATAGGATGAAGATGAAGATTTGGATGAAGAAGAGGAAGGTGAATTTAATCTAGAAGGTGAGCTAGTTTGTGCTCTAGAAGTTATTGAGAAACTAAGAAAAGAGAACTCAAAATAGAAGAAGCTTGGGTAGAAGGAACTTGAAAAATCTAATCAAATGATAGTGAATCTAAAAACTCAACTTGAGGAGGCTAAAAGAATAGAAGTAGTTAAAATGGAACTACAAACAAAATTCAAAGAATGCATGAAGCTTTAGGCTGAAATAGTAGCTTTGAGGAAAGAACTTGAGAAGGAAAAAGGTCAAATAGACAAAAGTCTAAAGTTGACAAAAGGATCAGACATTTTTAATGAATTAATCAGTGATCAAAAGCCTTCAAATGAAAATCTTGGTCTTAGATATGAGAAAAGAAATGGCTCATCAAC
Organism: Torreya grandis; assembly: GCA_037957365.1. Lineage (NCBI taxonomy): Eukaryota > Viridiplantae > Streptophyta > Pinopsida > Cupressales > Taxaceae > Torreya > Torreya grandis. Next base: position 3,788,693 of record JARHVA010001123.1, on the reverse strand, counting down.
TAGTACATCAACCAACCGATATGATAATTTCAAAATAGGAGGAGTAGAAGAAAAGAAAGATAAGGTCAACAAGGACATTGTGAATGATCCAAACAAAGATAAAGTGAGGAGAATAAATTTTGGGAAATGTTCTGAAATCAAAGATGCAGAAGGATATACTCAATTTATAGACTTGAAAAAAATAAAGGAGTATGAAAGTTAATTATACTACACCAAAGAACATTATGACTAGGTATTATTCATCCTTTTACGATTATTGTTACAATTATAATTAGTTTGGTCATAGGGCCATTGAATGTAGAGTTTTTCCTACTATAAGAATTAATTTTTTAAGTAGAAAATCATTTGCTCCTCTGCTAGATTCAAGTTTAATGTGCTATAATTAAAATAATTTTAGTCACATAGCTAAGCATTGTAGGACCAACTTTGAAACATCAAAAGGATACGTTGTAAATAAAGGCAAGTCTCTTAATAAGAAAAAAGTTTCACAAGTCATTGATAAAGAAAATAAAATGACATATGAGCGACCCAAGAAAATTTGGAAAGTGAAAAATCAATCTTTAATTGCTCAAATGACACTCCACGGCAAAAAACAAAACTTGTGGGTGATAGATAGTGGGTGCTCAAAGCACATGACTAGTGACAAGAGCAAGTTCACCAAGTTGAGCAATTGCAAAGAAGAAACTATCAGCTTGGGAGATAACAAAACAATAAAAATTAAAGGCAAAGGAACCTTTCACATTGATCGTAAGATTATTACGCATGATGTTCTTTATGTCAAAGGACTGAAGCATAATCCACTAAGTGTCAGCCAAATGTGTGACAATGGATATAAGGTTATATTTGATGCCAAAAGCTACAAGCTAAAGAGATCTATAAAAATAGTTGCATAAGGGAAAATGACTGAGAACAATATATATAATCGTGTTGATGTAAATAATAATAGTTGCCTCATAACAAAGGTTAATCAAAGCTAGTTATGGCATAGGAGAATGGGACATGTCAATTTTGATAATATAGTCAAAGTAAGTTCAAATAAGTGTGTAAGACTTATGCCCAAGATAACCAAACCCACAAATACTACATGCAGAGAATGTCAATTAAGCAAGCAAACAAGGGTCAAATTTCAAACAAAAGAATATGCTACTACAAAGCCTCTACAATTAGTCCATACTAATCTTTGTGGTCCTACCAAGACAAAAAGATCAAAAGGAGGTCATTAATTCATCTTATTTATAGATGATTACTCAAGAATGACATGGGTAACATTTTTGAAGGAAAAATCTCAAGCCTTTAAGAGATTTAAGATCTTTAGAGCCATGGTTGAAAATGAAATGGGAAGAAAGATCAAATGTTTGAAATCCGACAAGGGTGTAGAATTCACCTCAAATGAGTTCATAGAATAGTGTGAGAAACATGGGATTAAAATACACTACTCTATTGTAATAAATCCATAACAAAATGGAGTTGTTGAGAGAAAAAATAGGACTATTAAGGAGATGGCTAGAACAATGTTGAAAGGGGCCAAACTATCTAATGGATATTGGAGACAAGCAATCCAAATATCAGTATGCATCCTGAACAGAGTTTAACTGAGGGTGAAAAGTGATTAAAAAACCATATGAAATGTGGTTTGAAAATCTTGCATTATTTAAGTAATTTAGAGTGTTTGGAAGCAAATGTTGCATTAAAAAAAGGAAAACAAACTAGGTAGCTTTGAGTCAAGATGTGATGAGAGAATTTTTCTTAGTTACTCTACTCAAAGTAAAGCTTATGTATGCTACAATAAGAGGCTACACAAAATATTTGAAATCATCAATGTCAAGGTTGAAGAAGGATTTAAATAAGCTGAGCCTGATGAGGAGATCAGAATTGAAGAATTAAAAGAAGCATAAAATGAAGAAAAACATAATGAAGAGGAGGAAGAAAAGATTATAAAGGTACCTCCAAAGTTTATTCAAAAGGATCATCCCAAGGAGTAGATAATTAGAAACAAAAATGAAGGAGTTCAGACTAAGAAAAGAGGTGGAATGAACAAGAAGAAAGTAAGTTTTGATCTATTTTCAAAAATTGAGCTTAAGACCTTCATTGAAGCTAGCAAGGAAGAAAATTGGTTAAAAGCCATGGACAAATAATTGAGTCAAATAGAAAATAAAAAAACATGGGAATCTTCTAAACCCTCAAACAAGAATTTGATAGGAATAAAATGGGTTTACAGAAACAAACTCAATGAAGATGGAGCTATCATAAGAAACAAAGAAAGATTGGTGTGCAAGGGATATGCACAAGTATAAGGCATATACTTTGAAGAGACATTTTCTCTAGTGGTAAGACTAGAAGCCATAAGAATGTTTTTGGAATTTTTTGTTCATAATAAGTTCAAATTATATCAAATGGATGTAAATTCAACCTTCTTGAATGGAAACTTAGAAGAGGAAGTCTACATTTATCGACTAGAAGGTTTATAACTAGTGGATGAAGAAGATTATGTGTGTAGACTAAAGAAGGCATTGTATGGTCTAAAATAGGCACATAGAGCATGGTATTCAAGATTGGATCAATACTTGTAAGAACAAGGTTTCAATAAAGGATGCGCAGAAAATAATTTATAATTTAAATTAGAAGCTAAGAATATTTTCATTATTGTTGTCTATGTAGATGATATCATATTTACAGGTGGCAATAATAATATGTGCAAAGAATTTACCACACAAATGTAAAGTGAATTTGAAATGCCTATGCTGGGAGAACTTTCTTTCTTCATTGGTCTAAAAATTGCACAAGCCAATGAAAGGACATTCATATTTCAAACCAAGTATGCAAAGGAGATGCTCAAGAAATTTAGAATGGAAGACAACAAATTGGTTAGTACTCAAATGATAACTAGATACAAGTTGAGCAAAGAAGATGAGTCCCCTGATGTGCATAATACTATATATAGATCAATGATAAGTAGCCTATTGTACCTAACTACATCAAGACCATGCATAATGTAAGCTATATGCATGGTTTCAAGATTTCAAATAGATCCCAAGGAATCACATGTTAATATTGTGAAAAGAATCTTTAGATACATCAAGAGCACAATTGACTATGGTCTATGTTACCCTACAAGTGAAGACCTCACTTTGATTGCATATGTGGATGTTGATTGGGTAGGAAGTGTGGATGACAAAAGAAGAATTAGTGGTGGTTCATTCTTCCTTGGAAATAGACTTGTGTCATGGTTGAGTAAAAAGCAAGAGTCAATTACACTTTCTATAGTAGAATCAGAGTATGTAGTAGCAACAACATGTTGCACCCAAGTCTTCTGGATGAAGCAAACTCTTAAAGACATCAAGGTAGAATACCAAGAACCAATTTTTATCTTTTATGATAATCCAAGTTCCATAAACATATCTAAGAATCTAGTGATGCATTCTATAACCAATCATATATCTATCAAATATCATTTTCTCAAAGAAAATGTTACAAATCAAGAGGTTAAAATTGACTATGTGCCAAAAAAGGACCAAATTATAGATACATTTACCAAGTCTCTTCCCAAGGAGAAATTTGAGTATCTAAGAGAGAATATGGGAGTAGTGGCTCCCACACCACATCACTAGCTTCTAGTGATAAGGGCATAAAAACAAGGGGAGTATTGAAGGCACATTATTAACTCTTAGATTAAGAGAAAAAGGTAGTCTAGTGAGAAAGTTGTAGTCCATTTGCTATGTGATAACAAAGGAAGTGATAAAGGTGTGTTAGCTCTAGATCATTATGCCTATCTATATAGAGATATGTCGATCATTGATTGGACTTTTAGACTAATGTTATATAAATGATCATTTATAGAATCATGGATCTAAGAGAGCTAATGTACCATTGCCTAAGGGGGAGTTCCTCACAAAAGTGTTCTAACCTATCAGGTTCAAGGATCATAACAACAAAGAAGCCAAAAAAGGATCAGATTGTTGACATATTATGGTAGAGACTCTTTTTCATTAATGTCAAAGGGGGAGAAATCAGAATGAAGATGAAGGAGTTAAGTCATTATGATGATGAGTTGCCATTTATGACAAAGGGGGAGATTGTTGGACATAGTCATTAAGGTCTAAAGAATTATCATTGATGTCAAAGGTAGCATGTGTTATCATGCATTAATGACAAAGGTGTTGAGTTGAATAGGCTTGTGTGTGTACCTTGAATTCCTTTTCTCACATGGTTATCTTGACAATATATGGATAAACACATAGGATGATGTTATCAACACTTGCACGTATGTCAACATCTGAAGGAAATGATCACACTATGATAATCAGGTTTGTGTCTATTCTTTTTGGTTTAAGTTCTATGTCGTAAGGATGCATAGAGAAAATGTTACAAATACATAAGGTTGTTTTCATATTTAGTCAATTTTGCACCTTTGTATTTGTTGAGAGAATTCTTTTAGAGATATTGGTAAAGATAATTATCTTAGAAAAAAATCCCATGGAAAATAAGGGAATTATTTTGGGAAAATGTTAAAGATAATTTTTTGAGAAAATGGTCTAGGTCTTTTTCAAAAAAATTGTCCACAACAATGTTTTCAAAGGAAATGAGTGCCACTTGGAATTATTTCAGATAAAGTGTCTTGGAGAATTATTTGAAAAAAATTATCCCAAACAAAAAATTTGAAGGACGCTTTGCAAAAAGTCTGAAGGGAAATTAAACAATTCAAAATTTTTGAAGGGATATTTTTAGAAAGTCCAAAGGGAAAACGAACTATTCAAAAGTTCTGAAGGATCTTTTCAGAAAGTCCAAAGGGTAAGTGGACTATTTAAATGTTTTGAAGGGATATTTTTAAAATGCCAAAGGGTAAGTAGACCATTTGAATGTTCTAAAGGGATATTTTAAAATTTATAAAGGGTAAGTGGACCATTCAAAACTTCTGAAGGGATCATTTCAAAAAACATGAAGGGTATATGGACTGTTTTAAAAGTTTTGAAGGGTATGTGTCTTACATAGAAGTTTTGAAAGATATGAATGAATAAATGAAGGGCACTTAGACATTTTATCATGGAAATTATCCTAAAGAGCACTTAAACATTTTGTCATATAAATTGTCCCGAAGGGAACCTTAACAAAAATCCCATGAAAATTGTCTCGAAGGGAACTTAGACAAAAAAATCATGGAAATTATCCCGAAGAGCCCTTGAAAAAAATCCCACAATAATTTGTTTGAAGGATAGTTCAAATGAAGAAAGGACATTTATAGAGTTTTTGAAGGACATTTTCAAAGTTCTAAAATATAGTTTACAAAACCTTGAAGGGTAGTTTGATTGAAGAGAAAGGTCACTTGAAAGTGTTGAAGGAAAATTGTAGAGGACACAAGGCTAGTTTGAAAAAGCTAAAAGGCTTCCATGACAAACTCTTGAAAGGCATATAGACAAAGATAAATATCAAGCATGTTTAAAACAATCAAAAGGAATGGAAGTAAACCAATCATATAGTAGATATCAAGATGTGAGAAAGAGATTGATGGTTAATGCAAGAGAGATCGACGGTCTATTTCAAAAATAGAAATAGTGCATACATATGACAATTCAAGATAGATAGTGATTGGTTTTAAATACAAGATGAATAATCATCATTTAAATAGATGACTAGACAAATGGTTAGCTTGAAAGGTATACATGGATCCTGAGATTGATCAATCATCGATTAAGGAAATAGTGAAATAATCACTTAAATCTAGTAATTTCCAAACATAGTAAAGAGACCTGACCATTGCAGTGCATTGTATGAACCAAGACATGTGAAAACATATCTGTTAAAGTCATATTGAATGAGAACCAAAAAAGGGGTGTTGAAGTGTGAACGCAATTGAAGATGTGGAACCCTAGACTCATTATATATACATATACGACATCTTGAACATTGTAACATGATTTTTCTACTATAATTGTCACAACTAAAAAAGGTGCATTTAGAGCAAACTCAAAGTGTGTCAACTTGGGATTAATGTAGATATAGAGTGAAAGTCAGTGGGATAGAGAGTGAGGTAGACAATAAGAAAAGACACATAGATACTATGAAAAGATTGAGTAGAGAGGAAGAAAGAGCATATAGAGAATGTGTAGAGATTGAGTAGTTACAAACCAGACTTGTAATAGAGAAATAGAACTAGATTCTTTCATGAATCCATCTTGTATACTAGAGTTGTAGTTCCATAGTTTTGATTGGTTGGTGCCTTCAAAAAAACTAATTTGGTGCTCATTTAGGGGATTGGTGTCTCCTAAGGATATGTGTCCTTGAATGTAACTATGAGGTGATTTAACTATGAGGCTTGATTAGAATAGTAGATTACAGTAGTTATTCTCACCATGGTTTTTCCTTTTGGGTTTTCCATGTATAAATATGGTGTAATGTGATTTTTTGTGTGTGTGTGATCTCTGTATCTATTTTTTAATATGTAAATGATTTGATACCTCTTATAAAAAGTTTAAATCAACTAGTTTTAGTTGATATACTGATTCACCCCCCCCCTCAATAGATAGTTGTGTTCAACAACTATCATTAGTAACACTTCTTAAACCAAACCTTGTGTTGCCAAAAATGATGTTCCTTCATTGTCTCACATGCCTCTTTCGGTTCATCAAATGAGACAATTTTTACCTCTTTCTAAACCTTTCATATATCTTCATGCTCTTCCTAAATGGTATGATCCCAATCTCTTTTGTTGGTTTCATGTTGAAGTTGGAAATTCTCATGAGTCTTGCAGACGGATTTCTAAATATGTTATTTCATACAAGATCAGTGATTCATTCAACCATGAAACCATGATTAAACACCATTGTCAAGAATACACTAATGCTTTTCAAAAATAACAACCCTATAAGGCATCTACATCTAGTAATAATCAAAAATCTTCTTCCCATAGCCAATCAACTTATAAGGATGTTTGTGAAATTGACGTTGACTATGATCAATACCTTAAAAACTCTTAATATGTCAATACAACTAAGGTTAATTATCATAGAAAGCTATCACATAAAGATCATATGACCAAGCCTAAGAAACCTTCTTTGGAAGAAAAATTGCTTAAAGATACTACCACTATCAATATTGATTCAGAAGAACCTAAGGAATAACTTCCTCCTTCTAATCCTCCAACCACATCTATCTTCCAAAGTCTAATTTTCCTTCTACTATACCTCATGGTTCCTCTTCTAAATCTCATTGGAATTTTTAAGAATAACTTAACTCTTTGCCATGTAAAATTCCTCTCATGGAGTTGGTTTGCACTTCACCTTATCATCATAAATTCCTTATGCAACAACTCCAAAATATTTAAGACCCATCTTATTTAGATGAATAACCACCTTTTATTAATTCTCAACCAACAAACATTACTACCATTGAATATATGTGTCCTTCTAAAATTCCATTAAATTATGTAAATAGGACATGATTAATGATGAAATATTCTTTCACACTGATGATCCACCTCTTTTCATTAAGATAGCCATTAATACCACCCTTATTCAAAAAATTCTAGTTGATAAAGGTTCTAGTATTAATGTGACTTCTTTATGGATTTTACAATAACTTGGTTATAACAAACATCATCTTAAACAAACCTATCTTAATTGTTATGGTTTTGATAAGACTAATCAAAATCCACTTGGTGGTATATGGCTTCCCTTACCTATTATTATTAAGACCACGTGAACCAAACTCATGGTTTTTGATCTTCCTTTATCCTATAACATACTCCTTGGTCATCCATGGACTCATCGAATGAGGGCCGTTACTTTTTATAATAGTTAATGTATTAAATTTATACACAATGGAAAATTTTATAAGCATGAATTTTATCCCAACCCATGAAATATCCAATTACCTAATCCTAAATCACAATATCATGTTCCCATGATTTCTAAAATCAATAGTGTTCCTCTGCCTGAGTTCATCAATATGAATCTTGATTTACCAGTTACTCTTATGGATTCTAATGATGATGAGCCTAATGAATTACAACACACCTGTAATACTAAGAAATGGCCTTTGTATATTTCAAAATGGCTTCCACCTTCCCTCTTACCTAGAGATTTTACCATTCCTCTCATGGATGAGATTACCAATTTTCCCCTTTCATGCACTACTCAAGACCCATCTTTACCTAAAGATGATTTTTATTGTAATGAATTTAGAGTTGCTAATCTATTTCAATATCCTCTCATCATGACTCAAACATTCATTAATCTTAGGATTTCACAATGTAAAAATCCTCTTGAATCCTAAGCATGCACAATTTCTTCCACATATGATGACAATTATATCATGTCCCAAGATCAATATAGAGACTTGGGTGTCTCACATTATCAAAATACCTTATCTCAAATTCATGCTTTCAATTAGGATGTACATACCATTTTTGTAGGTCATAACTTAGAACCTAAGGGTTATGTGCCTCCTATCAATCCTCCTCTTATTGATTCTCCTTGGGTGGTAGAGTAAATCATGCCTTTTGAAGCTTTGGAAGTGATTTCATCTTCTTTACCTCCTTTGGATTCTCCAATTGAATCTAATTCTTCTCCCATCATCTCTCCATAAACCTCTTCTACTCCATCTATTTCTTCTACTCTTAACATCACACTTGATGCCAAGGCAACCAATGTTCGTTGAATACATTTTAAATATGATCGACATGGGAATCAAATTTTAGATCTAGAAGTAGATGTGTAATATTGTTGTCCTCTTCTTACCTTACCTAGTGATGAAGCTATTTTGGATTTGTTGTATGATTAGGAAACACAACTCCCATGGTAACATTATAAACTTGGAATTTTTAAAAATAAAACTCCTTACTTCAATGACTTTGTCACTATCATTGATCCTAAATCTAATCCAATTTCATCTTTAGCCAATGCACCATACCACTTTCAAGATGGTAATGCCATAATTATTGAAGAAACAACTCATATGGACTATGGTACTCCATATGGTACTTGACCAATCATAGTTTTCAAAGAGCTTTCACCTTCTAAACATGATAATTTCAGCCTATTTTTTGATAAGTATCAAGAGGTATTTGCATGTTGTTGCCAAGATATGTTTTCCATTGACCCTATCATAGTGGCCCATAACATCATTACCTATCCTAATGATAAACTTGTGCATTATAATTAATGCAAGTTTCCTCTTGATGTTACCAACTTGTGCCATAAATAAATCATCAAACTTCATGATGATAAATTTATTAAACCTATGGATTATTCTGAATGGGCTTCCAATATTGTTCCTATTCAAAAAAAAGGTCACAATGGTCATTCGTATTTACATTGATTTATGTAATCTTAATCTTGCTTTCCCTAAAGATAACTTTCTTTTACTTTCAATAGATGTCATTTTCAATTCCACAACTAGATATGAAATGTTATCTCTTATGGATGGATTTTCAGGATACAATCAGATTCATATATCTCTTGAGGACCAACATAAGACTACTTTCACCATGGAATGGGGCACCTATTATTATGTCAAAATGCCCTTCAGTCTCAAAAATTCTAGAGCTACTTACCAGGATGTTATGACTCATATCTTTCATGATCTCATCCATAAAATTATTAAAACATATGCGGATGATCTTATCACTAAATCCAAGCATCACGTAAATCATCTTTCTGATCTTGCCATCATCTTTGATCATCTCATAAAATATAAAGTTAGACTTAATCCTTTCAAATGTGTCTTTGGAGTTACATCTACAAAAAATTTAGGATGGTTAGTCTCTCTCCATGGTAGTGATGTTGATCCATCCAAGATTAATGTTATTATCAACATGCCTATCCCTTGTTCTATTCTTGACATTTGTACCTATTTAGGCAAACTTGGGGCAATTAGTTTATTTTTTTCTGAGATGGATTATTGAATTCACTCCATTAATTCCCTTATCAAGAAAGTTACATCTTTAAAATGGATGGATCCATGTCAAAAATCATTTGACAACATGAAAGAGTCATTACTTCATCCACCTATGTGCCATCCTCCTTTTAATGATTAACCCTTGATTATTTGTACTTATTCCACACTATTTTAGTTGGAGAAATGCTTTCCCAACAAGACAATACACGTAAGGAGTATGCCATCTATTACATTAGCTAAGGCTGCATCGATTATGAAGTATGTTATACTGAAGTTGATTCTGATTGCCTCACCATCTATTTTATAGTTAAAAAGCTTCATCACTACATGCTTTACCAAACCACCTATGTCATTGTTCATTATGACCCCCTTCATCACTTCTTCTCCAAATAATTTATTATAGGAGATAGAATTGGTAAGTGGATTGTTTTACTTATGGAATTTGATCTTTACATCATCATGCAAAAAGTTGTCGAAGGGCAAGTCATAGCTGACCAACTTGCCATAGCTCCTATTCCAACCATTTCTTCACTTCAAGATGACCTTATTGATGACAATATTCTTTACATTAAATGTCTTAATAAATAAATGTATCTTAAAGATTATTTTCATAGCTTTACTACCAATCTTGAATCTAATCAATCTAATGAACCTTCCACTCCCTTTGATACTACCAGACCAAAAGTAGTGTAGACACCAAAAATATACACACCTAGGATTTTGAATGTCAAAAATACCCTTGAACCTACCTAGCCTAGCCTACTTACCTAATATAGAGTCAAGTTAGTCACTTGTTTAGCTTAACTCACCTTTTCACCCATTTTAACTTATCTTTTTTAGGCCCTCGACTGGTAATGGTTAGGGTAACCAACAATTGTCACCCTAACTAGTGATGGTCAGGTTGGATAGCCTAGAATCAACATGCATCCTACATGCAAACCACTACCTTTCTTTTCTATATATGGTAGTCTAAATATGGTTATGATCCATTTGCATGGATGACTTATATTTAGAAGCCTTCTTCAAGTCTAGTTTGGACAACCACTTCCACCTCTTGGTTGTGCCTATAAGAGAGAGAGGCCTAGGAGGTCAAACCATCTATAATTATTATCAAGAGCTCTTTGTATCTAGAATCTCTTTTTTTAGGTCAATCCACATTATCAAGTGGTATCAACCATCACATAGGGAGCTTACTTATCATCGGCTCTCCACTAAGCTCCCAAGTATCGTTACACTACCAAAATCAATCCAGATTCCACCAACATGAAAATCTACATCAACCAAACATCAAATAATTTATGATAAGATAAGTATTCATTTTCTTATTTTTTTATAGGTTCTCATTCCAAGCCTAAGCTATCTCTTGGAATCCACTTTCTAGATCCCATCAATCAGTAAACCCAAGCCCCAGTTTTACTTTCAAATTCACTGACTAGTAAATGGTGATGGTTACCTAACCGGTGATAGTTACCCTAAACTTGTGATGGTTACTAATTGATGATGGCTACCCTTGATTAGTAATAGTTGCATGATCGATGATAGTCACCTGTGGCACCAAAAACTAGCAAGCTAACCTGAACCTCTTACACCCAACCAAATTCACTTTTATATGTTCCTACTTATTCATAAGCCCCTTTTTTTATTTTCTAAGCCATACCCTAACTTGTTAGCACTAGTATTAATCAGTTTATCACTAATTAAATCATTTCTAGTCTTTTTTCTGAAGGAGCTTTTCTTGTATTTTGATTTTAGTAATATTCTATTATTGATGCAAGTACATTATTTCTAGTTTTATCAACTTAATCATTTAAAATAGGTGGATTGGCATCCCTCAAGGAAGCTCTCACTTTTGGGATCTAGCTCTTGCTAGGCAATCCAACTTGTTGTCTATCTAATGAACAAGTTTTCTTTAGTGCTTTTTTTATCTATAGGTCTTCCTCCCAAGGCAAATAGGAGCTCTCATAATCTTTTGATTTAACACACACACAAACAAACAAGTATTCCTACCACAACCTTTATTGAGTTTCTTTTCTCTCTTTCTTTAGAACTTAAGTGAAAACTCACATTAAACATTATGGCATGCCCAGTGGGACATTAAAGTCTTTGCTCACATTTTATTTGCATATGTATGCTTTTCTCTCTATATCTATGCTTATAATTGAAAATAAAATATATTTTTGGTTTAAAACCTACTACATCCATTTGCTTGATTTTAACATTAGTTCACTTTGAATTAAAGCATAGTAATCTTATCATAGCACCACTCTTATTTCACACACTAGTAAAACCACACAATAAATCAAATATCAAAACAATTTGAGACAAGGCTTGACTGGAATTTCATTGCACACATTGGTAGTCACCTTACCCATTCTTGACAATCCTACTTGGAGTTAATTACAAAGAGAAGAACCAACTTAGCTCTCTGGTTGAGCATAAACTCTAGATATCAATATATATTGGCTAAGCACTTGATACCCTTATCACTTTGAGACTGTGAAGTGAGTGGGTAGGCCCCAATACCAAGCCATGTATTGATTCAAATATATACTCTTTTTAACACTTAAACAACCTTAAACCAACCATAGACTGCTTCTATAGTGCCTAATCTACAAGCCACTTTTGAGTCACATAATCCTTCAAAACTAAGGCATAATCCAAAAGTGAGATTAAAACTAGATTCTAGGCTTGACATATTTCATACTGTGTGTCTTGATTTCCCTAATCATTTTCTTATCTTATTTCTATTTGAGTGGTGAGTCTATTCTTTTGTATTCTCTCCCACTTTTTGTATGGTTTTCACATGTCAACGATGTAGAGACTTAGCAGAATAAAAACCATCATTAGACCAACCTTCTTGTATCTCTTTACCTATAGAGTAAATATTTGAGGTATAAAACTCGCCTCATCTTTTGAAAAGCCCCACCTTTCCTTGGGTATTTCCCTAAGGAGATATGGACTTCACCACCTTTCCAGACAACAACCTAGTTTCCCTCCAACACTATTTTCACACCTCGCCTTATCATCCATTGACTCCCATTCCATCCTAAGATCTTCCTTATGGTATTCCATCCCACCTTATGGATAATGAAATTGTATTAGTGGTCACTATCTGACCTTTTGTTACCCAAACACCTTTGTCCATTGAACGTTTGGATAGTTCAGCCAAAAATCAACCTCTTTAACCAATTGTTGCCTCTACCCCTTCAGATCCTACCAATGATTCCTATACCTTAGGAACAAACCAAACATTAACACACCATACCCCATTTATATCTAGAGCTCCTAACATTAGCATTACCAACCTTCCCTCTATCAACCCCATCCTATTGGTTAACACCCCTTTATTGAGCTTATCATTACCTATCCCATCTTCTTCACCACTTACTATCACGAAGGTTACTACCTCCCCTCTTGTTACTAATCCAACACCCATGCACACCCAATCCATAGTAACCCTTCAATATGTATCCATTGCACCTAATATAACATACATCCCCAACCCACAAGGTTATGTACCCACTACCCAACCACCATCATCCACCTACCCTACCCAACCTCTAACATCTACATTCTAATATGTGTTATCCTCCCAACCACCAAATAATTACCCATATGTTTCCCAACCTCAACCACAATATCAACCTTACATCCCTTTTGGTATGCCACCCCAAACCAACCTAATTAAAATGTTTATGGATAAGATGACCAACATCAATTCATCCATTACAGGAGAACATAACATCATATCCTATGATCAAATATGTAATGATTTTATTCATCTTTTGGTTCCTATCAAACTTTACCCTCCTCAATGGGAGCTTCTAAAATTCACCAAATTTCAAAATAAAGAAGACCCCTAACAACACATTAGTGCTTTTAGACATGAATGTTATATGATTGCTTAAGATGATGCATATCTCCTCTAAACCTTCCCCATGTCTTTATACAGTCCAACACTTGATTGGTATAGTGTCCTTACCAAGCATTCCATCTTCTTTTTCACCCAACTAGCACAATTATTCTTGGATCACTTTTCAATTAAAGTTTCCAAAGAGGTCTCTATCACATAGCTCTATTCTATTAATCAATTCAATTATGAGTCCATTGCTGATTTTATTGCCTATTGGAGAAGCTTAATTAATCATATTTCATTCTCCATGCCTCAACCTAAACTTATAAAACTCTTCGCTCGAGCTTGTGCCAAACATATATCCTCTACATTGTGTGTCTAGAGCTTCAGAACTTTTAATGAGGCTTTTACCATGGCATGTAAGCTTTAAAACTATGCCATAGATGAGGGTAAATTGAAGTTATGAAACAAGAACTCTAACTTTAAGACTAATGAAACCTCATCCTCTAAACCTGGCAACCAAGCCAATACCAAAACTAATATTACGGGAATCATGAATGCCATCATAATTAAAACCGCCCCTCCACCCAATGTCAACCAATAAAATTCTCCCATTACCTCCAATCCAAATGCAAGGAACCCAAATAGAAGCAACCACAAAAATTCACTCCACTTGGAGAATATTACACCTTAGTTCTAGATAAGCTACTAACATATAACCTTATACAACTTACACCTATCAAACCTTCCCAGTAATTTGATTCTTCTCATCTAGCACCTATTTGGTATAATGAGAATGAACTATGTGCTTTCCATCAGGTAATTGGACATGACATTATCTAATGTAATACTTTTAAGACTATTATCTAGAGTCGTATAGACAAAGGGGAACTCATGTTGGATAATCCCAATGCCCCTCAAAATCAAGCTCTTGACATCTTTAGGAAACCTTTTCCTAGTTATGCCCCTATCAAAACTAAAGACACACATGCCAAATTCTCTCATGATCCCCACATGGTCAACATAGTTCATGATACACCTACCCATGAGGACTCGATCAATCAATCTACCCATTCCTCCCCTATTTCACTTACCGAGGTAATGGAGTCACTTTACCCTCTTTTGGATAGCCAAACCAAAGAGTTTCCTTTCTCCCTAGATACCCTCATAAAAGTCTTGGAATCACCATATACTACCTCAATTAGCACGTCTGGACAAATCAACATTCTAGATTTGCCACCTCCACCAACTGCCCAAAACACTACCACAATTATGGACATCATCCCTAAGGGATAAGTGGTTCCATGAGCATCTCTAATGGAGGAGTTATCTATCCCAACCCTACCTTCCTTACCTTAATAAATCAATCAACCTACCAACCATCCTACCCAACCTACAAGCCTATCTATTGTATCTACTACCCACATATCAAGACCAATACACAAACCTTTTTCCACATTAGTATATAAATTAAAATTCACCTTAAAACTAGACATGGATTAAACCAATTTTTTGCAATAGTTAGGACTTCCCTCCATCAACACACATGAACCTTCTAGTACACCTCTAACCAATCAATCCATCATTTCTCCACCACCTCTTAAACCAATCTAAACCTTTAATAACCCTTCAAATTTTTAGTCAACCAAAAAGGCCACCACCTCACCAACCAAACCTTTCAAAATTCTTAGTGCCTTCCCTAATCATATTTTGGCTCACCCATCCTTGAAAGTAGACTTAACTTCACCCAAGCCTATACCCATCTCTGAATCCACACCAACCAAGAAAATGAAAGCATTGAAAGAACACATGACTAAGCCTCTACCTCCCTCTACCTTCCCCTCTATATTAGGGCCTCACCCTTATACATTTCTTAAAAATTAAAACCCTTTCAACATATATCACCCATTATCATTGATTACACTAGGACATTTATTAGTTAATGCACTAGCCTTTCCCATATCACAACTATTCAGACCACCAAATTTAGCTACCTCAACTACCAATATTCCTAGGCTAAGACCATCCACCTAAACCACCTTACCCAATCCATCTCTCACCCAACCTATTACCACCCACACACCCATCTTACCAACTAAAATTGTGATCCCAAAACCTTTCTTACCTCTAGCAGAATCATATACAACCATTCTTAAAAGGTTAGTGTAGACTTCCTGCCTCACTTTACCTCCCATCAGTCCTTTCAATCCTCTTGGTTTGAAGCTAACCTAGTATAATGATTATCAAATCTACTCCTATCATAAGACATTTGGGTATGACATAGAGAATTATAAAGCTCTCCAGGCCATTATACACAAAATCTATGATGAGGATGATCTCTTTGTAGATGACCTTCCACCATTATACCCAACAACTAGCCACCAACACATTCTTAATCCCCCACTCTCACCCCAAATTGATGGACAATCTACCCAACCCCCCATCACACCTTCCCCCTTTATCCATATCATTAATGTGGTCACATGACCACAACAAAAGGATAAAAAGAAGTCCAAAGCATCCATTCCATGGACATACCCACCAACTCATCCTATACCAAACTACACCCAAACCTCCATGTTTCCACCTAATCCCAAAGATACTATCTTAGGCACATCAGAGGTTAACCCATCTGAATCCATCAGGAGAGTCATACTAGACCCCTACTAAAATGAGCCTCTATGAGCTCATTTTCACCTCACCTCACCATTGTCAGGCCATGATCAAGGCTATACAAGCCATTAAGGTTAGACCAGGAGACTCTCAACCTATAGAGGCATTTGTCAATGCTTTCCAACTCTCCACCCTTGTCACCTTCAAGGATTTGGAGATACCTTCTATCCACCTTGAAGACCTAGATCCCCCTCTTTTTATTATAGCCCACATCAACCATACCCACATTAAATGGGTAATGATTGATGGGGGAGCTAGTATAAACATCATCTCTTCCCATGCCTATAATCAACTCAAGCTACTAGATAATGTCATGTCCAAAACATCATCCATCCTTAGATCCTTTAATGACACTAGGACCACTACCTTGGGAACTATCATCCTCGACATTTGGCTAGGACCTCACACACTCCCTGAACTCTTTTATGTAGTCAAAGGTGATTTATAGTATAATGTTTTACTTAGGAGACCTTGGATTTATGTCATGGGATGTGTACTTTCCACCCTAAATCATTGTGTCAAGTTTAAACATGAAGGTCAAGTTGTTACCATACAAGCTGACCCTAGCTCTTTTGTAGCATGCAATATGACCTATCAACCTGATAACATTCTTTTGCCTTTATCCAAAGCATTGTAAAAAACCACTATCAAGCCCTCACCCATAGAATTTAAATTTTTTACTTCTTCCCCTTCCACTGAGGCATCCACCAGCTCATCTATCCCAATAGACTAGATACCCATCACTAACCTTTTGAAACTTACATTCCAATGCCTTACCCTTGGAGACTATGTCTCCTCACCCTTGATGCCCTCTTTACTCCCTAAGAGTATGGGAAACTCAACCACCAAATAGGTTATGACCCAAAAATTGGAGCCATTACCCCCCTGGAGCCTCCAAGATAACAAACCCACTTTATCTATGGGGGAATTGACAAGCCACTTAACACTACCATCACTCCCTCTCCACCTAAACCTTTCACCTCCACCTTCTCTTATTTGGACAACCCAGAGTATGCTAAACTATACCTTCATAAGTGTCCCTATAAAGGATTTGGTTTAGGATGATATGAGCATGGCACACACATATATACCTTGATTGAGAATTGAAGCCTCACGAGAAGCATGGCCTTGGATTCATTCTACCCAATAAGAAGAAAGCCAAACAAACCACCCCCACCATCATTAAAGAAGAATCCCCTTCCTCACCAACACCCCCTCCACTTGTGGATGAGGATGAGGATGAGGACATCATCCCACTTAATTTCTTTTTTCAATATGATTACCCTCAACTCCCTAACTTATCAAAAGGAAGGGGAATCCATATCCATCCCTTTAACCCACCCTGAACTTCTAGGAGATGACTCTCCTACCATTAACATTATTTAGTGCCAAGAATATGATGTTATTATCACCTACTTTGGTACACTAGATTCCTCCATCCATAAATCTTTACCTTTGAAAACCTTAAGCATGTTGAATTAATCTACCACAGACATTGACATAAACACTTTAGATGACCCCCATATCATCAAACTTGGAAAATCTCTCACCCCTAAGGAACTACATGACTTCTCTACCTTCCTCTAATACTATAGTATTGCATTCTCCTAATCATATGCTGACATGCCTAGTTATAACTTAGCCATTACCACCCACAACATTGTAACCAATCATGATGCCAAACTTGTCAAATAGAAAATTCACCAAATACACCCTTGCATAGCTCTCCTTGTCAAATAATATCCTTAACACCTCCTTTCCATTAAATTTATTCAACCCATCAATTATCCCTAATGGGTTTCAAATATCATGCATGCCACTAAAATCATAGGGGGACTACATATCTATGTGGACTTTCGTGACCTCAATCTCACCTACCTAAAAGATGACTTTCATCTACCTAATATTGACCAACTCATTGATCTTATAATATTCCATGAGATGTTGTCTCTCATGGATAGATTCTCAAGTTATAATTAGATTTTGATTGCCCCTAAATATCAACACAAAACTACCTTTATTACCCCATGGGTGACTTTCTATTATAGAGTAATGTCCTTCGGTCTTAAGAATGCTAGCGTAATCTACAAACATGCCATGACCTATATTTTTCATGACCTTATCCATATAATCATCAAAGACTATGTGGATGACCTTCTTAGGAAGTCCAATCTTTGTAAAGACCATTTAACCATTCTCAATATTATCTTTGAGTGACTTATCCATTATCATGTTTGCCTCAATCCCAAGAAATGTATTTTTGGGGTCTTGTCAGGGAAACTTATTGGATTCATCATTTCCCTTCAAGGAATCAACTTGATTTAGCCAAAATCAAAGGCATCCTCGAGATGCTACCTCTGGCCAATCTTAAACAACTCCATAGATTGTAGGGAAACTTCAATCCATTCATCACTTCATCTCTTATCTCTCTGATCAGTGTCAACCCTTCCACCACCTCTTGAAAAAGGATGTCTCTTTTAAATGGAATATCTATTGTTAAAAAGCCTTTGATACACTCAAATAATACCTAATATCTCCACTTATCCTTAAACCTCCTAATGAGAACCAACCTTTCTACCTCTATATATCTATTATAGACCACTCTCTAGGGGCAATGTTTGCCCATCAAGATGAATAACATAAAGAGAAATCCATCTATTACATTATTTGCACATGTGTCCAATATGAGACTTAGTACACACATATTGAGAAACTATGTCTGGCCCTAGTCTTCATGGCTACCAAACTTTTCCACTACATTCTTAACCACAAAATGTTTGTCATAACCAATACTGACCCCCTCAAATACATGCACTCCAAACCATAACACAACCAATGTATGGCTAAGTGGCTCATGCTTTTATTTGAGTTTGACATTGAGTTCCTCTAGTAGAAGTCAATCAAGGGGCAATTCATTGCTAACCAACTAGGTAAGGCATCCCTAACAAACAATCAACCTCCCCCTCTTGAATTTATAGATGAGTTTATCATAAGCCTATCTCAAATAGATTTCACCAATAAATTAACCATGTTTTTTAATGGTTCTAAATGTCAACATGGTGGAGGAATCGATATCATCTTTGTCCCCCTTATCATTGAACCACTTCCTTTATCCTTTAAACTCATATTTGAATGCACCAATAACGTGGTTGAGTATGAATCCCTAGTAATAGGTCTCTAAACTTCATGAGACTTAGGAGTCAAAATAATCAATATCTTTGGGGACTCCCAGCTTGTGGTAAACCAAGTCAATGACATTTACTAGTGTAAGAATGAAATAATGCAACTGTATAGACAACTCATCATAGAAATCTTAACCTCATTCGAACACTACCATATCCAAACCACCCCTCAATCTACCAACAAGTTTGTTGATACCATGGCTTCTCTTGCCTCTTAGATTCCATCAGCACCCTCAAGATCCAAACTATTTGTCATTATCCATCACCTCATTGAACCTTCTTATACCAAATCAGACATTCCAACAATCTTTAATGTGGAGGAAACTCTATCTAAACTTTGGTACCAATAAACATTCAGCTACCTTAACCTTGGGATAGTCCCTTCTGACCTCTCTAGGAATGTCCATCGATTATTTTATCAAAACACCTCTTGTTATACCATTATGGGAGGAATAATCTACAAACAAGGCTTGGATGGCCTCCTATTTTGTTTCCTCTATGGTCCAAAAGCCTCTCATGCCATCAAAGAGACACACAATGGTATCTATGGGGGTCACTTTAGCGGCCTCACTGGGTCTAAGCCTATCCTTCCCTTGGGCTATTATTGGCCTACCCTTAACCATGATTGTTTTGATTATGTGAAAAAGTGTGTCAAATGTCAAAAACATGCTAATTTACATCATGTACCTAGGAATAGTCTTCACATTTCTATAGAATTTTGGCCCTTCTCACAATGGATTATAGACCTTATAGGTGAAATCAACCCCTACTCTTCACAATGACATCATTTTATCATTACTACAACTTAATATTTTACCAAATGAGTAGAGACTATCCCTCTTATTTTGATGAAAGCTGAAAATATTATCGAATTCATCACCCACCATATCATCTATCATTTCAATGTTCCCTAAAAGATCATCACTAACAATGGAAAATATTTCAAAAAATAATAATTTCAAGTCCTTTCTAACATATTTGGTATTAAACTTAGCTTTTCATCACCTTATTGCCCACAAGAAAATAGGAAAGTTGAAGCCTCTAACAAAACCCTTAACAACATGCTTATCAAAATGTTTAATTTCTCAAGTCGAGATTAGCACTTGCACATCCCCTTCACCTTATGGGCATATCATACTAGCATCTAAACCCCCACTAGTGATGTACCCTTTTCTCTCATCTTTGGAGCTAAGGTCATCTTTCCTCTTGAAATCCAAAATACCTTCTCTTTGCATATCTTTGTGCAACCTCATTTCAAAAAATGATTACTGTCATGAATGTTTAGCCCAACTTAAGCTACTTGATGAATGATGCTTAGCCATTCTTTCCCATCTTTGTGTTTATCATGAGAAAATTAAGTGAGACTATAAAAAACACCTAAAATTTCAAGAATTCAACATTGGAAATCTTGTCCTCAAGGAAAACCAACATGTCACTAATCTAGCAAAAAGCAAAAGGGGTAAATTTTCCTTCAATTGTCTTGAACCCTACATCATTACCCATAAGTATGGGTTGAGAACTTATCATTTATCCTCTCTTGAAGGCAAACTAGAACCTAAGCCTCTCAATGCTTCACATCAATACCCCTTTCATTATTACACCCCTTTTATTTGCATTTACACAATGTCTAACTTGAACATGTCATTACACCATCAATAACATAAATCAAACAAGCTGAGTAACATATCAAGGCATATACCATTCCCCATTTTACCCATATAAGCATAAATAAAGCATGTATCCATCTATAACATATCTTATCAAGACCATGAGCATAATCAGAACATCACATGCCTACACTAATGAGTCTAATAACCATGAACATCCAAAACCATAAATCATAAGATATGAACATCACATAAACTATAGGCATCCATCATATATAAAACATTGAATGTCATACATCATATAAATTGAATTATCAAATATTTATATATCACCGTATTATGTATATGTATATGTGTGTGTGTGTGTGTGTGTGTGTGTATATATATATATATATATATATATATATATATATATATATATATATATATGTTTATACACACACACATAGATATATACAAATTTATACATACATATATACATATGTATATATATATACAGATATATATATATATACAGATATATATATATATACATATATATATATATATACAGATATATATATATATACAGATATATATATATACATATATATATACAGATATATATACATATAAATATATATATATATACATATGTATATATATATATATATATAATAATAATAAATGTCATAATGTGTCAAATCTCTCTCAAAACATATACATCTCGCTACATCACCATGCAGGCCAGTATCAAAATAATACATCCCGATAACATATTTCAACATAATCATGAGCCTACACCACTACCACTAGCCTCATTTGTGCCTACACTCATAGCTGATGGTGGTCCCCCCAGTACCCCTCCTTATCCAATTATTTAATCCCACTATCCTAAAGTAGCTATCAATGGCCCACAAGCCAAGCTTGTTATGTACTTTGCATACCTCATAGCCTGGGGTAGCTATTCTAATACCATTGACTCATAATATCTAAGCTCTATAATAGTAGTTAAATACCATGCCTGGGGCACTATGTCTGATGGCCCTCTTATTTTTGTTTCACCTATCCCATCCCTCTACCTAAGTATTTGTGTCTCACTTGTAATAGTGGTGAGTTGACCCTGTAATGCTTACACATATCCCTATAGCACAACCACCTATCCCTATAAAGCAACCACCTATCCATGTAAATAAATAACTTAGGCCTATGTTGTGGTAAGTGTTATTATTTCCTATCCATCTCCCTATGCCTGAGCATGTGCCTAGATCAGATCTACATCCCTGGGCCACTAACCCTCATTACCCCAACTAAATTCTGTCATAGCTAAACCCACCTGCATGGTAATATACTTGAGTATGATCATCATCATAAATCATCTCCATCAAATTATCTACCTACTCACCATCTATCTGATATACTACCTCTACTTGAATTGGTAGACATGTGATCCTATGCACATCTTCTAGTAGGATGGTGATCTCTCCAATCAAAAGATAAAACATGTTCATCATAGGATCCCATCTCTTAATGAGCATGAAAATCATCATAGGGTTTGTGGTAGATGTTGATAATGTCACATCACACCTAATCCCAAATCCTCCATGTGTTATCACTCCTCCATAATCATGGCATCTCAAACATTGGCAAAGAGAGTCGACACCCAATCTCTCAGCCTAATCTACTCTCTAGCCTACATGCATAGCATAAAACACTATATTTTTAGTATTTCACCTAATACTAAGTACTGACTTTTAACCTACCTTTACCCTACTCTATTTCAATTTTGCCCTATCCCCCTAACCTAACTACCTAACTATCCTAGCTAGGCACATCCATATCACTCAACTATCACCCTAAAACCATACCTTTTTACACCTATACCTAAGTAATGTAAATCAACAAACAACCTCAATCCATGCCCTTAACCATTGATAGTTCCTTAATTATCACTGGTTACCTAGGGATGGTTAGCCCCTTAGGGTCAACCAGTGACGGTCAAGTTAAATCATCATCAGTCACTATCTATATCCTAGTGGTAGAGACTCAAACCCTAGACCTCCTAAATTTAACCATGCAAGTATCCAACCTATTTTAAAAACCTAATAAACATAAATATCTATTCAAACATGCCACCCCTAACCCCCCTTTTAGAAACAAACACTACCTAAGCTAGATTTACCCACATTTTAATCTTACCTAAACCCCACCCAATCCCTAACTAGGGCTTTTATAAGAAGAAAGCCTAAATAAAAAAATCCCTTACTTTTAAAAAAAATAAAAACCCAATGTAGCTATAAATTTTAAAAACAAAAAACACATCGTACCTCATTCAAAGAGTGTTATCATGGCCACAAGACTCACCTAACTATTTTACCATATCCTCAACCTACCCCCATCCTCTCGATCCTTGCTTGACAAGTACACCACTAAATCACTTCCACCTCAGCAACCTCAACCCATGATGCACAAAAATCATAAACAAATCACAAGAGCACAAACATAGAAATCAAATATGTGAAAATGGCATTCACTTTATACTTTTACGCTAGTGTATTTTAGGGTTTTACCCTAACCATTGCTAGTCTGGGTCCCCACCTTACTTTTTAGCACCTACCAAAAACTAACCTAGTTGTTTAGTCATATCTTTCCCATATGGGAAGAAATAAATTTGGCCTAAATTTTTGATAGATATTTCATCCATGTAACTATGTAGGTAGCATCTCTATGATTTAAGCATATAGAGTTAATTTAGCCATGACCACCAACCTTGTTGCCTCATCGATGTTCTATTTTGGCCTATTTGGCATGCAAATTTGTGATACTTTTTTCCCTTGTCCTTTGACTATAGTAAAAACATTGCCATGTTGACCATTTGTATTTTTTTCCACCTCATGCAAAATGACCCAATTGTATCTCAATAGGATCAATTCTTACTTTAGATACCCATGAAACTTCACCCATTTGTGTTTTCCTTGAAAGCACTTCCTACCTTAGATACATAAAGATCACTCAGGATACTTGTATTTATGAGTGTTCCCAACCACCATGCTTATAGGTGGTCATGTGGTTCATTTGTAACTTTTCATCCTTAGCACTAACCCTTACTTTTTATAAACATTGACAACCTAGAATATGCATGATCTTAGCTATCATACCATTTTGTTGCATTTTATGTGTAAGTGTATGTCACACATGCCAAACCCTTCTTTTTATCTCCTACTTCATGACTTACCATCTACCTATTATCAAACATATACTTGCTTATGTTTCACCTCACCATCTCTCAATTTGAGGGGGGAACATCTCCTCCTACTCTCAGACCAAATAGATCTAGATCTAATCTCCATTTTTGTTTTGATGCTCATTCATGCAAGATGCATAACAAAAAAGGGGGAAAATATAGACATTGTAAATCTACATATCTATGACTTTGAATGTCAAAAATACCCCTAAACTTGCCTATCCTAGCCTACTTACCTAATCCAGAGTAAATTTAGTCACTTGTCTAGCTTAACTCACCTTTTCAACCATTTTAACCTATTTCTTTAGGTCCTCAATCAATGACGGTTAGGGTGACTAGTGATGGTCACCCTAACTGATAATGGTCAGATTATATAGCCTAAAATTAGCGTGAAACCTACATGCAAACCACTGCCTTGATTTTCTAAATATGGTAGTCTAAATCTAGTTACAATACCTTTACATGGATGACTTATATTTAAAATCCTTATTCAAGTATAGTTTGGATAACCACTTCCACCTCTTGCTTGTGCTTATAAAAGAGAGAGACCTAGGAGGTCAAACCATCTATAAATATTATCAAAAGATTTTTTTATCTAGAATATCTTTTTGTAAGTCAATCAGGTCAATCTACATTATCAAGTGCTATTAGCCATCACATAGGAATCTTACTTGTTATCGACTCTCCACTAAGCTCCTAAATATTATTACACTGCTAAAATCAATCCAAATTCTACCAACAGGCAAATCCACATCAACAAACCATCAACTAATTTTTGGTAAGACAAGTATTTATTTTCTTGTATTCTTTTACCAAGTTCTCATTCAAATCCTAAGCTATCTCCTAGAATCCACTTTCTAAATCCCATCAATCAATAGACCCAAAACCCATTTTAACTTCTAGATTAGCTAATAGGAAACTAGTGATGGTTATCTTATCAGTGATAGTTACCAACTGGTGATAGTTACCTAATTGGTGATTGTTACCCTTTATTGGTGATAATTGCATGACTGATGATTGTCACCTATGGAACCAAAAACTAGCAAGCTAACCTGACCCTCTTACACCTAACCAATTTCACTTTTTTGTGTTCTTGCCTATTCACAAGCCCATTTCTAATTTTTTTAGCCATACGCCAACCCATTAGCACTAGTACTAATCACTTTATCACTAATTAGATCATTTATAGTCTCTTTTATAAATGATATTTTCTTGTATTTTATTTCAATAATCTTTTATTATTGATGCAAGTACCTTCTTTCCATTTTTATCAACTTAATTATTTAAAATAGGTGGATTGATAGCCCTTAAGGAATCTCTCACTTCCAGGATCTATCTCTTGCTAGGTAATCCACCTTATAGTCTATCTAACAAACAAATTCACTTTAGTGCTTTCTTATTTGTAGTTCTTCCTCCCAAGCTAAAGAGGATCTCTCACAATATTTTGATTCAATGCACACACAAATAAATAGGTATTCCTATTACAACCGGTATTGAGTTTCTTTTCTCTCTTTCTTTAGAACTTAAGTGAAAATTAACATGAAACAAGTAGTTATTGAGGATCACCCTAAAATAAATATTGACTTGCATGAGGATTCTTAGGCCCTTCAATTTGATGGTGTTAAATGCCTTCAAGGAGCTGGGGTAGGTTGCATTCTCACTAGTCCTCTTGGTAAAATAATTCTTTTAGATTTATGTTATACATTTGATGTCACCAATAATATGGCTGAGTATGAAGCTCTTATATTAGGTATGAGAGATGATCTTAATCTAGACATATAATATATTCATGTTTTGGGTAATTCTCAACTCACTTTCCATCAAGTTATTGGCACCTATCAATGTAAAAGTCAAAATCTTATTACCTATCATCAAAATGCAACCATTATTGACAAATATTTTGCCTCTTTTACAATTGAAACTATTCCTACTGACCAAAATTCCATTGCTAATTATCTTTCCTCTTTAGCTTCTCTCTTTCATCCACATCACATTTTTTTAATCTTTATTTTATCACACAAATAATCAAATCTCCATCATCTACTCACCCTATAGATTCCCTTATTTGTGACATCGAGGCTATCACCATCTGACAATGCCCATGGTATCAAGACATCATCCAATTCTCATAACATCAAACGTATCCTCCTAACCTAGATTCCCATGAAAAAATGTGTCTTTGCAAGTAAGCTTTCAAGTACATATTTAGACATAACATCCTTAATTATCACAATTCCAAAGGTACTTTACTCCATTATGTCATGCAAGATGAGGTTCCTCCTCTACTGGAGCAAGCACATGGGGGCATTTGCAGTGGTCACTGTAGTAGACATGCTACACCTCATAAATGCCTATGTATGGTTGTTATTGGCCTACTCTAGAAAAATATGCTATTGAATATGCTAAAAAGTGTAATATTTATGAGCTTTATGATGACCTCATTCATTATCCACTAACCGAACTTTGAGTTATCAAATCTCCTTGGCCATTTTCCACGTGGATATTTGATCTCATTCGCAAGCTTCCTCATTCCCAAGATAGGCACGTCTTCATCATCACTACCATTGATTACTTTACCAAGTGGGTTGATTTCATTCCCCTTGTTAATTTTACCAGTCCTAATATATCCTCAACAAAATTATTTTCCACTTTGGTGTTCCTCACACCATCATTTCTAACAATGGTGTTAATTTTAAAAATAAACATGTTAAACAACTTTGCACCAAATTCAAAATCAATCACCAATTTTGCACTCCTTATCATCCATAATTTAATGGTCAAGTTGAGTCCACAAATAAAATTATTCAAAATATAATTCATGAAACTTGCATGGATTGGCATCTTCATCTTTATCCTGCACTTTGGGCCTATCAGATTAGTATTCATACTGCCACTAAGGCAACTCCATTCTCTCTAGTCTATGGTTCTGAGTTGGTTCTTCTTTTTGAAGTTGAGTTTCCTTCTCTTCACATATATCTTCATGGCATCATTCCTGATGAATAATCTCATGAGGCTCACCTTCATTCCCTTGATCTACTTTACGAATTCAATATTTTTGCCTTGCATCACAATTGCTAATACAAGGCTCATATCACCAAATAACATAACAAATATGTGAAAAAATGCACATTTATTTTTGGTGATCTTTTCCTTAAACTATATTACACCTATGACAAAGAATGTAAGTACACCAAAAACTAGTGGGGCCCTTAGTTAAAGATGTTCTTGGTCTAATTAATTATCACCTTCAAACCAATGAAGTCCATGTTTTCAAAGATCCCACCAATGCTCAATTCCTTAAGAAATACTTTGATTAATCATTTCCCTTCTTTTTATGCTTTCTCTATATATCTATCTAACATATTTTTTTAGGTTACTTTAGCACAAGTCGCTCCCTATTCAACATTTCCTTTCTTTTCAAACCTTTAGTCCTCCCTCTTGGTCTTTTAGTTTTTGGGTGTACCATAGTCTTCATCACTTATCTTTTCATTCTCCTTTTTCTTGCCAATGTTGTTTTGGCATCCTCCTGGGATTTTATTTTATGAGTTTCTTGGTAAAACCATGGATAAAACCAACCCTCCTCATAAAATGACCATTATTTTTATGTCTCATTTTTTCCTTTTCATTCTTTTTCTTCTTGCCAATTTTATTTTGTCATCCTTTGGGTCTTTATTTTTGAGGTGATTTATACAAAGACTCCCTCACTTTTTATTTATTGGCACCCTTGGGTTTTCCTTTTGTGAGTTACTTGGTAATACCACGGATAAAATACATCCTTCCTCATAAAATTACATTTATTTTAATGTTCTTTGTGATCTTTGTTATTTAGACATTAGCTTTTGCTTCTTTTTCTAAATGGAATCTTTAAACAATCTATGTTAGCATGTTTTCCTTCACTTCTCATAGTCTTATGATAAGGAATCACAACTTTGCTATCATTGTATTCCTTTTTTCCCTTTCTCACTTTTTTTGCAATTTGAAGAAATTCAAATTTGTTACATGTGTCATTTTACTCTTGACTTCCCCCTTTCTTTCACCTCCACATTTGGATAAAACAAGGTTGAAGTCAATATATCACTTTTATTTCACATGGATTTATGAGACTCTTAGACCCCGTGCTCTTTGGTTTTATCTCTCTTAGAAACCTTGTCCCAAAGTTTTCAAATGAAATTCATCTTTATCACCCATGTTTGGTCTTCCAAATCCATATGGAGGAGGAATTAAAAAAAGAAAAAAGAAACTTAAAAGTCAATCCTTTGAAAACAAAAGGCAATGATATCTAAAAGGCAACATACAAATCTTAAAAGTCTAATCAAAGCAAAATAAATGATTACAAACACATCTCCTATCTCCAATCAAAGCTCAAACTCCACAGTCAACTTCACATAAAGACAAAGTCATTTGGGGTGTGGTATGCTAGTAGATTAGAGTAGGGAATTTCAAAAAAATCTATATTGTTACCTACTTTCTCATAAAAATACCAAATCATTGCAATAGACCAATAGCTCTATAATGGGTCTTGAAGAGTGGGGAACACATCGTGGGGAGGTAGGTCCATTTTAATTTTCATGCATATAACTTTCATGGGATGATATATATACTCCATTTATTGACCTAAGACTTGTGTAGCTAATAGAAGTTATTCAGAGTCCTTAAGGTTGGTAGTCTTCTTATTTTGACAAATCAAATTTGAGTGTCTTGACTTTGATAAAGAGTTTCTCTACCTTGGTTTTTCCTTCATTCTCCCCTCTGCCCCATTTCATTTCCCCCCTTGATAGACAAATTATGATTTTACTTATGTTTTCCCTCTTCTTTAAATTCCTTTTTCCTCATTTCTTAAAGATATGCTAAAACTACTTTGTTTCATTTTTATCTATCTTTAGATGCAAAATAACATGTTTGAGAAACTATGGATCATTTTCATCATGTTTTATATATTTACTAAAATTAATTTTCCTTCCTTTTTCCCATTTATCTTGATTTTTCTATTATTCTATTGTGGACACCTAAGTTCATACCCTCTTTCCATTGTTGTATGAGATGTGGATTGTTATTGCTCACCCAACCATGTTGTTTTCAATTTTATGCATCCCCTTTTTCCATTGATGATTGAGATGTGGATTGTTACTGCTCACTCATCAATTTTGTTTTACCATTTTTATTTTTGAATCCTTTTTTTACCATCTTATTTGACATGTATCCTTGATTTGATTTGTTGAGTTTGCCTTTTCTTACTTCAGATTTACTTGTTTGAGTTTTCATTATTTAGTAGCCTTAGCTTTTTGGTTACCCGATTTACTCTTATTTGACTTGGTCATTTGGTCTAACATAGCACTTATTAGCTAACTTGCCAAATTCCCAAGTACATCCCATCCATGTAGCACTAGTTATCTTGTATTTTCTTGCATTTGTTTGTTTTTGATCCATAGTTTTGTATTTCTAGGTTTGTCCAAAGTAATCTCCATGCCCTCCACAATCAAAACTAAAACATAGCTAACAAACATCCTATGATAAAGGTAAGTCAAGGTACACATCATTTACTTTTTAGTTATTTAATTTTTAGTTAGTTTCATTTTCTATCATTTACTTTCAATTATTTTATTCTTTTTAAAATAATATAATTTTTTTTAGCATCAACATTGTGTGTGTCCTTATGTTCTTTCTTAAGTACCATCCCCTATTACACCTTAGTGACACATGATGAGATTTGAGTGGGGCATATGTATACAAATAATATTTTCACACTTTTATTGATTATTAATGCTTTATATCTTGAAGGAACCTATCATGAATTAATCTCTCTGAGTGCATGCCTTAGGGGGTGCACCAAAAAAGGGGTGGGTGGACCTTTGGTGCTTCATAGGATTATTTTCCCTTATTTACATATTATTCCCTATCCATTTAGATCCTAAAACCTTTCCCTAAGCTATCTCTCCTTCCTTACACATTCCTCTAGTATTTTCCTCTTTTTATCCTTCTTTCCCTTGATTAGTACCTTTTTAACCTATTCATTAAGTTAGGTTGACCTAGTCAACCTAGCAACATTTGGGGTCACTTTAACTCTTTAGGCTTAGTTTCCATTTGGCCAACCTAGCACAAACTTTAGGCATTAGCCTGATAATGTGTTAGGTCGACCTGATCGAGCTAGCATAGATGAAATGTTCGAGTGATTTTTGGGTTAAATACTCTTATATATTTAAGGTCATTTTGGTCATTTCCATATAAATGAGATTAGGAGTTATTATTCACTTGCACTTCTTCATAATCTACTCTTCCACCATTCTACTTGAGGAGTCTTAGCTTAGCTTTCTTATTTGGAGAGTTTTAGTCTTATGGATAGGTCTTGGATGCTTTGGCCTAATAAAGTGATCATTATGAACCATAACAATCTCTTACAAAGCCCCATTGGTTAAGGGATAGATTGAGTCACTATGGGTTCACATTTAGGTAAGTATATTCTAACTTTGTTCTCCTCTATTTTAGTAGATAGAATTAGAATAAGTGTTGGCTCAAATAATATTACTCCTCATATTCCATTTATTAGGGTGTTACTCATACTTACTTTACTTAAATTTCCCTATACATGTATTTGATTGCTTTGACTCTAACCCCTTACTTTGTGCCACAATCTTTGGTGAGCACTAGATTAGTTTACTTTTCTTGTTATTAGATTAGTTTACTTTCTTAATTATTATCATTAGTGAATATATAAACCATAGGATTCTTTTAAGGTTGTGTGATTATGTTAGAATATAGGATTTATAACCCTACCTAGCTTTATTTGTTGTGATAAATGATACAAGTGATCCCTCAATCAGGTCTAGTGGATCCTCATATTGGTCATGTTCCCACTTAACAAGTGTGTGCCCCAATCATAAGTGTAGGTGTGATCTATCTTATTTGATATAGGATTGATTCATGTGCACCATGAAACTTTGATTTCATACATCTTTTCTCTGAGACTCAACTCTGTGCCTTTTTCTATAACATTCAGCTCCATTTTGTATTTTTCCTCTTCCTCAACACTACTAATTCCTTTAAAACTTTCCTTAGATGTTTCTTCTTATTCTTGGAGGGGTTATTCTTTAAATTTGTCCCCTTTATCTACTTCTTATCCTTTGGTTCCAACTTCACCCTCTTCCTATTTTTTTTAGTCTCTTCAGCTCTCCCTGTCTATTATGTTTCCAAGGTGCTAGCATCATCTTCCTTTTTTTTAGGCACCCTTTACTACTTGGGTGTGCCTATTGTGCAAATTTTTTTGCTTCACTGGTGGGGGTTCTAGGTGCCTTCTCTAATACCTCCTTAGTTGGTTATACACTTGTATCAACCTCTTTTTTATTTCCTTTCTTGGCCTTATTTCTCTTAGCCCTCTCTTTAGTGACCTTATTTTCCTCAGTGGCCTTTTCCTTAGCTTTAAATCTTTCAATATCTTCCTAAGTCAAGTTAGCTTCCTTCATAGCCTCTTTTTTTCTCTAGTATTAGCACCTTTATAATTTCTACCTCACTCAATCATAGTTTCCTCCACACCTTTCTCTTTTCCTCCTTTATTTGTGGTGGCTATGTGGAGGGCTCTTTGGATGAGGTGCTTATTAGCTTTTTTGCTTCTCTAAGCATAGTGGTAGTGCCACTTTAGAGGGCCTTTTAAAGTTCCTTGATGTTGGGATCCTCTCCTAATTCTTCTTGGAAAATATAGACATATGTCCTTTCTTCCTCTACCTCTTTCTCTATTTCTTGTGTGTGAGATTCTTCTACCTCCATTTTTCCAAGTTTATTGTTGGCATCGTAATGGGCCCCTTGGACTTATTTTTCTTCTCCTTGTTGGAATAAGCAGTCCTTGGTGTGAAAGTTACATGTTTTTTCTTTGGATCTAAGGGATTTTCTTCTTCATTGGATGTGATCCTTAAGCTGACACACTTGATTTTATTCAAGTGTCTCTCCCCACTTTTTCTAGGGAGACTTATTCTGTATTGTGTTTCTCTTAATTTTAGCTCATTTATATTTAAAGAAGTAAGAAAATAGTAATAAGGGTGTGGTAGAAGAACCTATTTATTTGTGCACGCATAATCTAGATGATTTTGAAGAGCTCCTCTTTGTCTTGGGAAGAATAACCTGTAGATATGAAATCACTCATGCAAACTGGGTTGTTAGATAGGTAGAAAGGTGGATTGCCTAGTGTGAGCTAGATATAAGAAGTGTGAGCTTACTAGGAGGCTATCAATCCACACTCTTAAAATAGTTATGTTGAAAGAAAGATGATAAATTACTTGCATCAAATGTTAGAAAATACTAAAAGAGAATACAAAAAGAAATAAAATATTGATAAAGGAAATAGACTAATTAAGCAAATAATAGGTCAATACTAATGCTAAAGAGGTCAAGTTGGGTTCAAAAAATAGGTGAGGTCCTTGTGAACAAGCACAGGGTCAAAAAGTGGAATTTGGCTAAGGATAAGTAGGTAGAAATAACTTGCTATTATTTCCTACCATAGTGACCATCGGTGGTCAGGGTGACCATCAGTGGTTAAGCTAACCATCAGTGATTGGGTGACCATCAATAGTTGAAGGTGACCATTCGTGGTTAGGGTGACCATCGATAGTTACTGTGGGTTCTAAATGTGATCATGAAAGAGTCTAGTTTAGGTTATAGAAAGGGTTCAATAAGTATTCTAGGGTTATGGTTAAGGTTAGGGGTTAGAAACTAAGTAAACAAAGCTATAAATTTACTTAGCTAGTTACTTGATCATTGGTCATTGATTTTAGAGTAATTTTGGCAAATGGTACTTTTTTTGAAGAATAATTTTAGAAAAGGTTTAGTTCTTTGTCATGGTTTTTGAATTTTTGAAGGGAGAACCTAAAAATAAGTTTGATAGCTCCTAATGACTATTGGTTACCTGATAGATGAATGCTTAGGTTATTGAATTCCTAGATCCCTTTTATCTCCTACTCCCATCCTTTTATAGGCAAAGAGAGATGGAGGTAAAAGGTTCCATATGAGGTTTGGTTGGTTATTTTGATGTGTTAGCTTATTTTCCATATTAAGTTTTGATGTGTTAGCTTGCACACAACTTGAGTTATCCTTGTTTAGATGGGGAAGGGACCTGACCGTCAATGGTTAAGGTGACTATTGGTGGTCAAGGTGATCATTGATGGTCGAGTTTTAAAGGTTAATTGGGGTAAAAAGGGGTAAGCTAGTGATTTAGTTTTCTAATTAGCTAACCTAACTTAGGTTCATAGTTAGAAGTTGGGTGATGATCTAAACTAGGGGTGTTTCAACATCTAAAACCATTGTGTGTGGTTTCCTAGTATCTATATTTTCCCCTTTTTATTATTCAATTTGTGTTAGCAAGTTGTAAATAAAAATGGATTGTGGGTCAAAGGGTTGGTTTCCCCAAGTATGGGAGGAGGTATTCTCCCTTAAATCATGTGTTGATGAGGTAAAACCAAATTGGGCACAAATTTGATAGATAGTTGATGGTGATCCATGATTTTGGTGACAAAAGGTTGGGCATTTGAAGTACACACATGTGCATAAAATATGACTAAGTGTGATATCCAACATCATGAATAAACCAAGTTGTCATGGTGGATAAAAATAAAGGTTAGTTTTAGAAGGACTAGTGATGGGGTAATCAAGCAACAACATTAGGAATAGTGAATCAGGTTATTCCTATCAAGTCTCCTAGACAAAGTCAGTGTTTCCATGGGTATTCAAGGTAGGAATTCTCCCAATAAAATATAAATGGTCTGGTGTGCAATAGGTGGTGCAAATTCAAATGTTCAATATGGCAAGGTTGTTTAGTGCATTCAAAAGGACCAAGGTAAGGTTATCACAAAATATTTGATAGTTTGGGCCAAAATGGCCAACATAGAGGTAGATATGGTCAGATTGTTGGTTGATTAGAGAGGGTTCTCTATAAAGGTTAGTTTTGGTTTAGTGGAGAAGGATAATCTCTAAAAAGGTGGCACTAAGGTGTTGGTGCCAAAAAAAATGAAAAGAGGGTTTCCTAACCATCAATGATTAGGGGTCCCAAACTCAACTATCGGTGGTCACCCTAACTACTGATGGTCAAGGGGAACCCTAAACCATAGAGGATAAAAGTGAAAAATATAAATCATTTTCACTATTTTATTCTTGATTCTATAATTGTTGTATGTACCAACATTCTTGGCATTTAGTGTGAACATGTTGATGAGGTGGGGTTGATTTCTAATTAGTTGATTGGGTGCTTGTGTTAAGCTATCATGGGACTAAGGATGTAGGATAAATAGGGATATGGTTATGTGGTAAGAGTTAAGATTCCTCTTTAATGATGGTCAAGGAATGAGGTAGGTGTTGCCTTAAATTAATAGTTTAGGTTGATTTGGTCATTTATGAGTTGAATTTTGTCAATTTATCTTTTTTTTGGGGAGGTTTTTTGGTTATTTCCATAGGTTTTTAAGTTTTGCTGTTATTTGTTAAAACTATTTGGTAAAAATCAAAATTGGGGAGCTATGTAGGTTAGGGATAGGGTAAAGAACAAAATTAGGGTAATTAGGTGTTAGATATGGGTTAGTTGAGTGGGTTTTGGGTAGGGTATGGTTAGGGTTTTTCCACCAACAATCACACATAGTGAACATATATGGGCATACCCAACTGTTAGTGGTCACAGTCAACCATCAATGATCAAAGACCATAAGCTAAATGGTCAGTCGACTATCGATAGTCAAAGTGATTATTGGTAGTCAACTAAAGAGTTAAGGGTGTGTTGATAAAAGGTTAAAGGTAATAAGTTAAGATGTTTTTGATAAAATGGTTAAGGCTAGTATTTTTAAAAATTTTGAGTGTGGGTAATGTGGGTTTAGGGTAGGCTTAAAGATATGGCAATGTATTTAAGATTAAAGAAAGTAGGTGTTTAGTAGGTAGGTGAAATGAGGTAAAAATGGGGTGAATGTCATGGTCAAAGTAGTTAATAGAAAACTAAGAGTGTTGTCTAATGATTTTTATAGGCATGGGAATAGATCTAGATGTGAGATTGGGTTCCTCATATTTTTTTATAAATCCATGGTGGGATGATAGATGATGACTAGGTGAATATGGAGGAGGTCAGCCTTAATGTGATTATGCATTTACAATATGTGCCATGAGATATAGTGATGATCATGGCCCTTATCGAGAGATGGGATCTAGTCATGAACACTTTTCTCTTATAGATAGGTGAGATGACCATCATACTAGAGGATGTATATATGATTATATGGTTTCCTATTTAGGGGGAGCTGATATATCATATTGAGAATGAGGAGATAGACAATCACATAGAGCTCCTATATAGTGAGGATCAGGCCTTCACCAGCTGGCATACCAAAATTTTAGCTATAAACCATTATATCAAAGGGATAGAGATGATTGGAGGTTGTTGTTGTTCTTGTTGATGATGATGATGGATGTGTCATGTTTTTCATTACCAAATTTGAGTAGTGGGTGGTTTCGTTAACTACTATTAGGTTTTTTGGTGGAGATGTTGCTTGATCAAATAGTTTTTGGGTAGGCACCCATTTTGTTAGTACAAATTTATAAGGATCTATGGGGGTTCTAAACTCATATTAGATATGGCATCAGTGTGGGGTTTGTGCTTCATTGTTGGGCTTATGAGAATATCTAGGTTATGAGACTAATGGGGTTGCCATGGGAGGGATATACCCAAATGGACTTTAGGGTGGGTTTTAGGTGGTGGAGTGATTATGCACTCATAGGATCTAGAAGAGATGCTTGAGATATTGATTGGTTTAGGGGGGAATTAGAGGCCTTAGTGGTTAGATATTTGGTTTAAAGGTCATATGTCATCTTCCCAAGGTGGAACCACTATACTTAACATATTTTATTGATGGAAAGCTATAAGTATATTTTTGGGAGCAGGGAGGGTGAGATTGAGTCATGCTTTTTGATAGATTTCATAGTAGTTTAGCCTAGTACAAGGGATTTTGGGTCCATTCCTAAGGTATAGGTAGGAAGATGCCAAGTTTTTGCTTCCAGTGCCATAGCTAATAGAGGTGGTTATTAATCATGAGGAGTTGCCCATTAGAGTAGAGATTGATGATGTCAATTTTATTTATGGTTATGTAACATGGTATTATTCCATCTATACAACTATGGATTTTGGATGGGATGATGGGGGTAGGTAGCCCATGGACATGGATCCAATTGGTGAGGGTCCATAGTTATAGGTATAGGGAGGTGGCCCTAATAGATAGGTAAGATCATTACTAGCTACTACACAGGTGTAGATCATAGCTTTATAGGGGTAGGTGCTGACACTATAGGACCAAGTTACCACATTATAGGGTTAGGTGATGATAGTGATAGGAGAGAGGGACCAAGTGAGAACTACACTAGCCTTAGTGATCTAGGATAGGGACTCCCTAAGATAGGGAGGAGGAGTTTTTGTAACAATAAAAAGACCACTAGGTAGTATTCCCATTAATTGGTACTTGGCCATAGAGGCCATGGTTTTGACATAATTTCCATAGGAGATTTGATGGGGTGAGTATAGAGCCAACTTAGTAGGTGGTGTAGGTATAACAACTCTAGGTCAATGGGCTACTTTGGTAAGTGGACAAGGAGGCACCTTGGGGGGAAAACATAGGTGGTGGTAGTGTCTTAGGGGCATGATATGATATGTATAGATATAGGTGTATATGATTTTGATACTAGCTTGCAAGCTGATGTAGCGAGATGCATATGTTTTAAGAGAGAGATGCGCATTATTACATGTACTATTTTATGTTGATGAGACATGATGTATATGATGTGATGATGATATATAGATGTTATTTTATGGTTCATGGTTTTTGGTTTTTGTGTTTATAGTTATCATGATTTATGCTTATGAGATGTAGACTCATTAGGCATGTGATGATCATGTATGATGTTTATGATGAATGGTTATACATGATTATGATGATGTGATGTTTTTTTCATGTTAATGATGTTTTCATTATGGTTAGGATGTTCCATATATAGTTATTATGATGTTTTGATTATGGCTATCATCATTGATATGTGATGTGGTTTATGATAATGGTTGTGATCATGGATATGTGTTACGATCATGGTTTAAGATTATAGATTTTATGTGGTTTATGATGTTTATAGTTTAGATTATGGTTATGATGTTTATGATTATAGATATTTTGGCTATGGTCATGGATATGGTTATGATAAATTATTATTTTTATATGTATGGTGATGATGTTTTGATTTGATGTTTATGAAAAAAATAGTTTATAATCTTGGATATGTGATGTTTTTGTTTTATGAGTATGTATGTGATGTTGTTGATGATGTTTTGATTATGGTTATTAATAGATGATAACATATAAAGTAAGTTAGATAACAAAATTAGATGTGGGAAAATAGATGAAAATCATGAGACATATGTCTAAGTGAATATATGAGCCAATTAGAAGAGGATAAGGAGGAGGCATGATGATTCTTATTGGCAAAGATAAAACAAACCCAAAGTTAGATTGGCTTAAGGAACATAATCCTTTTAAATGCTTTACATTAGCATGCTTTGGTTGTTAAAATAGTATCTTGATCACATCATATCAAGTAAGCTCTAAATTCCTTGATTGTGTAGATGGTATAAAGGGGAGATGGGTGGTAGGTGATATGAAGGGTAATGTAAGCTCTTGTGGGTTGGTTTGCCCCTTCTATAAATGAATTATGATCCTTAATAGATAATTCCATGTTTTTATGAAAGGTTTAGATTTATTAATGTGAGAATTTTACTGATGTTATATATGAAAGCTAACTATAGCTTTCTTGGGATAGCTTGATATTGATTTTGATATAGGTTCCTTTGTTTCTTTGTTGTAATAGGTTTGGGAAGATGATGAATGTGTTAATATTCAAATGATTGATTGTGAAATAAATTGACTTAGCCATCCTTCAAAGGAGTTCTCTAAGTTTGTATTTGTTTATTTTTGTAGTTGTCCTTCAAGGGAGAAATCTATCTTTTCAAGAAATTTAGATTTAGGGTAGCTGTCCTTCAAGGGAGCAACCCGCATGCTAGAGATATTTGACCCAAGTGATATTTTGGTATCCCAAATTGTTTTGATGCTAGGTTAGACATGGAAAAGTCTATATAGGTTTGAAGTTTTACCTTTATGAGGGAAAAACATAGAGCACAAGAAGGTTAGTGATAGGTAAAAGGGGTGGTTTTGAGAGACAATGACCATGGGATTCTATTCGATTAAGGACAAAAAGTATCCATAAGAACCATGCCATGGGTAGAGCCATGGTACCCATATTTAGGATTAGGCTATGAATGTGATGGTTAATCACATGGTTTTATATTGTAATCAATTATCCTCAAAGGGAATAAGATGGAGATGAAAATATTGTAAATCAAGGGATGAGCTTAAGTTAGACAACATGTGAGTTTGATCCTTATTTTAACAAAA
Organism: Torreya grandis; assembly: GCA_037957365.1. Taxonomy (NCBI): domain Eukaryota; kingdom Viridiplantae; phylum Streptophyta; class Pinopsida; order Cupressales; family Taxaceae; genus Torreya; species Torreya grandis. Next base: position 3,749,820 of record JARHVA010001123.1, on the reverse strand, counting down.
TAAAGGACATATATATGAAGCATTGAGAGGCTCAAGTTCTAGTTTACCTTCAAGAGAGGACAAAGAATAAGCTCATAATTTATATTTGTGGGTTATGATGTAGGGTTCAAGCTAATTAAAATGAAACTTGCCTCGCTTAATTTTATCCATATTCATTACATGTTGATTTCCCTTCAGGACAAGATCTCTGATGTTCAATTCTCATTCTTTCAGGTGCTTGTTATAGGTGTGCTTGACTCTCTCTTATTAGATATGAAGATGGTTATGTACTTATAGGTAGTGCTCATCAAGTATCTCAAGTTGTGCTAGATACTCTTGATTATAGTCACTCTCAGAAATGATGTCTTTTAAGGATATGCAAAGATAGGGAATCTAGACTTCAAGAAGCAAAACTCCCTCTACTCTAAAGACTAAAGAGAAAGGTTTAGCACCCATAGAGGTTTGAATTCTAGTGAGATAGGCCCAAAAAGTGAAAAAGATGTACAAGTTCCAATCTCGGCCCAAAGTATTGACCACTTTGGTTAACATCTTATTGAGGATTTTATTAGAGGACTCTACCTATCTATTGGATTGTGGATGATAAGGTGAGGAAAAGATTAACTTGATGCCAAATGCATCATATAGACCTTGGAATTTTTTTTGAAATATTTGTGATTATCAGTGATGATATTATGGGGAATACCAAAATGGTAGATGATATGATGTTTGATGAAGTCAACAATATTTTTTCTTTGGTCGAGATAAGAAGAATAACATCCAACCACTTAGTGAAATACTCGATGGCAGTGATGATGGAGTGGTTCCACTATGAAGTATGAGGATTGATTTCCCCAATAATATCTAGTCCCCATTGTGAGAAGGGCTAAAAGTCCTTGGAAACTTGAAGGCCATAGGTTAGTGCATGATGTAAATTATCATGCTATTGAAATTTAACACACTTCTTTACATAATCAAAATAGTCTTGGTTAAGGGTGGGACAATCGTATCCAAGGTGAAGGATATATTTGGTGATAGCTAGACCACTAAATTATCCCCCATAGATACCATCATGCATTTTCTTGATGGTATGGGAAGCTTCATGACTATGTAGACAATAGAGGAGGCCATCAAAACCATGTTTATAAAGGATTCCCCCTAGTATGTATAACAAGAGGTACTCTAGATAAAGGCTCTTTAGGTATTCTTAGAGAGGTTGGGAGGAATGATGTCGAGGTTGAATTAATCAAAGGTTTACTCATACTAAGTGTTTGATGGAGATTATTCCACACTACAAATGATAGGGAGGTTAGATTGGATATAAGAGGGTGTGATAAAGTGATGAATGGTGACAAAGAGTTTAGAATTGGAAGGCTGAGATGAGATTTTAGAAGCAAGAAAAGCTATTGTATCTACAAACTTGTTGGTAGATCATAGAATAGATTGGATAAGGTAATGATCAGATGATGCTAAGAGTACATATACTAGTTTTTTTTACTATTGTAAGACATAATTCTTATATTAGTATGATCCATTGACGTAGATGACCATAAGTTTTGAATCATCAAAGATGTTCATCATCTTAACTCCCAAGGATATAGTGGTTTGGAGACATATTACTAAGGATTCATACTCAACCATATTATTGGTAAACTAAAAGTCAAGTTTAAAAGAGAGGGGAAGAGGTTTGCCACTAAGGGAAATGAAAACAACTCTGGCATCCCCACTATGTTAAATTTTTGAGCCATCAAAAAATAGAGTCATTTAGTAGGTAATGTCCTCTTGGGAAAGAGTCACGATGGACTCATCCAAGAATGCAAGAGGAAATGGTTAGTTGTCTGGAAAAATAGATTCAACCAATTAATTAGAAATAAATTTCCCTTTAATCAACTTCTACTAGAGGAACTTAAGGTCAAACTCAACTATGAGCATGAGCCACTTATCCATACACTAGTTTTGGTATGGTTTAGAGTGCATGTACTTGAGTGTGTCAGTGTGGGTGATGGAAAAGGTTCTATTATTGAGGAGGTAATGAAAAAGTTTGTTATCCATGAATACTAAGGTGAGGGAAAGATTCTCATCATGGGTGTACCGAGTCTCATACTCTATAAGTGTTTGATTTATATATTAAAAAGCGTGTTCTTTGTTTTGGTCATCATGATGAGTGACTATTTTCCCTAAGGAATGGTCAGTTTCATATATATAAAGATAGAATGGTTGGTCCTCTTTAGGAGGGGTAATAATGGGTGGATAAAGGAGGTACTCTTTAAGTGATTCAAAGGCTTTTTTTTAGTCCTTAGTCCACTTAAAAGATGTATCTTTCTTGAGAAGCTAGTGAAAAGGTTGACATCTATTTGATAACTAAGAGATGAAGTGATAGATTGACTGAAGCTTCCCCTACAAGATGTGGAGTTTCTTAAGGTGAGTTGGAGGTGGTATGTCAAGGACCACTCTAACTTTTTTAGGGTCTACTTTTATTCCTTGAAGAGAGATAATAAATCCAAGAAGCTTTCTAGATATGACCCTAAAAACACACTTATTAGGGTTGAGTTAGATATGGAAATAAATTAGGCGTTCAAAGATAATTTTGAAAACTTTAAGATTATCCTTGTGATATTTTTATTTCCCAAGGAGATCATCTACATAGTCCTCCATGATTTCAGGGATGAAAATATGTAGGTCATCACACATTGGTAGGTTGTTTTACCATTCTTTAGACCAAATGGAATGACCCTATAGCAATAATTTCCCCATGGGGTGATGAAATAAGTATTATGTTAATCCTCAAGGGCAATCAAGATCTAGTTATATCCTAAGATACTATCCATAATGGATAACATCTTGAGGCCATCTATAAGATCAATAAGTTGGTTGATGTTAGGCAAATAGAAGTCATCTTTTAGATTAGCAAGGTTGAGGTCATGAAAGTTAATACAGAGGAAAAGTCCCCCTATGGGATTGGTGATGGGAATGATATTGGAAACCACTTGGGTATAGTCAATTATTTAGATAAATTTGATATATAAGAGGTGTTGAAGCTCTTCTTTAAATTAAAGGGTGATATGAGGGTACATCCTATGAATATTTTGCCTAATTAGCTTAGCATCAGGATAGATGATGATGATGTGGAGAGATATGGAAGGGTTAATCCCAAGAATATCTTGATAGGAACAATTAAAGACTATGTTTTAGTCATGAAAGAAGGAAGGGTAATCTTATTTCTCTGAAGAATCTAAGGATTAAACAATCTTCATAATGTAGGGGCTATCTTGAGTACCCAAGTTGACATCAATAGTGGATTCATTCAACATGGTTTGGTTTTTATGAGGAAGGGATTTTTGGATGTAAAAATCTTGACACCAAGATAGGTGAGAATGGAAGCATCATCCTGACATTAGATGGTGTGGATGGTAAGAAAATTAGTTTCTACCATTTTAGGATGAATCAGAGCAAAGGTTTTAGTTTGGCTTCCTTTTTGATAGGTTAAGGGGCCTAAACTAATTATATTAACAAAAAAAATTAGGAGGGATGATTTTGAAATCCTCAAACTTTTAAATAGGTAGGGTTGGTGAAGATGGTACATCATCAATGGTGGTGATGGGTTTGGGTGAATTGGTGGGTTCTTTTGGTAGTATGAACCCAAGGCCAAATAACTCATGAGGTTTTGGGTTTTGATCAAGTGTAACTCATGAGGTCCATGTTCATAATGACTAAGGTTGAAACCCTTCTAGACACACCTATGAAGGTATAATTTGGTAAATTTTAGTTTATATGAATAGGAGAAATTAGATGTAAATGGTTAAATAGAAGAGGTGGTAGAGGAAGTGAGAAGTGGTTGATCAGGTCCCCCATAGATGAAATTGGTTTGGTGGTTGGGGATCCTAAAAACAATGATGGTTCTGATATTGGGATTGTAATTAGGATCATAGTCAGGGTTCCCATACTCTTGAGGAGTAGGGAAGCCATCCAAGTCCAAAAGGTGATACTCTCCCAGTGAGAGACATTAGAATGTAAGTTCTAAGGGGTCCTCTATGGGGATCTGATAAGAAAGGATAGATGAGTTGGTTGAAACTTCATTGATGGTAGGGATGGAGTTGTTATTGGTTGGTGGTGAGGAGGATTTATTATTGGTTTTTGGTGAGGTGGATAAGCAAGGAATAAAAACATCATTAGGTTGATATGTCATATTGTAAGAGGTGAAAATACTAAGGTCATCTTGTATGTTGATAACTTGACCCTCATGTTTGAACTTGACACATCGATGCATGGTGTATGGGACACAACTCATGGCTTGAATCCAAGGGAGTCAAGTAAGATGTTGTATTAGAAATTGCATTCTATGATGTAGAAGAGCTTTGGAAGTGTGTAAGGTCCCAATTAGATATGGAAGATGACTATTCCAAAGGTTACGGCCATAGTATCATTAAAGGAATGAAGGACCATTGAGGTTTATGGCATGATATTCTTGGGTATTTATAATTGGTCATAATCATAAGAAGAGATAATGTTAATACTAGCTCCCCCATCAATCATCACCCTTTTGATGTGGGCTTGATTGATGTTGTAGTGATGAAGAAGGGAGGATTGAGATATTCAAGATGAATAAAAGGTATTTTTTAATCCTTGAATGTGACAAGGGTAAAAATTTGAAGAGTTTTGACAAAGGATGCAAGTGGTTGAGGGTCTTTAGGTTGAACCTCTATAGATTACAAGGTCTCTATCAATTCTTGGTAGTGATGAGGAAAAGTGTTTATTAGTTTCTATAGGCTCATCTTCACCAATGTCTGGTGAAGTTGTTTCATAACTACTCATTGAAAATATTTATAAGGGTTAGTGGGAGAGGCACCCAAAATGGATATTTTGGGTTTTGGTGAAGGTGTTTGATTTTGGTTGAAAGGTTTAGGGGTGGAAGGATATATCCATAGAATTGACACTTTGGCCTTTCCCTTATTCTTTTATTGGGCTAGAGATCAGGTAACCATATAGATAATGTAGATGAAGGGAGGTGTTGGGATAGAAGGTTGCTTCAGTTCCTCCTCACTCTTGGATGAGAGTGTGGGAGTAGGTAAGTGTTGGATAGGCTCATTTGGTAGTTAGGTTGGTAATGGGCTTAAGGTAGGTTCATCTGATAATAGATCATCCTCATCCCATAAGTTATTGAGAAGCACTTAGAAAGCTTTATAGTTATCTATGTCATGTCCAAGTGTCATATGGTATGAGTAGATTAAAATATCATCAAACCAATATGGTTTATGACTTGAATGGTCAAAGGATTTTATATGGTTAGGCTTAAGGAAGAAGTTTGTAATAACCTTTGTAAAATGGTTAAATAAGATTTGAGCAAAGGTGTTATGGGTGATGGGCTCTTAGTTTCTTGGGTGGGAGACTTCTTAGAAGTTGGATTCACCACATAAGTTGTGGGTGGAAGGATGGTTTTAGTTGGTGGGTTTGATTGGTATTGCTTGGTTTTGGTTGGTTTTGAGGTGTAAGATTGAAAGGTAAAAGATTTAGAGGTGGATGATTGAGATGATGAAGGTTTGGAGATAGGTGGGTAGGTGGAGATAGATAGTTTGGATAAAAACAATGGAGAGTTTGGCTTTTTGGAGGGGTTAGATAAAGATAAAATAAAAAGAGGAAGTTTAGTTTGGGTAGTTTTATGAGGGTTCACCTTCTTGATAGAAGGATGATCTCCTAGGATGGAAGAAGGATGTGGGTCCCAAGATAGTAAGTAAGAGGGAAGGAGGTGGTATGATTCTATTTTTAGGTGGGAGTTTGGGTGGCTCCACCTTCTTAGTTGATTTGGTTAAGGTTTTATTTGGTAGACTAGACGGGTTTAAATCCAACTTCAAAGATGATTGGATAAGTCTAGGAGTGGGAAGTACTCCTAAGTTCTTGATATGTTTTGTTAAAGAGGTGTAAGGTGATTTGAAAACTTTAGATGGAGATGATTTGGATGGTTCTTCTATGGTTTTAGAGAGAGAGATGATTGATGAATGGATTGAGGTGATGACAGGTTTAATGGTTGATAAAAGTGAGGTTGAAGGTTAATGCTTATTTTGATAGGGGAGCCCAAGATAGTGCTAAAATGTGACTCAATCCATATTGGGTTGGGCAGAGAATTTTAGGCTTTAGACTAGTCTAGAAAAGGGTTTATTAATTGGTTTGGTTCCTTGGGCATCAGATTCAAAGATTAGGCCCATAGGCTGAGGTAAGGGATTGGTTTCTTCACCGTTATTCTTGATGAAAGGTTCTAAGATTTGGGAAAATGTTTTCCCCTTGGAAGGAGTAGCTAAATTGATCTCTTCTTTTGGAATAATTTCCAAAGAGAGAGAAGGTGATTCCATGGTGGGGGAGGAAGGTGTGATGGCAATGGTTGCCTCCTTTGGTATTTCTATCAAAGGAGAGGTGGATAAGTTCATTGTCTCATCAAGTGAAGGAAAGGATTTGGTTGATTCCTTTATTTTGGTATCCAAAGGAATGGAAGGTGATTATGCCATTTCAATATGTGGAGTGGAGGAAAAGGTAGTTGAGGCAATGGTTTCCTTAATGACAGGTTCATTAATAATCACATTGACCCTATAGACCTCATGAACATGAGATGATTCTGGTTTATTATCATCATGGATGGTATAAGGGGCATGATTGGGAAAAGGATATCTAAATATGTTGAGTGACTAATTCAAGGGTGCATTGGTATTTTATAATGCAATTTATTCTTTATCAATCAAGATTTCAATAATTGTCTTGAAGGTGTGACACTTACCTAATGTCATGTCCAATGACATAGTGGAAGCACAAAGATCATTTTCATTGTACCAAATGGGTATAAGGTGAGAAGCATTGAATTGTAGATGATTTTTGATAGGAGGAAGCTATATGATGTTGGATTTGAGGAACTTCTCCAAAATTAAAGAATATGACTCCCCTGGCAAAGTGTATTTTTTTAGGGTAGCCTAGTTTTGATTTCAGGTTTTTTGATGGGAGGGGTTAGAAGAGTTGGTTTAGTTGGGTTGGTTGACAACTAGAGGTGGAGAAATTTTAAAGATAATCAAATTTGTGGCTACCTTTAGTTTGGTGTTAGTTTAGTTAGATTGGTTGATGGTTTTGGATGGGGAAAGGTCATTGGATTTGAATCTAGAGTTTTTATTTCTTAGTTTCAACTTCCCCTCATCAATGGCTCTAATTTCTAATTTGTGTGCCATGGTGAAAGCCTCGTCAAAGGTTTTGAAAGTTTGAACCTATAGAGTAGGGGCAATGTTTTTGGCACAAGCTTGAGAGAAAATTTCAATCAACTTAGGTTAGGGTAAAGATAAAGAGAGCTAGTTGATAAGACCTCTCCATTGAGCTACTAAATTGGTAATTGCTTCATCATCAAATTCCCTGATGGAGTAGAGGTCGATGATAAGGACCTTTTTAGATATATTGATTAAAAAGTTATCTAAGAAGGTTTGGACAAGTTGGGAAAAGGAAAATATGGATTTTTTGGTGAGAGCTCTATACCAATCCAATTTTGGTCTAGATAAATACAGGAAAGGTATGAAAGAGAAGAGCCTCATCATAGGCAATCAAGTAGCAAGAATGTCAAAATGCTCTTAAGTGTTGTTGTGGGTATTCCTTGATTTGGAACTTTGAAAATTTGGGTAGTTCCCATTAAGGAGGGTAAGGTTGGATGGGGATGAATGGGTGAATAGATTCGTTACATATTTGGTCATAAGATAAGAGGTTGTGAGCCCTAGAGATAGATGACTCCAGGTTGGTAATTTTGTCCATCAACATTTTGACCAAATCTATTTGGGGTTAGATAGTTCCATAATTATATGGTAAGTTTTGTTGAGGTTGGATGGATACAATATTTAGATAACTAGTATAAGGTTGAGAGGATTCCACATGTTTGTATGTGGTCATTGAGGGTTGGGATGATGCCACATAAGGGTTAATAGGAAAGAGAGGTTAGGAAAAAGATGGAGCTATGTATCCTTGTGGATTAGTAATATAGTATGGGTCGGGTGTCCTAGGTATTTTTTAAGGGGTTGATGTGGGTTGGTTTTGAGGTATTATTAGATTGGTAGATTAGGGAATTGATATATATTGGGTTGGAGGTATGTTATTGTTAGTTGGTTGGGGGGTGAGTGGTAACTCTAGTACTGATAGGTGTAAGGGTAGAAGGTAAAGAAAGCACCACATTTTGAAGAGGAGTGGAGATTGGTGGGTTGGTAGTGATAAGCGGAATAATGGAAATAGGGGTATAATATATCCCCACCATGGGTGGAGTATGGATAAAAAGAGGTGGGGTTATCCCTATGTGGGAGGTGTTATTAGTTGGTATAGGGGTGTTTGGTTATTGCCTGGTTGTTTGATTGAGTTTGGGTGGAGGTAGTGAATGGATTATTGGTGGAGGAAGATGTTTGTGTGATCATAAGTTGGGTAGAGGTATTGATAACAATAATATTGGGATGCATCCCATAAGTTGGATCATTAGGAGGAACTAAAGTAACAAGGGTGTGGTGAGACAGGGTGTTGAGGTAATGTTAGAGGGCCACGGGATTGTTATCAAGGAAGGTGGCAAAATCCATATCACCTTGGGAAACTATCTAAGGTATGGTAAGGGGTAGAAGAATGGTGAGAACCCTCAACATCCATGGTATACTACATAGATGAAGAAGAAGAGGAAGGTGGTTCTTTGTTGGTTTGATTTATCAACTATTATCTAGTAAAAACCATATTAAAAATAGAAAGGAATAAACGAAAGCTCACAACTCAAAAACAAATCAAACAAATAAAAATATCTCAAGGCAAACAATCAATAACATACACTAGATTGTGTTTGAAATCTTAGGGTACCTTTTATCTCACTTTTGGCTTATGCCTTAGTTGGGAAGTGTGAATAAGGACTTGGTTTGTAGAACAGGTACTAGAAAAGAAGTCTATGGTTGGTTTTAGGTGTTTAAGGCTCTCAAAAGGATCTGTATTGGAAATAAAAGTATGGTTTGGTATTTGGGCCTATCCCCTCACTTCACACACCATAACAATAAGGTTTTTGGGTTTTTAGCTAGTATATACCAATTTCCAGAGTTTATACTCAACCAGATAGCTGAGTTGGTTCTCCCTTTGGTAATGACCTCTAAGTAGGATCACTAGAAAGGGTAAGGTAATTGTTTGGTGATGAAATCCTAATCATGTCTTATCTCAAGTTTGTCTGATGTTTTATTGATTTGAGTGGTTTGGTATGGTGTGTGATAAAGAAGTAAAACTATGATTGATTACTTTGCTTTTAATTTAACTAAATGAGATAAACATGCAAGTAATCAATGTATGCAAGGTTTATTTTATATCCAAAATAAATTTTGATTTCTGTATATGAGCATAGAATAAGGAAGGAAAGGTCACTTAGATGCTACTAGGTCTCACCATGTGTATCAGAATGTTTCTCTCAATTTTAGCTCATTTCTATTTAAAGAAGTAAAAAACTAGTAATAAGGGTGTGGTAGAAGAACCTGATTATTTGTGCACACATAATCTAGATTATTGTGAAGAGCTCCTCTTTGTCTTGGGAAGAATGACCTATAGATATGAAATCACTCATTTAAAATGTGTTTTTAGATAGGTAGAAAGGTGGATTGCCTAGCGTGAGCTAGATCCAAGAAGTGTGAGCTTACTAGGAGGCTATCAATCCACACTCTTAAAATAGTTAAGTTGAAAGAAATGATGACAAAGTACTTGCATCAAATGATAGAAAATATTTAAAGAGAATATAATAAGAAATAAAAGATTGATAAGGAAATAGACTAATTAAGCAAATAATGGGTGAATACTAATGCTAAAGAGGTCAATTTAGGTTCAAAAAATAGGTGAGATTCATATGAATAGGTAGAGAGTCAAAAAGTGGAATTTCGCTGAGGGTAGGTAGGTAGAAATAACTTTCTATTTCTTACCACAGTGACCATCAATATTTAAGATGATCGTCTATGGTTGGATGATTGTCTATGGTTAAAGGTGACCATCGATGGTTAGGGTGACTATCAACAATTATTATGGGTTTTGAAGGTGTTCAAGAAAGAGTTTGGTTTAGATTTAAAAAATGGGTCAGTAAGTATTTTAGGGTTTTGGTTAAATTCAGGGGTCATAAACCAAGTAAACAAAGCAAGAAATGTACTTATCTAGTTACTTGATAGTTCGTAGTTGATCCTAGAGTAATTTTGGTAGAGTAACAATACTTTGTCTAAAGAATAATTTTGGTAGAGGTTCAAGTCTCTATCATGGTTTCTAACTTTCTAAAGGGAAAGCCTATAAAGAAGGCTAATAGCTCCTAATGACTAACTATTACCTGACAGATGAATGCTTGGGTTGTTGAACTCATAGATCCCTTTCACCTCTTGCTCCCCTCCTTTTATAGGCAAAGAGAGATGGAGGTAGAAGGTTCCATATGAGGTTAAATTGGTTTATTTGATGTTTTAGCTTGTTGTTTATATTAAATTTTGACATGTTAGCTTGCACACAGCTCAAGTTGCTCTTATTCAGATGGGGAAGGGACCTAACCATCGACAATTAGGGTAACCATCAATGGTCAAAGTGACTATTGATGATCAAGTGTCAAAGGTTAAGTGGGGTCAAAAGGGGTAAGTTAATGAGTTGGTTATCTAATCAACTAACCTAACTCAAGGTCATGGTTAGAGGTTGGGTGATGGTATGAACTAGAGGTGTTTCAACATCTAGAACCATCATATGCAATTTTTTAGTGTATACACATTACTGGTGTTGGTGTTCCTTCTTTGTCGATCTAAAGAGGTGATCATCATCTCTCAAGGTTTACGCACTTATTCCTTGGCTTCATATCATAATAAATATTTAAGATGTTCCCCATGATGACTTCATTCTGAATGGGATGGAGGTCTGTCTGATCCAAGTCATCCTCCTCATCTTTTGTAGCCTTATCTCTTAGGTGCACATACTAGCACCATAACTTGCTCTTTTATAGATCCATGGTCTTCATCAATATGTCCAACTACTACACATTTGGAATTATCCTTAGTGTATCCTTGAAGGACTTCATAGATAATGCATAAGGGAGTTTGATCTATCATGAATAGTTTCCATCTGTGAGAGCCAGGTGCACTACATAGAAGTATTACATTGCAGTGAAGGTCACCATTCCAAACATGTTTTGGGGAAGCTCCTCTAGGATGTAAAATTATATCTCAAACACCTCAATGTATTAGGACCACCACCCTATCACTTAGGTCTTTTATTTTTTGGAGAATGAAAGTGGTCAAGTGAAGTCTTGGTACTTTAATTCTAGGGATTATTTATGCATTAGGAAAACCTAGAGGTTGTCTTCATCACCATTGGGAATGTATATCTCCTCCATAACTATTAATATTAATAATTACCCACACCTTAATGTCTCCCATGCCTTGTGACACTCAAATTCATTCTTTACCATCTCCCCAAAAATAAATTTGGAAGTATTTAATTTAACCCCTTGCACCATGTGGTGAGCGATGCACAAGTAGGCCTTGCTGATGTCTATCCATCTCCTGCTGGGGAAAAGTTTGGAACTTATGAGGCACATCACTACCCTTGTGTTGGATTCCTTCATGTCTTTTATAGGGAATACAAACCCTCCCTTATATTAACCAAGGAGTTTTATAACCCTTTCCACCTTTGCATCATCTTCCATCATTTGGTGGATGTATGCACCTGAGTTTGAAAGCCTAGTGATTATACCAGTTAAGTGAATTGATATGCACATACACCTCCCTATAAAGTGTAATTAGTCTCCATGGATGTGCAAGAGGGGGAACTACATGAGTTCCTCTAGCTTACCAAAATATGGAAACTCATAGATCTAGGTTTCATCGATGTTTAAAACCTTGTCTTGAATGGAGATGTCGAATAATGTTATGGTGTCCTCTATCTTCACCCCCATGTCAACCATATAGTCTTGGTTGAGTTATTGTACATTGTTTGGGGTGTGATGGTTGTATTATTTCAACTAGAAGGTGTACATGAAAGACACCCAAGTCTTCCCTATCAAGACCTCTAAGGGAAAATGCATTTCTCTATAGGACATTTTAGTGAACTCCTTGGGATTGACCTTAATGATATTAACCCCTTCCATCAATTGTGCCTTCTTCTTTGCAGTGGTTGTCTCCTCAACTATACATACCTATTTGGTATATTTCTATAACTTGGATGGACTATAACTAATCTATTTCTTCCCCATTATAAACTAGTTAGTGTTGAGATATGGTCTATTAATTATTTTGAAGCCTCTAATGTTTTTTATTGTTTATCAAAGTCATGAGGTCTATGACTATGAATTTAACTCTTGAGATTCATTCACTATTAATGGCAGTCTTTGTGTCACTCAGATTTTATATTGTTTGGTTCTTTGACAATTCCTTCTCCACATGCCTCTATTCCAATATAAAAGGGAATGTAATTTTTCTCCCTATTTAATCATCCTTTTTTTCCATCTATGGGTACTCAGGGTTTCACTCTAGTATCATTTTTTTATTTTTTACTTCATCTCTAGTTTGACTCTAGTTCTTATCTATGTTTTGAAACTCAAATTAACTTAAGGTTTATAACCTAAACCAATGTAACATTGGCCTCTTTATACCTTAACCTCATCTACTATCTTAATTGTGGGTGAGTAATGGTGTGGTGGTACCTAGATTTATTGAAATTTACTAAACCCTTAAAATCCATGAAAATATGCCACCACCTATGTATTTAATATAGATCTTTGTGCCTCCACTATCACCTTATTAAATTCTTCAAGTAGTATTTTTGGTGAAGTGACAGGTGTTTTAAAATAGTCACTTCATACCAACCATTGGGTAGATACCTGCTTGTCTAGATGATTTTCCTCCTATGCTTCATTCACCTTGGTATGACCTCCACCTTCTTTATGTTAACCTAGGCACAACACCTCATATGTGCACGATTCAACCTCTAAGGTTTCATTTTTTAATGCTACACTTTCTACCAAGTTTGCTTCTTTTTTATTGGTTAATTTTTTTGTGCTTTCATCTCTTGCCTTGGCCTACCCTACCATATACAAATACCCTATGTTGGTCCTTTAATGCCTCATTCTCTAGGTCTCTTATACACTTAGCATCTTGTGTGCCTTCCTTTCATTTCATATGTACTAGCATCCTATGCACCTCCATTTTTCACTTGGTACTCATATTTTCAAAGTCTAAAAATCTCTATATGCCAAGAAATTTAGGTGTCTAGCCATAGGTGATTAGAAATCAACCTCTTTCAACTCACCTGATCATTATTATGTGTGGAAGCACCAAAATAGTTCTCCTATATGCCTCAAAGTGCCACATATTTCCATAATACAAATAATAACATAAACAACCTAATGTATAAGGAAACATTTGGATTACACCAAACTTTATTTTGGTTAGCACAACACAACTGACTTATGATTAGGAAGTTGGTGTCTGATGGTGAAATAACCATCCTATTATCTATATGGCTTTAATAAATTTCCATTTAAATGCCTAGGGATAATTTATCTAGACAACATGCACAACTTGCATGCATCAATTTCCAATATATTATGGATGATGTAAGATCCCATCTACCTAATCTACAACTTTCCTAGGTGATTGAAGTACTTGGAGTCATAGAGGAATACCAATGTTCCTTCAGTCAATACCTTGCACTTAATATGCTTAACATGTCAGATCTTCTATCATGCCTTCTCTATCTACTGACTCTATCTTGCTTGGGCATGTGTCTCATTTAAGTACTCCAAGTCTTCCAACCTTCTGCTCAAGGATTCTTGGTCATCTAGACAACCAATACATGCAATACATAATGATGGCACCATGAACTCTATTAATAGAACTTACTCAGTCCCAAATACTAATTGAAATGGTGTATCTTTATTCAGGCACTTGTACATTGTGTAGAATACCCATAATATTGTTGATAATCTATCATCCAAATATTTTCACCCAATGTCACATATATTTGTGAGGCACATTCCCAATATCTTATTGAAAACCTTAGTTTTTTCATTCACTTGTGGATGATAAGGCATTATCTTGTGGTGTACCACCATGAATCCAGTTAATATGACCTATATAGTTTCATTGATGAAGCATGTGCCTCTATCACTAGTAAAACTAAGTGGGCACCCATAGAAAATTATGATGTTCTCATATATAAACCTCATGGTTGTTGTGGTTGTGTAGTATTTAATTGGTGTTGCCTTAGCCCACTTACTAAAATAATCAGTGGCCACTAGAATGTATCTTGTGCCTATGAACCTTAATGTGGGAGTAATCATCTCAACAAAATCAATGGCCCATTTTTCAAATGGTACCTGGGTAAGAATGGAAATGAGGGAAATCTCATCCCAGTGGTTTGGCTTCCATATACACTAACATATGTCACATGTCTTTATGCAATATTTTGCATCTTAGAATAGACGTGGCCATTACAACCCTAATTGTATCACCTTACATACCATTGCATCTCTATTCTAATGGCCTCTTACTATCCATTCATGCACCTTGTATAAAAGGGAGTCTCTTTCATGTTCTAAAACATAGTTTTATAAGACTTCATCTTGAATCAATTTTTACAATTCCACACTTATGAGCTGGAAAGGGGTAGTATAAACTATGAGTTGTTTCTTCTCTTTGATTGTCATATTTTGGGGCATAAATTTAGATGTTATAAAATTAGCTATCTCAACTAAGTCCTTAATGACATGTTAGACTCTATATATTTTTGCATCTATCATGTCATCCTTTATAGGTACTACTGCATCACTAGATTTGATGAAAGATAAATGGTCTAGGCTCAAGTCTTATTTTCTAGGTTTTATGATAATGGAGAGATATAATTCTTGGAATAGAACTATACATCTATAAATGCATCCATAAAGCATGAGCTTGTTTACAAGGTCCTTAATCACCTCATGATTGGTGAAGAAGATGAAATGGGTTGCCTATAAGTATTACCTAAATTTTTGTAGGGCATAGACCATGGCTAATGCCTCATGCTTGGTTGTTATATAGTTCTACTCTACTTGGATCAGTTTCTTACTTGTGAAGGAGATGGGATGATCTATTTTACCCTTGTTAGGTTATGCCAAAATGGCATCAATTATAGATATAGATACATAGACATGGACATGAAATGGATTTGTCCAATCAAAAAATTGTTAAATAGGTGTGCTAGCCATTTTGAGCCTTAGAGTTTCAAAGGCATCCTCTTACATTTCACCCCAATGAAATGGGCCATCTTTACGTAATAGATCCTCTTGCATAACCACAATTTTTGCATAGCTCCTTGTGAATTTTATATAATATTCACAATTACGAAGAAAGGTGTGAACATTTTTCTATGTTTAAGGGGTCTCGAGATGAATGATTATTACAATCTTTATAGGATCAATGTGTAGACCAACTTTGTCGATGATGTGCTTGAGCAAGGTTATAAATGGTGTCATAAAGATGCACTTATTAAGGTTTAGGTATATCTATAACTACCTAAAAATTAAAAACATGAGGTTCAATTTATCATAATGGTCCTTCAATAGTCCATACATAGTCTAGTCATCTAGGTACACGTAGAGGAACTTGTGGATGAAGTCCTTAAATGTAGTGATCAACAATTTGGAGAGTATGGCTAGTGAATTATTGAGTCCAAAGGGTATCATGTTATAATTGAAATAAACCCATTCAATCACAAATTTTTTTTTGGGATTGTCTTCCTCTTTAATCTACACTTGATGGTATCTACAAAACCCATTAGTAAAGGTGTAAATCTCATAGCCTACAATGCCATTCAAGACTTCATCAGTGAATGGATTTAAGAAGGGATTAATGTTGTAAGTTTTGTTCAAAAATCTATAATAATTGTAGATAGAAATGCACCCATCCTTTTTGATGCTAATAACCATGGGTCTTACCCATTTGAATTTGTGCACATGGTAGATGATGCCTGTGGATAACATAAAATCAATTTCCATTTTGACCTTGGTACAGAGATTGGGGTTCATTTTTTAAGGGTGCTTCTTGATAATTCTTGCATCATCCACCAACTTTATACTCATTTTCCCAAGGGATGGGTGGGTACCCTTCATGTCTTGATAATTTTGAGGGAATAAGTCTTTGAACTCTTTCAAGAGATCCACAATTCATGCTAGCTCTATGTTACACCAATATGTTCCGAAAGTAGCCATCTTTGGATCCCCTTCTAAGCTAATGTCTACCTTGGTAGTTTTGAGTAGTACACAATAGGGCTCATTTCTTGCCTTATGCAAGTCATTGACTTTCCTATTTCCCTCAATTGTTTCTATGTAAATATGAATAGGATATTTTATGTTGGGGTTACTATCATCCACTTGGAGCACTAGATTCTTTTTTCCTATTAAGGTCATCCAATTGCATGCCTTCCATGCTTCATCATCATCTTCACTTGAGTCACTATTGAGCACTTGTTATTTCAATAAATTTAGGAGTACCAATCCCTTTTCCACAAACATGTCTTTGAGGCTCTCCTCTAGGATTTTAGTATCCTTAAACACTACCATATGAATTACTTATAATGACTTGATCAATTCTAAGTTATGTGAAGAAAAGGAGAAGGTGTGCACAAATCACTCCTTAAGTACATCCCAATCTATTGTCTTGTGGAATGTCTCATTGAAATTGTACCACATGCATGCCAATATCTTCAAGGTTATGTAGAAGGCATTCACCCATCATTTCCTTGGGATATTCTCACCATTGATAGTCAATGTTTGTTCATATAATAACACATGCTCTACTAGGTTAGAATCACTAGAGTAGGTAGAGATGTCCAGGTCTTCATTTATTTTACCAAATATAGTGCATATGGTTGCTTTCACATCTTGACAAGTTAGTAATCTAGGCCTTTTCACTACCCACCATTGAATGGTGGTGCTCCTCAAAGTATACACTAGTATGCCCATCCTATCTACCTCCTTTGGTATGCATGATTCAAGGTTTTAAACTTAATCTTCCATAAGTTTTCTTCCCTCATATCTTAGCCTTTCTTCCCCTTATCTTTTTCATAATGAACCCATCTTATTGAAGTATGACCAATATAGACCCAGCTATTCCTCATAGGTTTTAGAAACTTCATGTGTACTAAATGTCACCTCCAACCAATGGTTTCATAATATTTTTCAACCCATCAGTCACAAGCAATATCGATGGTATATAAGGTTAACTATCCATCTTCCTAATAAATCACTCTTTGATCATTGGGATTGAGAGTCTTAAAGCCTTGAATTATGATGTTACATATATGGTTGATCTCATCCTCAACATCAACACTTTCAATGTAGGGGGGTCCTTGGTCACTTGATATTGGGATCACTACCCTATCTTTGCCATTTTAAAATTTCATATAGAACCTCTTGAAGCACATGTCTTTTTTATCTATAAAAAACCATAGCCTCCCCAAGAGCGCTAGATAATTATCTTGCTCTATGAACTTGATCACTTCAAGGTCATCTCAAAACTTGATGCCCATTATATCTATGATGGCACTCTTTAGAATTTTGATTGCTTGCACTTTGGTCTTGTTGGGAGTAAATAACATATGGGGGGAAGGCTTCAAGGATGGCCTACCCATATTTTCCCATGCATTCTTGGTTAAAATATTGACCTCAGTGCCTATGTCCATAAGGACCTCACATAAATGCCATCTATCAATAGTGGAATTCACAAGGAGTTTTTGATAATACTCTACATTTTGTGTATGCCTGACTTCTCATGCTCTCTCTATGTATGGTGAGGAAACTTTAACCAAATTTTTCCCTACGTATTCCAAGAGAAAACAGTTCAACATGTGTAGCATCCCTTATTTCTATAAAAGGTGTAAGATCTCCATTAACTCATTGATTTTAGTCTCCTAACCATCTTACTTATGATAGGATTTAACCTACCCTTTTAGGTCTTGTTCCAGTTGGATCTCTCCTTGTAGGTTCTAAATAACACTCATAGCCAACTGCAATACATCTTTCTAACACATAAGGCCTATGTAGGGCATAGTTTTGGGTTCAGGTCACATTATGAACTCAATGTAATTCTATTCCCCACATTTCAATTGAAAACCTAGTGTTGGTGCAACTGGTGGTTGAGTGGTGAATCCACTATGATTATTTGTCTACACTTTGATTGGCTCTGTATGGGTTGGTTACACCTTTAGATCCCACTTCTCCATTTTCAACTCACACCTGATCATTTTTGTACCCTTGTCTATGTTAGTATACCTTGGGTTAATTTTTTGTATAATCTGGTTCATTCCTTGACCTTATTTTCTCCTTGACAATACCCAAACATTAGATGTATAGGGAAATCATGATGATAATGCTCTGTCAAATGACACTTGTAACATGAACATGGTGGGAATCTTCCTCCGTTGTGTCATCCACCTCACCCTCTAGTGCCTCTTTGCATCACATATCCTAAATTCTATTGGTTATAACCTTTATTTCCTTGGTTATTTTTCCCTTTAACTACTTTAGTTGCCTATCATGCACCTCTCTCCACATTCTTGCACATCTCATCAATCACTTAGTAGTCAGCTAGAGTATGAGTGTAGGAATCACATAACTATAAATAGATGGTTGTGTTAACTTAACTAGTATGTTGTAATAAAGGGTAGTTATAAACATCATGTTCCTTGTGACAGACCTCACAACTTAGAATCAATGTGTGCACATTCCTTCAAGGGTAGTTTTTCCTATTATGGCTTTCTATCTCATAGTTAATACACCATAATCCACTTCAAACATCTTGTACCAAATTAGAAGTTAGTTTTTGGAGTTATTTGGCCATAGACATAATATATACCTCCATGAATGGGATAATTCCAATATCATTACTCTTGATTATGTTGTCTCTAAGTGCAGCTTCAAGTTCTTTATGAGGGTCAGTGAATGTCTTAATGGATAGTGCTCTTCAAAATGTTACTAGAAATACTCCAACTAATAATTGCACATGTTGGGAGGGGTGAATGTCATAAACAAGCTTAGAAATAAGTGTTTTGAAACTAACATCATACAAGTGCACATGTTTTGATATCCCTTGGTTAATCTCCTTGAGCATGGTGATGTTTTGTTTTTCAAATTCAGGTATGTCTAATTCTTTCAGGAATGTTTCCTTCAAGGTGTCGTAGTCAATCATATCTTATTTAGGATCAAATTTCTATACAGAGTATGAGCACAATTAATTAGAGTTGTCATGAACTATTTTTTTTTATGTTCTGACTAGGTTATAAATTAAGGGTGCCATTATAATTCTTTAGCACATGCTCTATGGCATTTTCCATGTTGTGACACTCTAGAAAGTGTATGTCCATCTCATAAGAAATCTATTAAAGGGGTTCAGCTATCATCTTAGGTACTTTTCCCCTTGGTTTTTATCTTGGTGGTAGTCCTCCAATTCCTCTAGCCATTAGGTTAGGCACTAGTCCCATTATTTTTGGATTCATTAATGTCTAACGTGCAGTAATACTTACTTGTGGTGTTGGGCCACTTCCTATGGGTTGTTGCCTAGTCTACGTAGCTGACATTAGCTAAATTAGAATGCTTACACTAATGCTCTGTATTATCAATATATGACATAAAATTCTTGAGGTATCCTCAATCAATTCTTTATAAGGAACAATGCATTTAATCACAAAATTATACTTTAAGTCTACAAAATGGTCAAAGTTAATGTTGATAATAGGGTCAATTATCACTCTTCTTTCTTCTTGTGGGGGATCAAATGTATAAAATTGCACTACAAGTTCAAAGGAGGTAGGTGCATCTAGTATATCTTTAGTGGTTAAGTTATGTAGGAACCTAGAGATTCTGCACTTATCAACTATTGACCTCAATTTATGGCTTCAATTTTTCTCTCCTCTTAGCATTGTTGCAATTTAAGAGATCCTTCCCCATGCCCTTCCTACTCACTACAAGTTCTCTCAGAAATTCTAGGTTTTAAATATTCTATTATCATGTGCCTTTTCTTATTATAAGTCTGTCACCTAAACTCTCAGGTGTCAATCTTCTCATCCCCTTCCATTGCACTTGACCTACTAATCCCCTTCTCTCACTTTACACTAATCATATAGAAAAGGACTTTAGCCTTCCATTCTCATTATTTCAAAGCCATAATCCACCATAAAATTCTTAAGCTTTACATATAACTCTTTCATAAATGTGCCTCTATATTTGTGCAAAAATTGATACTCTACTTCCTTAGGGTAGGAGTATGTCAACACTATGAACTCAACCACATAATTTTTTAGTTCCCCGTACCACACTTTCTCTATAGATCTGATCTAAGTGAAATCTAGGTTCTTAAGCCTATTTAGGTTCTCTTTCATCCACTCAAGGTGTTATCCATAGCTTCATCTTCTATTTGTCACATATGCAGGGAACAATTGCTACACATGTTCTAGGAGTTTGTAAAATAAGACCTCATACAAAGCATCATATAGGTTGTTTTGGACACACTTCCTTGGACTTTATCCTTTATAGGATGGATGCTTTAGTGTAAAGCTATCTTATACCCATTGCATCTAGCACTCAATGTTATAGAGGGAGAATCAGAGCACTATTTTATCATACAATTTCAACATGAGTCTTGACAATGTAACCAAAATGTTGTATAAAATGGGTTCAATTCATTTATTCATGGGGTCATGTACTTATTTGGTTGTAAAAGTTAGTTCTAAAATTATTATAACTAGGTAAAACCATAGTGTGTTCTCATAGTGCTAAACTTTTATCACTCTTATATAATGGCATTAATTCACATAAGTCACAAGCCTTATGCACTCACCTAAAGTACAATAGAGAAAGAACTAGGGCCCATGTTGGGCTAGTTGTGCCATGACACAATGCATCACATATCTTGGTTATTTAGAGAAGGATTTTTGAAGATTCATTAGCAAAATCCATTTTTGGGCTAGGTTGATGGTCATTAGGGTGTAAACCTATATCATGTTGGATCCATAATCCCATGAGAGCAAGCCTTTATTTCACTAATCTTAGTGTCATTTAGGCACTAATAAAGGGTCAAATGGCTACTCAATTCACTTATTCATATTGGGCTTGCACTTTATGCATGGGTCTCAAAAACTACCACATGCCCCTTTTCTCACTTAGACTATTTCAATAGAGTATGATGATGTCATTTATTAACATAGGGACTCCATTAATTCTTTAAACTAGAACTTCAATTAAACACAAAATTCATGTATTGAAATTAAACCTACTTTTAGTTAGTACATTTATTATGCATTCCCATAATGAAGTGAAAGACATTAAAATATATAACACTATGTATTACTAAAACCATCCTTCTTAATTACTTAAATTTAAATTTGGAATAGATTTCACATCACATAAAATAGAGTACATGCATAATTCTAAATGCTTAACAACCCAAATGCTCATTGAAAGGCATCCAAGCTAAATCTAAGTTCTAATGGTGGTTAAAACATGTAGATTAATTTTTTTATAGCTTCATTATATCTAGTTTCATCTTTATTTACTGGTTTGATCTCAGTTTTATACCACATAGGAGCATCTTCATGCTAGAGTGGAGAGTTGACACCAGATGCTGATATGGAACCTTTATTGAATCATTTCGTTAGATCCATCCCATTAAATCCTTTTCAATATCTTTTCCATGTGTATCCACTCATGAATATTCCCTAAAAAATTGGATATCAGTTAACTACCTACCAATTGGGACAAGATGTGCATCGATTACACTAGGTGGCACAAAAGATACGAAAATGACAATCATACCAAGTGATTGCCTTGTGGTAAAATGTTTATCAATTTGGAATGGATCCATATTTGTATGAAATATGGTATCAAAACTTTATCATGAATATGAGCTATTGTAACACTCAAGATATTTTCAAGGTAAGTATACAAGGGTAGGGCCTTAAGCCCAAGTCTTCAACTAGACTAGTTCTAGACACTGCTTGACCAAATGAGGTGTCATGAGGTGTTATCAAGGAAAATGAAGGATTTTTAACATTTTTTGAGAATATGATATGTTTTTTGATCATGTAAGTGGGGTGAATATCACATGGAAATATGTTTTAAGGTTAGTTTAAGACCTAATGAGGTGTGAAGACTTAGTTGTAGAAAGCAAGATGGTGAGAGCCTAGCCTAATGAGGTATCAATAGTAGTTTTCAAGGCATTAGTTAGTATGTGATCATTGAAATAAGTATATCATGTTTTCCTAGGTGAACTAACCAATTTTTAGGTCAAATTTTAAATGTTAAGGCAAGAAAAAGTGCTTTAAGGTCTCTCGAATGCACATAATAGAGGGTTATGAACCCGAGAAGAACTTTCAAGTGTTCATTGGCATGTTTAACCTCTGCATGGTAATATAATATCTTCATGGTATATGTGTAAGGTTCATAACTCAAATTTTTAACCATTTTTTTAAAAATAAAGGGCTAAGCTTTATGAATGATCATTAATATTAAAAGATGGTTTATACCCTCAAAGAACCCTAATAGTGACCTAATATCAAATAAGTTGATCCAAAAGTGCCTAAAATGGTCTAGTATGAATATAAAAGTTATTTTAGGTTGAATTTTAATCTCCAAAGCACCTCCAAGTGTGATTGGTTTGTTAGGAGAGTGAGTGGACCTTATAGGAAAGACCTTGTTTCTCAAAAATTTGTTATAACAAATAGAGTTGACCAAGTCAAATTATGCAAATCATTATATGGATAATATTGAGACTTGTACTTGATGTCCATGTTGTTTTATGATCAGGTTATATCCCTTAGGTTTGTAAAGTTGGTCATGGAAGTTGACCTATCGCTAAAAGGCCTAATAATGCAGACAATGAGAAAACCAAGTAAAAGTGAAGTTATTTAAGGATGTGTTATCATGGATTAGGGATGAATATAATTACATGAAGATGTTATTAAATATTTTTCATACATTTTAATATTTTTATATCATTTTATATGACAAAACATTGCTCAAATTTTGACTTATCTAGTGCAGATGAGACAGTGAAGGTGTAAGGTCTAGACATTGATCTATATATCTAATATTAGCTATTAGACCTTAGTAATTTTTTGTTTTTAAATTTTTTTGAATATATATAAGGATGATATTAATGCATTAGTGTTTTTTAAATGTGTATGTATAGGTGTTGGAATTCAAAGTCACCATGATTGATCTTTGAAGAAAACTAGTAGTTCTAAGTGAACAAGGTACAATGATGATTTTGAAGTCTTATCTTCTGAATTGAAGTGTCAAATGAATATGTTGATGTTTATTTATACATTTATGACCTTTATATTCTATTTATAATGTTTTATAGTTAGTTTAATATGTTGTAACATTAAATCTAAAATGGCTTGTCTGGCTAAGTAAGGTCTGAGAAAGAGAAGGTCAACAAATTTGTCTATAAGACCAATAGTTACCATTAGAGATAGTGATATTTTTTATGGATGTTGATTTTAAGATATTTTAAGATTTAATACATTTAATTTTTTCCTTCAAATTTCACAATTTTAGGTCTTCATGATTGTGTTTTGAGGCTAGTTGGCAATTTTGAGTGGGCTACTTGCAGAGAAGGGTTTGAGTCTTTTTACCTTGAGTTATGAAGTCTAATAGATATGAGTATGACTCTAAGGCCATGGATATTTTTTATGTGTGATTTTTTTCCATATTTTTTTGGAATTTTTTTTATTATTCAAATTTTCAAGATAGATTTTTATTTATGCACAGGACTATTATGAATAATATTTTGAGAAGAGGTTCAAGTGGTGGTTGGACATAAAAAGTGTTGTGAAACTAAAGTGAAGTTGGATAATGTCTATCTGATTTGAATATGAGGTGTTCCTAATGTATATGGAGTTTATAATCATTCTAAGGAATAAAAGTGTGATGTGCTCTGATAGTGGTCTAATTGAATCAGGTCTCCTTAAGGCCTAAGAGAGAATTTGGTCATATATGTTATGATCAACATATTGTAATATTTGGTTAATATTTTAAATGTTTTATATGACATATTTAAATATTAATTCAATTTCAAAAATGTATATGGCTAACCAAGGTTTTCAAGAGTAGGTGACATGTACAAGAATAAGGCCTAATTAGGCCTACTTGGATGTGTAAGGCAAGTGAGTGTACAAGCGAATAAAAGAGAAAAAAGAGGTGTAGGAAGAGGTCATGTGTACCATCATAGGGATGTCATGAATATCTTTAAATAGGTATTAATATTATGATCAAGTTCATATGACCTAATCAAGTTAAGAAGAGGGTAAGTTAAGCGAAGAAGGCTAGAGACCAGTTTGAGAGGAATAGAATTGTGTGAAGAGCTAAAGAAGAGGACCATAATCTATTAACGATTGAAATGAGGACAAATATTTAATTTTGAGGTCTACTTGGCTAGGTGGGTGCTTGGTTAAGAGGTGGATGAGTTGGTGCTAAGTTACTAATGGATTTGGTGCTTCCTTACAAGTGGGTGCTTGATAAAAGACTCTATCAAGTTGGTGTGTAGACACTAAAAAACCATACAATATGGTTCTTGATGTCACATTAACCCTTAAAACATGATTTTACCCCCTTAAACCATTTAAAAACCTTTTAAACAACCAAACATAAGTGAAAATGACTAATTTTAGCTAATTTAATTGTCTTCCTAACCATTAATGGTTGACCCTTGACCATCAACGGTTGACTTGGATCATCGATGGTTACTTAACACAACCAATAATTTACCTCAATTTAAACTCACTCATTGATTAATAATTATCTAATTTTAGTCTATTGTTCACATGATTAAATCATGATTAGACTATTGGTCAGACTATTTGATAAACCATTTGTTAAACTCTTCATTTTAACCTCCATTTCCCCTATATCAAGAGATGAAGAGAAGGTTGAAATCATCATTTAGGGGCAAGAAATTTTGACTCTAAGGTGAATATAAAATCTTCTTATTGAACTAATAACCAATTTAGAGGCTTAGGGTGCTTTTGTAACTCATTATCTTGAGCCAAGGTATTGTTACTCTACTTACATCACTCTAGGATCCATAACAACTTTTAGTGCACCTCAACATTCCTCAGACCGACAACACCTAAAAGCTAAGTATCTATGTTTTTAATCAAGATTCAATAATTAGCTCTATTTATTTCATTACTTGTGTCATTCCCCTTTATTTACCTTTCATCCAATTTTACCATGTTAGAGTTTTGTAACTTGAGACATTTCACCTCCTACTCAAAACCACCCACAAACCATTATCACTCACCCAAAACCCAACTCCTAAACCATATACTTTTGAGCATTAATTTTTGTCTCACAACCAACATTACACCTAAAAATCACTCCAACCTATCTATAACTCTCCTTAATAGACTTATTTTCCTAAACTAAATCCAATAGTAACTGTCGAGGGTCTTACCTAACTACCAATGAAATTTTATAACCACTGATCATTAACAACAACCAATAGTCATCTAACAACCAACGGTCATACCCAACCATTGATGGTAATTATGTGTCCATTTTCACAACAACAAGCTAATTTGACCCATCAACCCATACCCAAATTCCACTTTCTAAGTTTTTTGTTATCATAGAACTTGAACTTATTTTTTGAATCAAGTTTGATTAATTTAGCATTAGTATTCAATTATTTAATGTTATTTTTAGTCTAAATCACTTATTTCTTTGCAAGCATTTTTTGTATTTAATTTTAGTAATTTCTATTATTTCATGCAAGCACATATTTTTAGTTTATCTTAACTTAAGTGTTTTAAAAGTGTAGATTGATAACCTCCAAGGAATCTTGTGCTTCTTGGATCTAGCTCATGCTAGGCAATCCACCCTACTATCTCACTAATCCACCATTTTCTAGATTGCTTTCTTATCTTCCAATCATCCTCCCTAGACAAAGAGGAGTATCGATAATCATTTGGATAATGCACATACAACACATCCATGTTCTACTGACCTCACCCTTCTTTCAAGTTTTACATCTTTCTAAATAAGAAAATTTAAAAAAAAATAGTGAAACATTTTGGCATGCCTGGTGGGACCCTTGAGATTTTTCTTGGGTTTGTAGTTATAGGAGATTTAGTTGCATTATATAAGATTAATTCATTGAATTATTTTCTAAAAATTAAATGTTCCTTATTTCCTTTCTTCCTTTCCAAAACATAAGTTCTATTTTCTTTTGCTTTCTTAGAGAAAAAGTAAAAAATTGTCATTTTTGCTTTTATTTCTAAAAATCAAAATTACTCATTCTAGGCCTATAATTTGCATCATCATATCACATCTAGGTGTATCTTAGTTATTTTTATTCATTTTAAAAGACACCAAAATTTTCTTTTGGGTTAAAATTAACTTTCCATCCATTTTTTTCTTGTATTGATTAGCTTACATAGCTTAATTTAATCAAGTAAATTAATCATAGTCTCACTTATTATCACACACATAATACCAAACCACACATTAAATCAAACATAAAAACATTGACATAAGGCTTGACCAAGATTTTATCACCTATCAACCACCTTTACTTAGTTTTCCTACTTAGATTTCACCATCAAGGAGAGAACCTGTTGACCCAGTTTTGCCCCTCAGGCAAAATCTCGGTCACCTCCTACACCTGCTTCACAGGTCCAGTCATTTCAGGTTGCAAGGTCCACTTTCAGGTCTTGACAGCGCCGTTGCAGAGAATAGGCAGCAAAGGATAGAGTCTTCAGACGTCTGCAAGAGAAGAAGGGGAAAAAATGGAGTGTTCGACACTTAGTCAAAAAAGAAGCAGAAAAAATGCAGAGGGCGGCAGATTCGCCGCCCACTACAAGGGCGGGTAAAATGAGCCCGTCTACAGAGAAAATGCAGAGGGTGGCGAATTCACCGCCCACAACACAAAGAAAAGCAAAGACATCGGCCAACGTCGGCAACACTACCGTCGTCGGCACTATACGGAGACCGACGTCGGCAGAACCGCCGACGTCGGCAGCATAAGGGCAGGCACAAAAACCAGAAAAGCCCGCCCCAAGGCGGCGAATCGAAAAAGCCCGCCCCATGGCGGTGAAATGAAAAACCCCGCCCCATG
This sequence comes from Torreya grandis, assembly GCA_037957365.1. Lineage (NCBI taxonomy): Eukaryota > Viridiplantae > Streptophyta > Pinopsida > Cupressales > Taxaceae > Torreya > Torreya grandis. Next base: position 3,722,725 of record JARHVA010001123.1, on the reverse strand, counting down.
GCGGGGAAAGGGAAATTGCCGCGCAGGGTATAACTCTACCGACATCAGCAGCTTACTTTAATCGACATCGGCAATATTGCCGCCGTCGGCAGCTTATCGGCCGATGTCGGCAGATATTCCTACATGAAGTTCATGCAAAGGGCGGCAAAATCACCGCCCACTATAAGGGCGGCAAAATTCCCCTGCAGTGCATAAGAAAAAACCCGCCCAGCCGCCAAAGGAGAAGACCAGCACGCAAAACGAGGCAACCAGCATGGTCTTGGTAGACTTGTGACATCATCAATAGTGTTTTTCACACTTTTCAATGAGACTTCTCTTGGCTCTTCTGCTATAAATACAAGGACTTAGTCATTTTCTAGGGATCTTCCTGACTTTTGTAAAGAGCACTGCTCTGCAAATTTCCCACCTGAATCAATAAAAATACAGTTCTTACCTCTATTTGGATGGATCTATCAGTGTATGCATTGAATGTTAATCTGTGTCCAGTCATTGTCTCTTGATGCTCTCACAGGTTCGACACCAGCAAACCTGTGATCTACGAAGCGCCACTGTCTGCTGCTGCCAGGAGTAGAGTTCTGTTTCTGAGGTATTGAACAGGTGAGGTCACTTACAGTGTGTGTTTCTCAGCACCTTGGTGAGTCCCTGTTTCTTGTGCTTTCCATAAGAACCTCCCTGTCATCCCAGAGACCTGGTCTTTTCTGCCAGATCTGAGTGTATGTATGTTTTTGTCTGATCCTGAGAGTGGATGTGGGAAGGTCACCTGTTTTTGGTGTATCACCTCTTTTAGAGTAGGTTGTTTGTTTTCAAGCTTTTCTCTCTCTTTTCACCCCCCCCCAAGTGTATACCTATATATCTATATTTTTGCATTACCTGAAACAAACAAGATACATCAGAGGGAACTAGCCCATATCTAGAGACTCTCCTCTCCTGCTTCGTCGTCCCACAGGCGAGAGAGGGGTTTCCATGTTGCGGGGAGAGGGCAGGAATCTGTGTTCCTGCCGCTGGGTGCACTTTCCAGCGTCAACAGTTCTGGCACGCCTGGTGGGACTGCAATTTTATCAAGTATTTAACACAGTAGTATTTCAGGATTGATGTTGGTCCTGCTACAGTGATTTTCAAAGATTTCCAGCATCTGGCGACTCCACTGGTAAGAGCTCAGTTCTTTTTTTAAAAAAAGACCAGTTACTTAGCTTATATGCCAAAAGTTACCACCAGGTCAGCTTCAAGAAGGGTCCCCTTTGAGTTCGTTGAACTACCTTTAAACTCCGCTAAAAGACTTAGGTTTGGAAGAACTCACCCTTATCCACTGATAAATCCTCCTAGACCTGTTGCTAGGAACACCAACCCAGCTAAGCCACAAATACAACCTGTTCCAGCCATGGCCTTGCCTTTTGCAGCTTTTCATGGTGAAAGCCCTTTAAACCTCCCACACTATGATCCGATCCCCGGAACAGCTCTAAAAAATGTGCCTTTTTTTGATGGAGTGGGACCTATTACAGTTGTTGAGCATATAAAAAATATTGCCAACCTTTGTAATATTCATAATATAACAGAAGAAAATATTGCCATCAGACTGTTAGCCTTGTCTCTGAAAGGGAAAGCTCTCGACTGGGACGGCACCTTGCCTGTGGATTCCATACATTCTTGGAACGAATTGGGCACTCGTTTAACTGATCGTTTTGGGGAAAAAAGTGATGGCCTCTCTCTTGTTGAGCAGCTGACAACTATAAAAAGAGCTCCGCATGAATATATGTAGGACTTCAATACGCGGTTTAAAAAGACTTGGGATAGAATTCCCATCCTGGTAAGGCCGACCCCCAACTACGCCTTCTTATACTATCTAAAAGCATTGAATAGTGACATTGCTATGATGATTCAATCTATGGGGGGACACATACTGCCCGCTGCGTATGACATAGCCATTGCGGCCGAAAATTGCTTGATTCAAGCTGGGAAAATCGCCCCTAGACCTCACATGCCACTTTTCCCAGAACCGCTGCCCCCAATTCAAGCAGTCTCTCCTACAATTGCCCCCCTACTTGTCATTAAAAAGCCAACTGCTGTTCCATCCAATGAATTAAGTGAAGTTAAGGGCCTGTTGCAGAGCATGTCAAATGAACTTGTTGCCCTTAAAAGGCAGCAAGCTCAAAGCCACAAGCCAAACCAGAGTTATCAAAATTATGGCCATGCCCCTAGACCCCCCTTTCAAAATTATAACCAAGGTCAGGGGTAGCTCACTACAACTAGGCCTTATCAAAATTATAACCCAGGCCCTCCTTCGTCATCTAAAGCCATGGTACCTACACAAAAAAATCTAGTGCAGGAGCAGCCAGGTTGTTCAAACATGGGACAAGGTCAAGAGCAAGCTGTCCACCCGAATGACATGATAAATTTTTTCCAGAATTTGGAAAATCAAGGTGCTGATTTTTCTCAATTTTTTGAGTTCCCAGCTCAAACCAGCACAAGCAACAATCAGACTCAGCCAGATTCTACCCTGATAAATCATGAAGAGGGCGAGCTCTGTGTAATTAATCATGGAGACATTGCAGGCAATCATGCTGATTGCGTTGCGGCCAATACGAGATTTAAAAGAAGAGCAGTTGGAGAAGTGCAGGCTTCCTCTCGGGCAACAGTGAATCCTCCACCACACCCTTTTCAAAAGGCCCCAATTTCTGGTGAACCATCTGTACCCCCAGCTCCTCAGTCTAAAGCTCCAGCCGGGATCAGCCCAAAGGAAAATGCGAAAGGAGTCAGTCCCCAAGTTAATATAGTTGATCAAATGAAGAAATTGCATGTGAGCATTTCTCTATGGGATTCATTGTCTCTTCCGGGACAAAAGGAGGTATTGAAGAAAGAATTGCATGAGCTAGACCGCCAGGCCATCCCAACAGACACTAATAATGTCCTAATGATGAATGGGCAGCCTTCTGCTCCAGGTCAGGTAAGGAAAGAAGAAAAGACTCCCCCTTTTTATGTATCTTTGATCATTGGAGATTTCTTAGTACATAATTGCATAATTGATAGCGGGGCCAGCACTTCAGTAATGCCTAAATGCATTGCTGATAAGATGGGGTTAAAGTACGAAGTAATGAACAAAGGAGTCTTACAACTAGATGGGACACCCGCAAAGACAGTCGGAGTCCTGAAAGGATTGAGTTTAACATTGCATGCCTGCCCGACATTCTCAATCCCTCAAGATATAGTGGTAGCAGACGTTCCTCCATATTTTGCAATCTGTTTGTCTAGGGATTTTACGTCCAAGATAGGTGGTTATCTAGCAGCAAATTGGTCATACCTGGTTTTCAGAACCAAGTATGGGACCAAAGTGAAAATTGAATCCGAGCCACTCTATAAGGACCACCTAGAGTCCTATTCACCCAAGGCAGTGAATGTCAGTTATACTATCATTGATCCAGAAGACTCTCAAACAGACAAGTCCTCATCTTCTGCTCTTGAAGGAGTCGCAGATCTACTCTTGGATGAGTGGGGAAGCGATAACTTTGAACATGATCCTTATAAGTTTATTGAGGAGGCAGACCTTGGCGTCTATTGCTTGCATGAAGAGAGTGCCGTCATGCCCAATATAATGAAGGAAAATGAAGAAGATCTTGGCCTGTGGCAGCTATTTTTCGATGGTTCCAGAAGCAAACTGGGCGCTGGTGGTGGGGTAATGTTAGTCTCCCCTTCTGAAGAAAGGTACTTTTCAGCTTTTCATTTCCATTTCTCTTGCACATGTAACGTTGTAGAATATGAGTCTTTGATTCACGGACTTGAGTGGGCAAGAAAGAGGGGGATCAAAAAATTGCAAATCCTGGGGGACAGTGAACTAATAGTGAACCAAATCAGAGGCCTGAACCTGACCAAGAACTCTTTACTGAAATCTTACAAGCACAGAGTCTGGGACTTGATGGAGGATTTCCTTGCTCTTAACATTACCTCTATTCCCAGGGAACAGAATAAGCAGGCTGACAGATTGGCAGCTGTTGGTGCCCAATTTGATGTTTCAAAAGAGATAAGCAGGGGTTGTAGTTCGCACCATTTAAAAGTGGTGGTCCGGCCTTCAATTCCAGACAATGTTACAAACTGGCAGGTCTTCGAAAGCTACCAACAAATAGCCCTTTTCCTAAAGAAGGAAGCTGAATTTGCGGTCCACAATCAGGCAAAATTGCAGCAGCAATATGGAAATCAAATTGTTCAATTGAAGAACAATAAACTCCCTAAGGGTCTGATCACACTTGAAAGTATTTTCAACAGAGAGGACCAACTAAGAAATGACAAAGCATGCATCACTACCAAAGAGGAGAATTATGAAAAAGTAGAAATCTTCAAGGATAAGTTGCTGGCGCTTGGCAAGGTCTGCACGTTTCAAGAAAGACAGGCTTTCATCCTGCTGTGCCAGGAGTTCGCTGATATATTTGCCTGGAATTATAGCGACTTGAAAGGCTTCGATCCAAGGCTCGCCCAACACACCATTGAATTAGATGAAGGCACAAAACCTGTCACACAAAAGTAGAGACCTGTTAACCCGATGGTCGAGCTCCTTATGCAGAAAGAATTGGCCAAGTTGATTGAGTCCGGTATTATATTTCCGATCAAACATTCCTCGTGGTTGGTTAATTTGGTTCAAGTTAGAAAGAAAAATGGGGAGATCAGGCTGTGTGTCGACTTTAGAGACCTTAATAAAGTCTCTTTAAAAGATCATTATCCCCTTCCAAACATGGAGCAGATCCTTCAAAAGGTAATTGGTTCCGAACGCTTCTCCCTCCTGGATGGCTATTCGGGATATAATCAGATTCTGGTGCGTGACTGTGACCAATACAAAACAGCCTTCACCACTAAATGGGGAACGTTCGCCTACCAGAAGATGCCTTTTGGGCTATCCAATGCTGGTGCTACTTTCCAGCGAGCCATGGACATGGCTTTCAGTGGTTTGATAAATAGGAACGTGCTGGTGTACCTCGATGATATAACGGTTTTCTCCAAAGAGGCAGGACAACATATGAAGCATCTCAGGGAGATTTTTGAGAGGTGTAGGGAATTTGGCATCTCCCTAAATCCAAAGAAATGTGTATTCGCGGTTCATGAGGGGAAACTTCTTAGCCACATTGTGTCCAAGGAAGGTTTATTTATTGACCCAGAGAGAGTCTGCTCCATTCTGGAGATGTCCCTACCGAAGCACAAGAAAGCCCTGTAGAGTTTCTTCGGCCGAATAAATTTCATTCGGAGGTTCATTTCAAACTTTGCTGAAATAGTTAAACCCCTAACCTCCTTGCTAAAGAAGGGTGAAGAATTCAAATGGACAACGCCAAGAAAGGATAGCTTTGAAGCTATCAAACAGGCTTTGACCCAGGATCCCGCTCTGATCAGCCCCGACTTCAATAAAGACCTCAATCTCTATACCTTCAGTAACGGAGAAGTGATATCTGCCATGCTTACCCAAGCAAACAGTGATGACCTCGAGCAACCACTCACTTTTTTCAGCCAAGGGTTAGAGGACTTCAAAACTAGGTACACCTATGTAGAGAAGCAAGTCTTGGCAGTAGTGCGCAGCCTGAAGAAATTCAGATATATGTTGTCGAATAGCAGGATCCATCTCATGGTTCCACATCCTGGCGTCAAGGATTTCTTGACCAATCGAGACTTAAATGAGAAAAGAGCGGGATGGATCACCAAGGTAATGGAGTACAACATAGACATCAAAATCACCAAGTTGGTTAGAGGAAGGGGCCTGTGTGAACAGCTAGCTGCAGATTTGAGACAAAGGGGTGAAGACAGCTTGCTAATCCATGACGCAGCCACTGCAGAAGAACCAGCTGTTGTAAGAGATTGGACACTAGACATGAGGCATTTCCTTCTTACGGGCGAATGTCCACAGGGTCTCGATAGGGCCGGAAGAAGGTATTTTAAACTTCAGTCCCTTCCCTATGTTCTGATTGACGGAGTATTATTTAGGAAGGATCTCTCTGGGGTTCTCTTGAGATGCATTGACTCCAGTCAGGCTGACAAGGTATTGGCTGAGTTTCACAATGGGCCAGCAGGTGGCCATTTCGCCCCTAAGACCACAGCAGCAAAAATAATGAGAGCTGGCTATTTCTGGCCCACTCTCTTCAAGGATACCCATGCCTGGGTAAGGAAGTGTCAGAAGTGTGCACTCTTTGATGGAAAGCAGCGATTGGCTGCCATGCCCCTACAGCCCATTCAAGTTGAGCAACCATTCATGCAGTGGGGCCTGGATTTCATAGGGATGATCAACCCTCCCTCTAGCGCCGGACACAAGTGGGTCCTGACTGCTACGGATTATTTCACCAGGTGGGTGGAAGCCATTGCTTTAAAGGAAACAAATGAGAGCGCAGTCTTGGATTTCTATGAGGACTTAGTGACACGTTTTGGGGTCCCAGCCACTATAATCTCAGATAATGCCTTGGCTTTTCTGGGCACCAAAACTAGTGAATGGGCACTAAGATATGGTATATACCTCAGCACTTCGTCAAATTACTACCCGCAGGGGAATGGACTGGCTGAGTCTACTAACAAAAATTTGATCAAGATTATAAAGAGGACCATGGAGGAAAATCAGAAAACCTGGCATGCCAAGTTGAAAACAGCTCTATGGGCCGATCGAATCACTCCGAAAAGATCAATCAAAAATTCTCCATATACGCTTGTGTATGGAAGGGAAGCAAGGCTTCCTATCTCACTCGAATTGCCAGCGCTGGACCTCACACATCAGCTGCAGCTAGAAGAAGGAAGCAGCATGGAGGTCAGATTATGTGAACTAATGGAGCTCCAGGAGGTAAGGAACCAGGCCATGGTCTCTATGATCAGTCACCAGCATCAGGTGAAAAGGCATTTCGACAAGAAGTCTTCGTCAAAGAGTTTCGTCGAAGGAGACATTGTCTTAAAATGGGACGAAGATAGAGCTAAGCCTGGAAAACATGCAAAATTTGATGCCCTCTGGAGCGGTCCTTACATAATTACTCAGTGCAAGCAGCATAATGTGTTCCAGCTCTCCAGGCTGGACGGCAAAGAATTGCATATCCCAGTCAATGGGATACATCTGAAGCATTGTCACTAATTTTTGGTTCCGCCGTACATAGTTTCCCTTATTTTCTTCCCTGTTTTCCCTAAGTGCAGTTTGCACAGTTAGTTGTTTTTAGTCTTGTGTGTTTCCCTTGGCAGTGGGGGTAATTTCTATATTTTTGATTTTGGAATCTTCAAAGTTGTTGTGAACTCGCTTCAAAGTCACCATCCGACTCCGCACCCAATGGATATGTAAGGCAACTGGGTTCTAAGCATAGCAGGCACGCTTCCCCCGTGAGTCGCCAATTTGTTGACCCAATTTTGCCCCTCAGGCAAAATCTCGGTCACCTCCTACACCTGCTTCACAGGTCCAGTCATTTCAGGTTGCAAGGTCCACTTTCAGGTCTTGACAGTGCCGTTGCAGAGAATAGGCAGCAAAGGACAGAGTCTTCAGACGTCTGCAAGAGAAGAAGGGGAAAAAATGGAGTGTTCGACACTTAGTCAAAAAAGAAGCAAAAAAAATGCAGAGGGCGGCAGATTCGCCGCCCACTACAAGGGCGGGTAAAATGAGCCCGTCTACAGAGAAAATGCAGAGGGCGGCGAATTCACCGCCCACAACACAAAGAAAAGCAAAGACATCGGCCGACATCGGCAACACTGCCGTCGTCGGCACTATACGGAGACCGACGTCGGCAGAACCACCGACGTCGGCAGCATAAGGGTAGGCACAAAAACCAGAAAAGCCCGCCCCAAGGCGGCGAATCGAAAAATCCCGCCCCATGGCGGTGAAATGAAAAACCCCGCCCCATGGCAGGGAAAGAGAAATTGCCGTGCAGGGTATAACTCTACCGACGTCGGCAGCTTACTTTAATCGACGTCGGCAATATTGCTGCCGTCGGCAGCTTATCGGCCGACGTCGGCAGATATTCCTACATGAAGTTCATGCAAAGGGCGGCAAAATCGCCGCCCACTATAAGGGCGGCAAAATTCCCCTGCAGTGCACAAGAAAAAACCTGCCCAGCCGCCAAAGGAGAAGACCAACACGCAAAACGAGGCAACCAGCATGGTCTTGGCAGACTTGTGACGTCATCAATAGTGTTTTTCACACTTTTCAATGAGACTTCTCTTGGCTCTTCTGCTATAAATACAAGGACTTAGTCATTTTCTAGGGATCTTCCTGACTTTTGTAAAGAGCACTGCTCTGCAAATTTCCCACCTGAATCAATAAAAATACAGTTCTTACCTCTATTTGGATGGATCTATCAGTGTATGCATTGAATGTTAATCTGTGTCCAGTCATTGTCTCTTGATGCTCTCACAGGTTCGACACTAGCAAACCTGTGATCTATGAAGCGCCACTGTCTGCTGCTGCCAGGAGTAGAGTTCTGTTTCTAAGGTATTGAACAGGTGAGGTCACTTACAGTGTGTGTTTCTCAGCACCTTGGTGAGTCCCTGTTTCTTGTGCTTTCCATAAGAACCTCCCTGTCATCCCAGAGACCTGGTCTTTTCTGCCAGATCTGAGTGTATGTATGTTTTTGTCTGATCCTGAGAGTGGATGTGGGAAGGTCACCTGTTTTTGGTGTATCACCTCTTTTAGAGTAGGCTATTTGTTTTCAAGCTTTTCTCTCTCTTTTCACCCCCCCCCCAAGTGTATACCTATATATCTATATTTTTCCATTACCTGAAACAAACAAGATACATCAGAGGGAACTAGCCCATATCTAGAGACTCTCCTCTCCTGCTTCGCCATCCCACAGGCGAGAGAGGGGTTTCCATGTTGCGGGGAGAGGGCAGGAATCCGTGTTCCTGCCGCTGGGTGCACTTTCCAGCGTCAACAGAACCAACTCAACATGTTGGCTGAGTATAATCTCTAGCAACTTGATATATTCTAGATAAGCACCTGACACCCTTATTGATACAGTGTGTGAAGTGAGGGGGTATTCCTTAATATCAATCCACGTACCAAGTTCTAGTATAGACTTTGAGAGACTTTAACTACTTAAAGCCATCTTTAGATATCTTCTTTTAGTACTTCTTCTACAAGCCCAAGTCAGTCTTCATAACTTCTTTAAAATTAAGGCATAAGCCTAAAGAGAGATAAAATGTACTTAGGATTTTAACACACTTTAGTATATGCATTATTTTATTAGATATATTTTTATTTTTATTGCTTCTATTTTGAGTTTTCAGATCACTCTTATCTTCCTTTTCCCCTTATTTGCATGGTTCTCACTAAACAACTAAGAAACCAAACAAATCAGGATCCACCTCTCAACCACCCATCTTCCTCATCTTCTTCATCCATGAAGTACATCTCAGATATAGAGGGTTCTCCTCATCTTTATATAAGTCCTAGTATCCCTTAGATAGTTTCCTAAGATGAGATGGATATTGTCACCTTTTTTGATAACAACCTCATATCCCTCCAACACTATCTTAACACCATATCTCATCGTACCCCTATTTCAGTTCTATATATTGATCCACCCTATGGTATGTCATCCCATCTTATGGGTAACACCTCTATTTCCACCATTTCCACCCAACCCTTAGTCACCCAAGAATCTTTTTCTACCAATAATCCCTCCAATACCGCCATCCAAATCCAACCCATCTAACCAACCAACACCCGAACATCTTCCACCTCAACTAATAACTCTTCTAGCATAGGACCAACCCAACCTTTGGGAACCTATACTCCACTTACTATTGGATTACCCTCTACTAGTGTTGACACCCCTCCTCTTGTTATCTCTATCCCACCAACCTCCACTCCATTCCAAAGCTTGGTGGTTTCCATACCTTCTACCCTTCTACCCATTAGTACCAAGGTTACGACCCATCCTCAACCTATCAACCCAATCATACCTCTAATCTAACCCATGTCAATTCCACAACAAGTACCCATTGCACCCAACCCAAGCTATATTCCTAGCCCACAAGGGTATATGGATCCGCATTCTACCCAACCTCATATATCCACTTAACCATATATGGCATACTCTTAACCACCCATGTCCACATACAAAATTGTGTCAACCTTCCAACCTTCCACCAGTTATCCTTATGTTGTACCTACCCAACCCCAATAGAATTTACCTTATAACTATGGGGGTACACAACTGTAAATCAATCTAGTTAAAATTTTAATGGATAAGATGACCAATTTGAAGTCCTCTATTTCTAGTTACCATAACTTCTTATCATATGATCAAATTTGAAATCAACCAATTCATCCATCCATCCCAATCTGACCTTATCCTCTTCAATGGAAACTTTTGAAATTTTCAAAATTTTAGAGTAAATAAGATCCTTATCAACATCATAGAGAATTTAGACACACTTGTTATTTGATTGCTTATGATGATGTTATTCTTATTCGTACCTTTCCCATGTCCCTATCCGATCTGGCATTAGATTGGTATAGTACTATTACTAGACACTCCCTATGTTTTTGCCCAATTATCTCAAACCTTCTTAGATCATTTTTCCATAAATATATCTAATAAAGTTTCCATCACCAAACTCTACTCCATTCAAAAATTTGAGGATGATTCAAATGCTGATTTCATGGCCCATTGGAGATGTTTGATAAACCAACTCTCTTTCTCTTTGACCCAACCTGAGCTGATTGAGATTTTCTCTCAAGCTTGTGCCAAACATATCTCCTCCACTCTATAGGTTTAGACTTTTAAGGCCTTTTATGAGGCTTTCACCATGGCATGTAAATTGGAGATTAGAGCCATTGATGAGGGGAAGCTAAAATTGAGAAACAAGAATTCTAGTTTCAATTCAAATGAAACTTCCTCCAAAACCACCAACCATTCTAATACTAACACTAAAACCAAGGGAACAACAAATATAGCTATCCTTAAAACCACCCCTCCTTTGGTTGTTAACCAACACAGATATTCTAATTCTTCCAACCTAAATACTTGAAACCAAAACTATAGCAACCAAAAGAAATATACTCTATTAAATAAGTTATATTCTTGTATTTTGGAAACTTTGTTAAAATCAAATATCATATAACTTTCTCCAATCAAACCCCCATGGCTATTTAATTCCTCTCATCTTATACCTAGTTGGTATAAGGAGAAAAAATTATGTGCCTTCCACCATGTCATTGGACATGATGTTAGTAGATGTAGTGCCTTCAAAGTCATTGTCTAAGGGTTGATTGATAAGGGGGAACTTGTGATAGATAACCCCAATGCACTCCCAAATCAGTCATTGGACATATTTATACAACCTTTTCCAAACCATGCCCCTTTTTTGAACAATGAAAACAATAAAGTGGAATCCTCTCAAAATCATGAGGTCCATACTATCGATGCGGTTCTTAGTGATCTCATTGTTGAGGGAATCATTGCCCAAACCACTTCTTATTCCCTTCCACTTATTGAAGTAGTGGAGTCACCTTCTATTCCTTTGGGGACCGAAACAAAGGAAGCAACTATTCCCATTTTTCCACTTATTTAGGTAGTAGAGCTACTAAAATATCCTTTGGAATACATACCAAAGGAGGCAACCATTACCACCATACCTTTCTCTTTCATCATAAAGTAATCCACTCTTCCTTTGGAAAGTATTCCTAAGGAAGAGGTCACTTTACCTACTCCTCCCATGGAATAATTGCCTTCCAAAATATTGGAGCCTTTGATTGAGGAAAAATAAAAGATAGCCACTCCCCTCTCTCAACCCATGGGTTTGTCCTTTGAGACCAATATCGAAGGAACCAAACCCATCTATAAGTATTTTTCTAGACTAGCTCAAAACTTGGAGTACTTATCCAACCCAACATGGATTGTGCTAAATTTTGGCACCATGTTGGGCTCCCCTATCCAACCCAGAAAGGGCCCTTAACCCTACCATTTTCAACCCAACCTTCCACTTACACTAATGAACGCACCATCATCCCAACCAAACTAGTGGAAACCTTAACCTCTAAAACTATAGTTGAACCATATAAACCAACTCCACCCAAAGTAACCCAAGCACCTTCTACCATCCCAAAAAATCACATCAATAACTTAGGCATGCTTCCTACTCATAGCCTTACTCACCCTCTATTAAATTTGGATTTATCACCATATATCCCACCAAATAAACCAACATTAAGCCAACCAAGAAAGTGGAGCTACTTAGGATCCCAAAAACCAAAACCTTGTCACCCATTTCTACCTTGCCTTCCATTTTAGGACCACATCCTTCTTCCATCTTAGGACCTCATCCTTCCATTAAAAAAACAAGTCTCAAGGAGACAACCCAAACCTAACCTCTTTTATCTACACCTCTACCTATTATTCCATGTCTTCTACCTCCAAATTATCCACTACCAAGCCTTTTATTTCTACACCTTCTACATCCAAAATATATATTACCAAGCCTTCTATTTCTCAACCTTCTACATCTAAACCATATACCTCTACACCTTCCACCTCAAACCATTAACCCCTTAAAAATATACTCCAAAAACACTTGCTAAGAATATGATACCACCTAAAACTCCTTTCATGAAATCTACTCCTAAAAAAGCTTCCACCCCAAAAGTTAAATCCAAAACCCAACACCCTTGCCACCTTTACTTGAGTCTTACTCAACCATCCTGAAAAGATTATTATAATCTTCTTTCTTGACTTTACCCCTTATAAAACCATTTGACCCCCACAGTCCTAATCCATCTTAGTTTAATGAGAATCTGATTTGATCATACCATAGAACACCTAGGCATAATATGAAGTACTATAAATATCTCCAAGTCTTAGTCCACTAACTATGTGATGAGGATGAATTATTCTCACAATATCCTCCTATGATCCCACACCACTCCAAAATTCAAAAGCTAACACCCCAAACTTAAATACTCCCACACTCTCATCTAAGAGTGATGAGGAACTGAAGCATTCCTCTAGCCTAACTCTTTTTCAAATCCATACCATCCATGTGGTCACACAATCACAAGTCTAACAAAAGGATAAAGTGAAGGAAAAAGTCTCCATTCTATGTACATACCATTCATCTACCACCCAATCATCTAACTAAACTCAAACACCTTCACCCAAGCCCAAGCCCAAGGTGTCCATCTTATGTGCCTCCCAATCCAACCCTTTCGAGTCAATTTAAAGAATAGTTCTAAAGAAACATCACCAAACACTGATGAAGATGAGTTTATATGAGCTAATCAATACCTTACCCCGTCATAATCAAGTAATGATAGAGGCTTTGAAGACAATAGAGGTTCAACTAGAAGATCCACAGCATATATTAGCCTTTATTAGAGCCCTTCAACATTATACCCTTGTTACTTTTAAGGATTCAAAAATACCCTCTATTCATCCCCAGGATCTAGATCCTCCCCTCTTCACTACCACATATGTCAACCAAAACCACATTAAAAGGGTTATGATTGATGGAAGAGATAACATCAACAATATCTCCTCCCACATATATGACTAACTAAAATTGTTAGAGAACATTATGTCAAAAACCATAGTGGTGATATGTTCCTTCAATGACACTATGGCAATAACTCTAGGAACTATCATCCTCCACATTCATTTAGGACCTTACACTCTTCTTGATCTCTTCTACATAGTAGAAGGTGTGTTCTAGTACAATGTTTTACTTAGACACCCTTGGATCCATTCCATGAAGTGTGTACCATATATCCTACATTGGTGCATCAAATTTGAGTACGAGAGTCAAGTAGTTACCATAAAAGTTTATCCAAGTCATTTTACATCATGCAACATGATGTACCATCCCAATGGTGTTCTCTTTCTTCCATCAACCAAACCTTTACAAATTAAAGATGACTCCACCTCTTTCACCAACAAGGACTCAAATTTCTCATCCATCCCTTCCACCCAAATCCCCATAAAGGACCCCTTAGAATCAACATTCCAACATGTATCACTTGGGGAGTATTGCCTTTTGACCTTGGAGGCCTTCCCTACTCCCCAAGAGTATGAGAACCTTGACCAAAATATTAGTTATGATTCTAACATTGGAACCATTATTCCTTCCAGGCCTCCCAATATCCAAACCAATCTTGTCTATGGGGGACTTGATCAACCACTTTCCACCACCTTTACCTACTCTTCTACTCAACTGTTCACCTTCAATTTCTTCTATATGGATAAACTAGAGTTCACTAAGACATATCTCCATAGGTTTGTTTTTAAGGGATTTGATCTAAGACATTACGAGCATGGACCACCTAAGTTATTTCCATGTAAGACCCAAAAACCTCATGAGATATTTGGTCTCAAATTTTCTCCACCTAAAGAGCTAACCAATTCACCTCCCATTACCATCATTAATGAGGAAATTTCATCCTCACCAACACTTTCACCATCAAAATCTAAGGATTTTGATATCATTCCCCTTAACATTTTTTTCATCAACATGATTATCCTTAGACCCCTAAATTATCAAAAGGATAGAGAGACAGTAACCATTCCTCTAACTCATCCTAAGATGGTAGAAGAGACTCTCCTACCATTAATACCATTTGGTGTTAGGATGATGATTCCCTTATTGCCTATCTTGGTATAGAAGATTCCTCTATCCATAAATATCTTCTTCCTAAGACTTCAACCATGTTAAATTAATCCACCATGGATGTCAGCTTGGATACTCAGGGTAATCTGTGCATTATCAAAATTGGATAATTGATAGATTCCTCAGAGCTTCAAAATTTTCCCTCCTTATTATGAGATTGTAACATTGCATTTTCTTGGTTTTATAGTTACATGCTAGGTATTGACCCTTACATCACTACCCATAATATCATTACTACCCATGATTCCAAGCTTGTCAAGTAGAATCTTCATCGAATGCACCCTCGCATAGCCCTTCTTATCAAATAAGATCTTCAATACATCCTATAGGTAAATTTTATCTAGCCCATTAACTATCCCCAATGGGTCTTGAATGTCATCCCTATTACCAAAGTAATATGGGGACTTTGCATTTACATGGATTTTCATGATCTTGACCTTGTTTTCCAAAGGATGACTTCTCTTTACCAAGTATTGACCAACTTGTTGATATATATATTGAGTATATAGAATACTCTTAGATAATAGATAGTGGATGTCTTCTTCATGTTTAATATGAAATTATAGTTGTATGGTACTGGAATGGTATTTGAAGATATATATATATATATATATATATATATATATATATATATATATATAGACTATGTAATAAAGTTGAATTGATTTACCATTTGTGTATATATGTATATATATGCACAATAGTATAGTCCTTTAAAACACTACTACCTTATAATGTGTGAAAGGATGCTTGTTATATAGTTTAATGTTTTTATAAAATCGTTAAGATAAAGTATCTAAGATTTTAAATATAAAGCAATTATGATTTTTTGTATCAGCTTTTGTTATATGTGGAATATGAAAAATTTATTAAGCATGTGATATAATTTTGTTTCATGGAGAAATAACATTATATGTTACTTATGGTTAAGTAACTGGTAGTCTAGATAATCATTACATAGATGGTATGTTATATTGAGGACTTATTTTGTACTATGTTTATTATTTGTAATAAACTGGATGATTTTTTATTCATTGCATATTCATTTGACAAACTAAATGATTGTATTAAATATTTATGAACTTATCATGATTATTATTATTAACTAAGTGAATTATATGAATGAATCTATTTTTTTATATTATTACTTATTTTTAATGAATCATAAATCATGACCCTAAATAATCATTGAATGGATTCCACTGGCTTAATTAGCACCATTAATGTAAGATGAGGTGCAATTTGATTAAGTGGTGTGTATGAATTTGACTGATCCTAGGGATCATTTATTATTGAAAACTTTGCATAGAGTAATATTTGATAAATGTTGTGATTTCATATGTTGGTATAGTTTTCATATTTGTGTGATATCATATTAGAACAGATTTATTTATGGTACACATTATGTATTAGATATCTTCAACACACTAGTTCTAGTTTGTTACTCTAGATTCTCGCACTATCATTATCTACCCATATGTGAAGGGAAATCCATCCCCTTATTTAGAATATAGTCTATGGGATTTATGGTCTATGGTTGGTGTGGAAAAGCACCTAGATGATGTTCTCTCCCCCAGTTGGATTAATATATTAGGGACTACACTTGAGATTATATATTGATACTTGAGTCATGGAGACTCTTGAGTCATGAAAACTCTGTTCAGAGGAGATTTGTATCATGTTTTATCATTTGAGATATTTTTATGTATTACTAAAAACTATAACATTTATGCATTATACTTCTACAGTAGTGGTTGTAATGTTGTATCAACCTTGGTGAGTTTGTACTATTTCATTTATGATGAAAAGTAATATTTATTTTTGTTTTAGTATTGTTCATGATTTCTATATATATTCATGGTGGTCATTAACTAAGTGGATTAGATATAAAACTTTTTGGTTAACTAAATTAATGCAATTAGTTAAATATTACTAGTTAAGTTTATCATGGTAAAATTTATATGTTGAATGTGTATTTAATTTTTTTAAACTATTGTAATATTTTGGTAAAACCCAATGGGATTGTTACATTATGGTATTAGAGCTGAGGCTCAAACTCTACCACTTAATGTGTTCACTAACATAAACCTATTATTTTAATAAATATGAAGAACAATGGTATGCACTAGACTAGGAGGTGAGGGTACTTAAAATACCAAACCCACTATTGATCCAAATTATTTTAGCATTGAGTAAGCTATAAAGTTGGACCAAATCCTTGAAACCATACAAGAGACTAGGGACCAATTCACATCCATATAATAAGAAGTGCATGAGCATGAAGAGGAAAATACTCAGGAGGAACCTAAAAAACATCTTGTTGACCAAGAACATATTCAAGAGTAGAGGCATGAGGAGGTGATAAAGGATATGATAGCTTGAGTAGTTGTAGAGTTGGAATGCAACATAAAAAATGTGAATCCACCCAAGTTCAATGGAACTATTTTAGGGGATGGAGCTAAATCATGGCTAATAGAAATGGAGAAGTGTTTCAAGATTCAAAATTATTCCAAAGTCTTGAAAATAGTCTAGGGACCTTATCAGCTTGTTGGTGAATCAATGACTTAATGGGAAAACAAGAAGCTTGAGATGAAACTCGACTCAACCACCACCACTTGGGAATAATTTGTGACATTTTTTAGGTCACTATGGGTTCCATGGTTGTACTTTAACCAAAAACTTATTGATTTTTTGAATCTTAAGAAGGGGATTTATCAGTGAATGAATTCTAGTAGTAATTCTTCAATATTCTTAAGTATGTACCTTAGTATCAGGTAGATGAGAGGTTCAAAATTAGGAAATTAATCATAGTATTAAAACCCCAAATTGGATATGAAGTAAATTTACATGGTCCTTCTACCATGGATCAAGTGTTCAATAAGGTGGTCAAGAAAGAACAAAAATTGAAATTTCTTTCCTAAGTCAAGAATAAGTTCAAAAAGAAATTTGTAAATTATAAACCAGCTTTTAATAATAATAAATAGAAGTATAGGAGTGGAGATTCCAAGGTTCAATTCAAGAATCAGAACACTAAGTTCAACAGTGGTTCAAGAAGTAGGAAACTTGGTAATGGTTTAAAGTTTGGTTTCAGGGGAACTAATAGTTTGAGAAGAAAGGACCAATCAATAGGTTGAGTATCAAACTTCACCCATAGAATTGTCAAGTATTTTATTCAATCAACTAGTTTTTATTTTGATTAATATGGGAGCTATAGAATGTTTCATTACTCATATATTTCTTAATAAATTGTCTATAAATACTAGATTAATGGCAAATGCATGGCCCATACAATATGCGAATGAGCCAAATGTCAAAGTTGATAAATGTCTAGTCAAAGTAGAGATTAGTTGCCTAAGTTCATTGTAGTAGTTAATCTTTATGCAGCATCATTAGGATCATATGATGTGATTGTAGGATTCAATTGACTTTCAATGCATAAATTCAAGGTTGACTATTTTCTTAAGAAGGTTGAGTGTCAAGATAATTTCAAAAATTAGACACAACTTTAGGGAGAGAGAAGGGAGTTGAAGTTAAGGCATATTTCTTCAATTCAACTCAAGAAAGCTCAAAGGAAGGGATCTCAAGAATTTATAATTAAGATAAATGAGATGGAATAATATAAATAACCATTTATCAAATATTATCCTTTTCTAAGAAACTTCCATGATATTTTCAAATAAGAAGTACCAAGAATTCCACCTAAATATGAGTTTGATTTATTGATTGATATCATACCTAGATCATAATTTCAATATAAGGCATCATACAAAATGATAACCACTGAATTGGTTGAGTTAAAGGCACAACTTCAGGAGTTATTATTGAAGGGGTTGATTTGACCTAGTGTGTCACCTTAGGGTGTACTAGTTTTCTTTGTCAATAAGAAGGATGGCACTTTATGCCTATGTATAGACTATAATATGTTGAATAAAGAAATGATCAATAATAGATATCCATTACCACACATTGATAAAATGCAAGGAGCAACAGTCTTTTCTAAGATTGATCTTATAGCAAGGTATCATTAGTTGAGGATCTATGAAGAGGATATTTTGAAAACAACATTTAGTATTCAATATGGACACTACAAGTTCATTACTATTTATATTGACAAATTCTTCAACAACATTTATGAATATTATGAATAGTGTGTTTAGATATTACCTAGATAATTTTATTTTGGTATTTCTTAATGACATCTTCATTTATTCTAAGGATGAGGAAGAGAACTTGAAACATCTAGAATTAGTTTTACAACATTTGCAAAATCACATATTGTATGTAAAATTGTCTAAGTGTGCATTTTTACAAAATAAAGTGCAATATTTAGGACATATTATCTATATAATTTGTATTTTAGTAGATACAACAAAGATAATAGCCATTATGGAGTGGCTAACACCAAAGAATGTGCATGAGGTAAGAAGTTTCATGGGATTAATAGGATATTATAAGAAATTCATTTCAAATTTCTCTAAGATAGATAATCTAATTACCTCTCTTCGGTGGAAGAATCAAAGTTTCATCTGATTAGATATGTGTGAGGTAGCCTTTTAATGACTAAAGGAGGCTTACTTCAGCACCATTGCTAAGGATTCTTGATCCTAATGGTTAATTCTTAATGATCACTAATGCATTTAGGGATGGACTTGGAGGAGTTATTATGTAGGATAGTTTAGTGGTAGCCTGAGTCTAGGAAAGTAAATCCATATGAGGTGAATTATTCCCATCATGACCTATAACTTGTGACAATTGTGCATTCTTTACAATTTTAAAGGCATTATTTGTTGAGAAAACCATTTGATCTTAAGACTGATAACTTGGGACTCAATTACATTTTCACCCAACTAAATCTAAATGCTCATCAAAGATGATGTTTAGATTTATTTTATGATTATGGTTTCAAATTTAATTATATCAAAGGCAAGGAGAACAAAGTAGCTGATGTTATAAGTTGTAGGAGGTCCATAACAGTCATGGATACTATTAGGAGTACTTTTAGAGATCAAGTGATAAAATTCTCACCAAGAGATGAATTATATGATAAGGTCAATAAATCATTGTCTAAGAATGCTTTTAATCCTAGGTATAAGTGTTTCAAGATAGAGAATGATGGTTTTTTACAATACAACCGTAAGATGTAAATGCTTGATAGAGAGAATCTAAGGAGCATAGTGATAAAGGAACTACATAATGCCCCATATTCAAGACATATAGGAGTAACCAAGCTTATGTCTGAGCTTATACCACTCTATTTATGTAAAATAATCAAGAAAGATGTAACATATTTTATGTCTCATTGTCTGGAATGTCAATGTGTGAAATCTAAACATATGCATCTAGATGGATTTCTATATTCACACGACATATTGGAATGGAAGTGTTAGGTTATTAGTATGGACTTTGTCTAAGTTTTTCCATTATAATAGAATAGACATGACATGATCTTGGTAGTATTTGACAAACTAATCAAGGTAGCCCACTTCATACTAAACAACTTGACAAATCATGCACCTACACTTGAGAAGAAATTTGTAAAGTGTAGTAATTGCATGGTTTTTTAGAGGAGATCAATTTGGATCAAGATATTAGGATGACTTCTAGGTTTTGGTTGACTTTGAATTCAAATTTAGGTATGTAGTTGAACTTCATCACTGCATATGACCCAAAAACTAATGGACAAACAAAGTGAGTTGACCATATTTTAGAGGATCTCCTTCATATGTATTGCAAGGATCAATAATATAAATAGGAGTACCTTTTATTGGTTTAATTTTCTTACAAAAACTCATACCAATTATCATTAAATATTATTTCATTTAAGGCATTGTACAAAATGAGGTGTAGAACACCAATCAGTTGGGATAGGTTAAAAGATAGGGTAGTATTTGGACCTGAGATATTTTCAAAAATGAAAAATCAAGTTAAGATAATTAGGTAGAGTTTGGTCGAGGCCAATGATATACAAAAAAATTATGCTAATCTAAAGAGAAGAATAAGGTAATTTTTTGTTGGTGATAAAGTATTTTTTAGGGCTAAGACATAGAAAAGCTCAATTAAATTTAAGAAGTCATAAAAAAATTCACTAATATACGTGGGGCCCTTCGAGGTTTTGGAAGTGGTCAATCATGTAGCATATAGGCTTTCATTGCCATTAAATCTAACTCTTACATAATTTCCTCCATGTGTCTTTTTTTTTAAAATTATGTTGTTGATCCTTCCCATGAGTTGGATTGGAATGCTTCATAGGTTCTAGACCCTATGGTGGTGATGGTAGAACCAATCAGAGTAATTGACACTCGCAAAATATATTTGCATAATAGATAAGTGTCATAGTACAAGGTATTATGGGCCAAATATTCTAAATATAGTGCCACTTGGGAGGACTATGATGAGTTTTATAAGCTATTTCCATAATTGTTTGCTTGATTTCTTTCTACATATTATATTATTATTTTTTGGATACTGTTTGAAATTTATAACTTGTGTTTGAATAAATGTCATCAAAATGATGACCAATTTTAGGAGGAAATATGTCACATCCTAATTTATCTCTAAGCTTAATAACCTATTTTATCCATGGATTCTTATGGTTGATTAGTTGAATAACTAATATTTGATTAAGCTTAATGGCATATGTTGGTTATGGGATTATTTGTGTTTCTTAATTTACATGATTAGTTTTCTATAAGTTAGAAATATTTTTATATTTTGTACATTGTGATCATGTTTGATTGTTATAAAACACTATTTTATGGATATAGTGATGTTTTGAGCTAACTACCTTCATTGTTATGAGGTGGATGCATGATAGATTCTTCTCTCAGAGTGTGATGGAGGGAGAGCATCATCAGAGAGGGCAGTTGAAATGAAGACATTAGGAGATGATAGAGAAAAAATCTAGAAACTCTTGCACACACCACATTTGTATTTCATAATTGTGTTGTTTAATAGATAGTTGTAGTATGTTTTTTTTACATTTGAATGAATGTTGTGTTATTTTAAAGTTTCACCAATCTAGTTGTTATTAATGATCATGTTAATGTGTTGAGTGATTTCATTAATTTAGTGATTGTATATAGCTTATCTTGTTTAACATAATTGTTTGGTTGAATGAGTGAAATTGTATATGTTTTTACTTACCTTATTAACTTATTTGGAATGGATGTGTAGAATAACATTTTGATGTTATGTAGCCATTAAATAGTATAGATGGATTTCACTATTATTCATCTACAAGATTTAAATAAAAATAATTAAATATTATTATTATGTTATATAGGTTTAATTTAAATATCAAAAGATAAACAACATTGTTTTAAAAGTCATATTTAATTAAATGTTAGCTAAAGATTGTATATTCATAATACATTAGATATTGGCTATAATTAAATGATTTTGGAAATCATTGTAATTGTAAAGTGTTTGTTTTTTGGATGGCATTTTAACATTAAACTATAGTCAGTGAATACATAGAGTATGACCATACTATGTAGTTAATACAATAGTTGAGTGGTCAACTTAGAATGGGAAGCTAATATCAACTAAGTCAATAATCATTGCATGGTATCATGAAGGTTTTGTGACTCATGGTTTATTTATTTGTTTGGATGGTTTATAAAGTCAATAACATGAAAATATAATATGTATTTTATAATGATTATTTAGGGGTTTTTTTATAATCCTCGAGATGATTAGGGTTTCTAATCATCCATTGACTTTGGTTAAGAATCATTTTGGAGAAAATATTAGAGTTGGTTGTGTTTACAAGGTGGCAGACTAGGGATTTGGTTGAGTTATTTGGGTATGAATATTTTGATTGATTTTAATCTATCATTAATAGTGGAGAGGTTAAAGGTGAGAGGTTGATGGAAAAGAATAAAAAAGAGAGAATAAGGGTCATGAACAAGACAACTCATAGCATATAGATAGGAGGATAAAAAGATGTGAATAAGTGTAAGAAGAAGAGAATTACTTGGCTTTCTTTGGCATTCATACATTTACCAAGTAGGTTTTGTAATTAAATTCTTATGTGGAATAATGGATGGGTTTTTTAACTTTTTTGGTTACTAGGTTTATTTGTTTGAATCTTAGAATTAATGGGTTGTATGTGTATCCCTATGGAATTCTCAGCCTTCATAGATCCCCATATTCAACTCAAGGTAACCTAAGGGTTTTGGTAAAAGCCATAGAATTACCATGACTATTTTAAGCTTCTATGAATTTATGTCCTAAACTCCTCTCTCTCGGCTCGAAACTAGGAAAGCTATTCTTGATGATTACATATGTTATGGCTTAAACTATTTAGTTTGAATAAATTTGTTATATATTCATTTTTGGTATTTATAATATGGATTAAAACTTGAAAAATATGTAAATTCACCTATGTATACATTTATTTGGATTTTAGGTTTGATGAATGAATTATTTATACAAAACTAACTGTGTTGATATATAAAATATATATGTAGGCATATTTATATATATACTCAATCTAAATTGATAAATTATACATACATACATATATATACACACCCACAAATATGTGTGTGTGTGTGTGTGTCTATATGTGTGTGTGTGTGTGTATATGTAGATGTATATGTATATGTATATGTATATATATATATATATATATATATATATATGTGTATGTGTGTATACACATATTTGATATATATACATATTAGGATGTGTGTGTGTGTGTGTGTGTGTGTGTGTGTGTGTGTGTGTGTAATTTGGTATTTTGGAAGTATAATATTTTTTAGGGAAACTATTTGGTTTTATTCAGTCAGGCTCTAGGATGCTTGTAATAAGGAAGAACTAGACATGTGGGTTTGAATGAAACTTAGTTGATTAAAATACAAACAAATTCATACATTTTTATATTAAGATCTTAGCATAAATTAAAACCTCAGAATAGAGGTTGTAATATGTATACTTACTCCTATTTGGGTTTGGAAACTAAATGGTTAAAATCTTAAACTTGGGTATGGGTAGGTGAGAGAATGAACTATTGTTTGAACTCAACTCTATTTTTTATAGGCATATACACTTGATGTAAATATTAAATGAATAAGTTAAGATGTTATTATATTCCTTTTATGTTGAGTATGCATTTTTTTATCCTTGATTATGTATGTTATTTCATACTTGGACTGGTTTACATTTGTGTAATAAGTTTTTCTCAATCAATAGAAAAATGGGTATATGGTGTTACTCATAAAATTGTATAAGGAAGTTTAAATTAGACATTTTTGTGTTGTTATAAAAGAATTTCCCAAATTGAATCTAGCTATATATATATATCAACTAATTTGATGTAATTGTGGAAATTGATTCAAAGGTTTTGGTATGAACTAATGGTTCTGTATGAGATTTTGTATTAGTCATTTCCAAGTGCATTTGGATTTATCTAGTTTAATAAAAGGGCTATGGGACCTTTTTTTTAGATAGATATATACATTATGTATATAGAATACTCTTAGATAACAGATAGTGGATGTCTTCTTTGATTATAATGTATACTAAATGATAGTTGTATAGTATTGGAATGGTATTTGAAGATATATATATCAATTTATTTGATTTAATTGTGGAAATTGATTCAAAGGTTTTGGTATGAACTAATAGTTGTGTATGAGATTATATATTATTCATTTCTTAGTGTATTTGGATTTATCTAGTTTAATAAAAGGGTTGTGGGGCATTTTTCTTAGATAGATATATACATTATGTATATATAATACTCTTAGATAATAGACAGTGGATGTCTTCTTTGATTATATTGTATACTAAATGATTGTTGTATAATATTGGAATGGTATTTGAAGATATATATATATATATATATGGTAAATATATATATAGCTATGGACTATTTAATAAATTTGAAATTTATTACTTAGTCAATAGTCCATAGCTATATATATATATAGTAGTATAGTGCTTCAAAACATTATTACCTTATAATGTGTGAAAGGATGCTTGTTATATATTTTAATGTTTGTATAAAAGCATAAAGATAAATTATTTAAGAGTTTAAATATATAAAGCATTCATGATGTTTTGGACTGGCTTTTGTTATATGTGGAATATGAATAATTTACTAAGCCTACGATATAATGTTATTTCATGGAGAAATAAAATTATAATTTACTTATGGTTAAGTAATTGGTAATCTAGATAATCATTATATGGATCGTATGTTATATTATGGACTATTTTTGGATTATGTTTATTATTTATAATAAACTAGATGATTTTGGATTCATTACGTATTCATTTTATGGACTAAATGAATGTATTATATATTTATTAACATAGCATGATTATTATTATTAGCTAAAGTGAAATATATGAATGAATCTATTTATTTTTATATTATTATTATTTATTTTTATTGAATCTCGCATTCATGACCCTAAATAAGCACTAGATAGATTTTGTTGGCTTAATTAGCACCATTATGATTTAGAGGTACTTGGGAAAAGTTTCAAACTCGTTATCTCCTGGATCTAGTCTTACAATGATCTCATTCCAATGCTTTATTTTGTTCATAAGGTTCAATCTTCACTCTATAGGCTTCTTTACTCTCAATGGCTCGATAACACTCTCTCTA
The DNA here is from genome assembly GCA_037957365.1 of Torreya grandis. NCBI lineage: Eukaryota > Viridiplantae > Streptophyta > Pinopsida > Cupressales > Taxaceae > Torreya > Torreya grandis. The sequence goes on along the minus strand of JARHVA010001123.1, from coordinate 3,697,521 downwards.
GAGTAATCTTATTTATAGGCCTTTTGAGACACTATTTATATTTCATAAAATCCTTCCTACATACTTAAGTAATCAAAACAACTCATTTTATTCATGTTCCTCATTGCCTCCTCACTCATTTATTAGCTTCTCACTAGGCAATCTTCATAGGTCTTAAGTATCAAATATATTTATTGGTTTCAAGGACTAAATATACCTTCATGGATGATCTTGTATTATCATATTCAAATTAGCTTAACATCCTTTAAAACCTCAATCATGCTTCAACAATCATTTCCACACCTCAAGTTCATAATGACACCACTTGGCTTCTAGCCTTTTTTCATAGTTTCTCTTTGTATGAGTTATTTACACACTTAAATAAATATATAATGATATATTATAACACCCTCTATCTTCTTACATCCTTACCCAAAGTTTAATCACTCAAATCTCTTTCCAGATACCCTTTCCTTTATAAGCCCTTGTATAATTAGGCCTATTAGGCCTCTACACTCTTGCTCAGCCCTCAATTAATATTGTATAGTCCTAAAAGAAACTAAAACCACTTGATTATCTTTACACATGTTAAAATATGTAATATTACAAAGTTTCAAAATTTTCCATCATTCAAAACTCAATATATTGGGTTTTAGGTTTTGAAACCATAGATGCTTGTCTGTAGTGGCCAAGAGGCTTCAAAATTCATTTTCTTTTCTTATACATGGTTTGAATAGGATCCAAGCCCTTCATTAGGTCTTTTTTCACAATATAAATCTTTCTAAGGATGTTTCAATCATTGAAAAATCTTAATATGTCTTCAACTAAGCAAAACATAGAATTTTGTACCTTCTTGATAGGACTGTATAATGATGTATGAGTTTAAAATCCACTTATTTGGTTCTATATCGTTCCACACCAAAATAAGACATATAAAAGGTTTGTCTTAACTATATTAACCTTTCCAACTACTTTAAATAACATTTATAAATATATTTATACTTATAACAATGCAAGTCACAACATATTGTGTTCTTTGGTTTGACTGAGTAAGGGTTTCAAGGGATTGTGTATACTCAAAAGGTTCCAAACATTTCCAATGGTCACTATATTTATTTTATTCTCCCTTAAAATCATAATAATACTTATTCCACTTATTATCTATGCCACTTCTCATGTTCATACCCTCTTCCTTGTCTTGGACTATGTATATAGGGTACTAACTGTATCAATAGAATTGTTGCCTTCTTATAGACTATACATTGGTTATTACATGAACTTGCATCATACCAATTGATCTATTATTTAATATAAATTTTATTTTCTATAAATCATTATCTCAAAAAATACAGTGATCCTCTTGACATTAACATCTTAAGAATGTTATGACAACATGTCCTTGGCCTACCACAAGAAACAACAAAGTTCTTTTTACAAATTTTTCTTTAAGTTCCTTCTTGAGGAATGTATCCACTATCAAAATAAAAATTTATATATACATTTTTTATGATCAAACCAACCTCCTCTCTTATACCATCAATCATAATTCTATCAATCCTTCTTCTCATGATTGTAACCTACAGTCCCTTTGCTAAGCTGCAACCATTCACAAAGCTTCACATGATAATGGCATCAAGGGCCTTTCAAGACAATGTATAAATATCTAAAATCCAACATAGTTTTGAATATAAATTAAACACAATAACAACCTTTTCTTTATTCATTGGAATCAACATTTATTACATTATAGTCCATGAATGGACTCTAGGTCGATGTGGACTCTACCACCTTTTCTTGAGAGGTTACACCATATTTATTTTCATTACTCCCTATTTCTCCTTATTTTATCTCTATCTATTATCTCTATCCAATTCTCTTACACTACAGCTACCTCTAACTTCCTTTCTCAACAAAAAATTTACATTGGTTTTGTGAGGTGGTTACATAACTATACTCTCCCAACATGAGAATAGCAATTACATGACTAATCATGAATCTTAAATTAATAATAGACATATAATGACTTAAAAAACCCTTTATTATAATTTTTATCCATTTTAAACCAATATTTTCTTATCTACCCACTCCACATTATGCTTATGGGTCCTATAGGATTACTTCTAATATTTGAATTTTCAATTTTATGATTTTGGAGGGAAAAAACCAAACACATACAAAACTCACTCCTAGGACTCTTGATGACTCCAAATGAACTCAAAGACACAAATGGAGACTATAGTATCCTTCACATCATTTTAATTTGTAAATTTGACCAAATTTGACCTCTACTAACATGGACCTTCAAAAACACAAAAATTATGTCTATTTTATTGATGTTCCTGCATCATACTCCCAGGAAGGAGAAAATTAAATTATAATGTCTTCTTTGTTTCCTTCAAATTTAATTTTTTAGGATATTCCATGATCACTTGAATATTATTCTTTCTTTCTTGTTCATTTCTCTTTGTTAGGCTATTGTTTTTCTTATTCTTGGCTTTGTATATCTTCCTTATCAACTCTTCCTCTACCTCTATGAGGTGTACCAGTTACTATACCTTATTATCTACCACATGTTATATATTTTATAAGTTAAGTTATCCTTCATCATACTTTTTTTCTAACCGATGGTTCCCACTCTTCATTTTTATGCTTTTTTATGGCTTGCTTCTTATTTGTTTTCACTTGGTTTATACATCTCTATGTGTGTTTGCTCCTCAACATTTTTGAATCCTTATTTATTATACTCAAATGATTTAATAGGCATGTCAAGATATGTCACTTACTCAATTAGACTCTCTTTTGCTACCTCTTCTTCACATTTCTTCACTTCTTGATGTGGCTTCACATAACCTTGTTAATATTGTAAGGACATTCTCTCAACCAAGTCATCTTCAGTATGGTACAAGGTTATTTTACATCTTCTTGAATTTTCATATCTATGCATATCAGATATAAAATTAGTTGTATTTTGACCAATTGAATGATTTACCTTGTTAACTTTCTTATAATTCCTTTTCTTGCTAGTGTGTTTACTTGAGCAACTCCTTGTGCTTCTATATGTTGCTCCATTCTTAATTCTTGTTTGAGCTCATCCATGAGCTTATATTTTTGTATTTCACCTAATTTAAACCAATTTTATGTATTTATAATATATTATAACATATTTATTTCTTATTTTAACTTGAGATCATTCACCTCTTCACAATCTTCATCAAATCTTGGTCCATATTGTTCTTCATGTTATTCGGTACCTTGATCCTTGACTTATCCCTAGAATCCCTCATTCATGAGAGTAAAATTAATATCCTTTGGCTACATATCAAGTTTGTTAAGTATTATTTGAGGTGATTCATCTTATTTGGCCCTTCCATAAGCTCAGTCTTCGAAATTATTATTTCTATATATAAAATGTCTTCATTACTAGAATCAACTTCATATGAATAATCATAGATAACATTATACATCAAACCTTGAGACCACTTATCTTCATCATAATCATCCTCTTACCCAAATATTTTCACCTTGATCTCTTGGTCTTTATGTGCTTTCACCATGTCTTTTACTTACTTATTGACATTGCCATTTTCTTCTTTCCACATGTTTGATTGAGGTATACCTTCAAAATTATCCTTTTTCAACTTTCCCATGCTCTTCATAATCTATATCTTGTCTTACATTTTTTTGGAATAAGATATGCTTCTTGTCTTACCTTATTCATGTTTTTTTTTTTGGTATCCCATCATGTCAACTTGATGTATTCTTCTCTTTGTTCTTTACCTTCATGTTTGTTCTTATCTTTCACCTTTATTCATGCCTTGTGTTACCTCTTACTTGAGGTTCACCTTCTATTTCTCACTACTTGGTGCCTTGAGCCACATAGGCTAAACATATCCATGCTTTTTTTCTCTCATTTAGGGCTAAACTTTTATCTTTACTTGGTCAATCTACATATTAGTTTCTTATTCTTCATATATACAATCATAATCAATTCTTGAACATTTATTCACTTCCATATATGACTAATGTAAGGTCATTTCTTCTTTCAAATATTCATGGTTTATGCTCATGTATTCTTGGTTATCTATCTCTCTTTTTACATCTATAATACTTGTCATATCATCATATAATTCCTCTTCTATGTCATATTCAACATGTTGATTCCTTTGATCTCTATCACTTTATCTTCTACAACAAGTTCTCTTTCTTTATATTATTTTTGCTTGATGGGTGATGTACTAGGCCCATCCTTCACTAGATTTAAGGCCTTATGATTGGCCCTCATCAAACTTGTCTTTGTATCTTCATAAAAAATCTCAAATTCAATATTATAATATAAAACAAGAGTCCACATAGTCTCTATGAATGCCTATTTCATAGACATTCTTCTCTTCTCTTTGTCTTCTCTCTTTAGTGTTTCTCTTGGCACCTCTATTTCCTTATTCTCCTCAATGATAACTCTCTTCTAAACCTATTTATATTATTACTCTCTTTTAAATTTCTCATTCCTCATGCCTCTATGGGTTGTACTCTCTTTCTTCTTCTCATTCATAGGGACACTTATCTTGTTCCTTTTCTCTCTTCTAAGTAGCTCTAGTGCCCAATTCAATCTCTTCTTTACATTGCATCCAATCCATTGGATTCTTTGAATCTTTTTTAGCTTCAACATGATCTCTATCTTCTCAATACTCTACCCCAACTCTATTCTCATAGCTTATACTTCTTTTTCTACATCCATCTTGTCTTTTTATCTTTGCTTTCTAGGTCTTGTCTAGGCCAACCACTAGCAAGATTACCAACTTGCCTCTTATATCTCTCTTGGATCATATTTTTCTCTATATATCCATTTTATATGACCTCTTATTATCTTTCTTAACTCTCTCTTGTAGTATTTATTCTTTTCTTTCTCACTTGAGCTTCAATGTTCTTTCTTCACTTCACCTTCACTAGTCTTATCTTGACTAGCTTCAAGTCTACCTCATTGGAATTTGGGGTTTTGATACCACTTGTACCAATTATAAAATTTGTCTATATATACCTAATTATTTCATACCAACACCATACTTCTCCCACAATACCCTGTAACTTTAATCTCATGCAAACCTCACAACACTTTTTACCAATGTCAAATGAACAAGTTTGTACAAACTAACTCAAAACAAAAATCACCAAGAGATTACCTTGATCTAATAATAAATGATTTATATTTACTAGGTAAATTTTTCAAATTCATTATCTCCTAGCTTTGGTATTCCAATGATCTCATTCCAATTTTTTTTTTTGTTTATAAGGTTTAATTTTCACTCTATAAGCTTCTTTACTTTCAATGGTTTGATAACACTCTCTCTAAAGTGATATTATTTATATTAATTTTGATACCTTGTTTCTATGTAATCATATCCTTCCTGCATATCTCAATCATAAAAATAACTCATTTCATTCATGTTCCTCATTGCCTCATTCTCACTCATTCATTAGCTTTTCACTACGCAATCTTCATAGGTCTTAAGTATAAAATCTAGTTATTAGTTTCAAGGACTAAATATATATTCATGGATGATATTTAATGATCATATTCCACTTACCTTAACCTCCTCTAATCCCTCAATCACACTTCAACACTCATTTCCACACCTCAAGCTCATAATGACACCACTTGGCTTGTAGCCTTTTTTCACTTTTTTCTTTGTCTGAGTTATCTACAGACTTCCCTAAAGATATAATTCCATATTATGACACCTTATATTTCCTTCCATCCTTCCCCAAAGTTTCATCACTCAAATATCTTTATAGGTACCCTTTCCTTCACAAGCCCCTATCTAATTAGGCCTATTAGGACTTTATACTCCTGATCGGGCCTCTAATCCATACTGCACTATCCTAAATCCAACTAAAACCACTTGATCCTATTTATACATGTCAAAACAGGTAATATTACAAATTTTCCCAATTTTCCATTATTTAGAACTCAAGATATTGGGTTTTAGGTTTTGAAACCCTAGATGCTTGTTTATAGAGGCTGAAAGGCTTAAAATTTTGTTTTCTTTTCTTCTAAGTGTTTTCAAGAGTATAAAAAACCTTCCCCAGGTCTATTTTAACAATATATATCTTTCAAAAGAGGTTATAATCATGTAACAATCTTAATGTCTTAAACTAAGCAAAACATTGATTTATGTACCTTCTTAGTAGGACTGTGTAAGAATGTGTGAGGTTTAAATTCCACTTATTTGGTTATATGCCATTCCACACAAAAATAATACCTATATAAGGTATGTATTAACCATATTCACCTTTAAAAATACTTTATAAAACATTTATCAATATTTTTATGCTCATAACAATGTAAGTCATAATGTATTATGTTTTTTGGTTTGACTAAGTAAGGATTTCAAGGGACTGTGTATACTCAAAAGGTTTCAAATGTTTCCAATGGTCACTATCTTGATCTTATTCTCCATTATAATCATAATAATACTTAATCCAATTAATATATATTCCACTTCTCATGTTCATACTCTCGTCCTTGTCTTAGACTATGCATACAGGGTATGAATTGTATCAACATAACTATTGCCTTCTTATAGAATGTGCATTGGTTATTACATGAAATTGCATCATACCAATTGATATATTATTTACTCTAACTTTTTATTCTATATAAATAGTTATATAAAACAATATAATGATCCTGTTGACATTAACATCTTTATAATGTTATGACAACATGTCCTTGGCCTACCACAAGCCACAACATAGTTCTTTTTACTTATTTCTTGAGGAATGTATCCACTATCAACATGAAACTTAAAAAAATTTATATATAAATTTTGGATGACCCAAAAAAAATTCTCTCTTATTCCATCAATCATAACTCCATCAATCCTTCTTCTCGTGACTTTAACCTACAGTCCCTTTGCCAACCTGTAACCATTCACAAAGCTTGATATGATCATGGCTTCAAGGGAATTTAAAGATAATGTATAGATATTTTTTTTCCAACATAAATTTTAATGGAAATTAAAAATAATAAAAATCTTTTATTTATTCATTGGAATCAACATTCATTACATTACAGTCCATGAATGGACTCTATGGACTCTACGACCTTTTCTTGAGAGGTTACACCATCTTTATATTCATTGTTCCATTTTTAGCATTCTTGGATCTCTATCTCCTCTCTCTCACACATTATCCTACTTTAAAAATACCTACAACTTCCTTTCTCAACAAAATATTTATTTTGGTTTTGTGAGGTGGTTACATAACTATACTCTCCCAATGTGATAATAGTGATTACATGACTCATCATGACTCTTGACTTAATGACTTAGACATATAATTACTTAAAAAAACATTTAATAGAATTATTATCCATTTTGAACCAATATTTTATCATCTAAATACTCCAAACTATGCTTATTGGTCCTCTAGGCTTACTTCTAATATTTGAATTTTCAAATTTATAGTTTTGGAGGGAAAATTACAAACACACACAAAACTCACTCCTAGGACTCTTGATGACTCCAAATGACCTCAAAGACACAAATGGACCCTATAAGATAATTCACATACATTTTCATTCCAAAATTTGACCAAATTTGACCTATACTAACATATAACCTTCAATAACACAAAAATAATATCTATTTACTTCTTGTTCTTGCACCACATTAATGCAAGATGAGGTGTAATCTGATTGAGTGGTGTATATGAATTTTAATGATCCTAGAGATCATTTATTATTAAAAAATTTGGAAAAAATAATTATTTATAAACATTATCATCTCATATGTTGATAAAGTTATCATATCTATGTGATATCATATTAGAATAGATTTCTTTATGGTACACATTATATATTAGATATTTTCAACACACAAGTTTTGGTTTGTTACTATATATTCCCTCACCATCAATATCTACCCATACATGAAGGGATATCCATCCCCTTGTTTTGGGGATAGTTTAGGGAATCTATGGTTCATTATTAGTGTGTAAAAGCACTCAGATGATGTTCTCCCTCCCACTTAGAGTATTATAGTAGGGACTAAAATTGAGATTACATATTGATACTTGATCTATCGAGACTCTTAAGTCATGAAGACTCTATTTAGAGGAGATTTATATCATGTTTTATAATTTGAGACATTTTTATATATTTCTAAAAATTATAACATTTATGCATTATACTTATACAATAGAGGTTATAATGTTGTACTATTTCATTTATGAGGAGTTGTAATATTTATTATTATTTCAATATTGTTCATGATTTCTATATTTATTCATGGTGATCCTTAGCTAAGTGGATTATTTATAAACATTTTTTGTTAAATAAATTAATACAGTTATTTAAACATCACTAATTAGGTTTATCATGGTGAAATCTATATGTTGAATATGTATATTTAATTAAAAAAAGCATTATTGCAATATTTTGATAAAACCCAGTAGGGTTGTCATAGACCATTAGCTAGATACAGATCAAGGTAGTAGAGAAATAATGGAGAAAGGAAAATAAAATGAACTAAGTTTGACAAGTGAATGACATAAAGGAAACAAAAAATATGAATACAACCCACCAAGATCCATTAACTTGGTACCTGATTATGACTACAACTCATTTTATGAGCTTATCTATTTATGATCCATATTCTATTTGAGAATATAATATGTCTTGTAAATATTTATTCCATAAATTTATTAGGAAGTCATCCTCACTTACTAATTTAATATATATTAATGAGTAAATCAAAAACTCATAAAAAGAAGATAACTATTCCATCCAACTGAAAATAATATATCAAAACTTATGTAAAGCTATGGGTCACATTTTGACCAAAATAGACTTTACTAAAAATATTAAAAGATTTAATATCAAGTATAATGATATACATAATCATAACAATAAAATAATTCAACTAATCATTATTTTCAACTGTAAGTCAATTAATAATAACTTGAAATAATTCAAATATCATTATTAGAATCAAGATAAAAATCTCAACAATATTTGATAAAATAATTCAAGTTAATAATGACTAAATAATAATGTAAAATTCAAACATAATCATACAGGTAAAATATAATAAAATATTATTTTCCACAAAACCCTAGTGTCTATTTTGAACCCCATAGAAGATCAAAAACATAATTACCCCCAAGTTTATAGTTGTATCTTGAAACACACATCAATTTAAACAAATAAAACACATTCCTTTATAACCCATATGACCTAATCTAATATTTTTTAAAATATAAAACTAATTTAAAACAAGACACTTCACAGTTAATATAACCAAATCGTATAACTCAGCTATGTGACCCAGGTGTATAACCTAGTTGTGTAACCCAACTAGGGTTTATAAACTCAAAACTTAGTCATAATAACATATAGCCATTACTAAGTTAAAGACATACAAATCAAATCCCAACCATAGAAATAAACAAACAATAAATATGTGTGTGTGTGTGTGTGTGTGTGTGTGTGTGTGTGTGTGTGTGTGTGTGTGTGTGTGTGTGTGTGTGTGTGTATTCACACATTATATATCCATCTCAACCATGATAATACACAGTTATAATGGTATATGAAAATAATATATATTCATAGTATATATCAATGGAATCCATGGTCGAGCTATTTATGGCCATCATATAATAACCAATAAATAAAATCGATTGACCCTAGTTAGAGTTTTGATAATAAACATCATAATGTAAGCAAAATATATTTCCAAATGTTTATGATTAAACACAATGAATTTTCCGTTAAAATCATTCAATGATGCAAACATAGAATTTAAACAACACCATTTACTTAGAATTTGTAAGTTAACCATTGAAGAATATTTTCTTCATTTTTAGACTCCCAAGTAATTATATAAAACAAGCATCCAAAAATCCACTTACCTCGAATAAATTTAATCAAACAATATATGTAAAAATAAACCCTAGATAATTATAAAAAACTCCTATTGTCACTTGGATTAGCACCCTTGAGGAGATGCTCAGCTCTCCTCATCCAAGTGGCACAATGGAAACATTACTCTTGTTGTGGGTGATAACTTTGCTGAGATGAATCTATAGATAAGAGACTATCTCCCCTTGATGCACCTTTAAATTTATCTCTCTAACTTAATAATTTGTGTATGAAAAGGGTTAAGGAAAAAAAATAAGGAACCAAGTGGTGATGCACCAATGTATAATGTTCTCCCAATTGACTAAAACCACTACTTAAAGACAAACAAGGTGTTTATAACACAAGACTCATAACTTAGGATTCATTACTACATCAATGTTTCATATGCTATATTCAAGAAGGTATATAATTCTTAGGAAGGCAATGAATGACTCCAAAGAGAGATATAATTATGGACCACTTCTAGGATATCTCTACACTTAGAAAAGAATACTAGCAAATACCTGCAGCAATCTCCTTTCTACAAATTGGTAGACCATCAAGAGTACAAGCTAGAAAATACAATATTTCACTAGACTAAACCAATAATATTCAATTAATTACTCAATATTACATCATATGAGTGGAAAGAAAACTTCTATATTTATTCAAGAGTTCTTCAAGTACAAATTTGGCCAGATTTTTCCCAATAACTAGTGGAGCCTACACAAAGATATGAAAGAATTCATATATATAGCTTTTGAGAAAGGAATCAAGTAAGGGAATTCCAAAGGTCAGTAAGACATGTGTCACCTTGATAATATTAGTTAAAATTTCATGTGAAAGAGGGCTGAGATGATTCATGTCATGTCAGGAGTCTACTCATTTGAAACCAATCATAAGAATGGCAAAAAGTGGTGCAAAACCTCCAAAATTTGCACAAGTAATTACCTCCATCATAAACCATCCAAGAGTGTTTGAAACTTAAAATTGGGAAACTAACACATAGCACTTCTCAATGGACATGAGACTCATCATGATAGTTAGATATTACCCTTTATAACTGCCAACCATCTTATGGACACTTGTGTTTATTGATTTCATGGGAGCTCTTTGGTTTGATTGACTTTCAACAATGACCCAAACCATCGACCTGTCTATTATTCACTTATTTTGTCTACACCAAATGCTCAATATCTTACCATTTGTTACCTCCATATTTTCCCTTAGGTTCTTTCCAATATTTTTTGAATCCAATGGATATTTTATATAGTTTAAAGTTGATGTTTGCAGGGCCATCACCTTCCTTATTCCTTCAAAAGATTTTCCTTAGACTTAAGCTTCTTTTGAATTTTTCCAAGTGCTCTTTAACTATGAAAATTTCCCTCCGAATCATGGAAATTTCCCTTGAAAAACCTCTACAAGGGACACTTTTTCTTGCAATATTTCTTTTGGGGAACTTTTTTTGGCACTTGGCTTCAAAGGTGTCCTTGAAAGATTTGTCTCAACCACTTTTCTCAAAAGAATTTCTTCAATCTTTTTCCTTCATGCACTTTTTCTATTTTCTTCAGACTTTTTGGTGAACCTATCCTTTGGAATTTCTCTCAAAGAAAATCTTTCAGGATTTTTTGCCATTCTATCCTTCAAACTTTATCCCGTAGAAATCATTCAGATAATCTTTCTAAAAGAAATATTTCAAGATTTTTGTTTGGTCCTTTAGAAATATTGAAAGTGTCTTTTGGATTTGTGTTTGGTTCACTTCATTGTGGAGGGGTACCCCTTAAAAAAAATTCAAAGGACCATTTTTTTTTAAAAGTACCCTTCAAAAGGATTGTAAAGTGTCCTTTAGAAAAGATGAAGTACCCTTTAGGAAAATGAAAATGACCCCTTCAACTTTTCTAAAATGGACCTTTGGAGTTCTTGCAAATGGCCCTTTTGAAAGGAAAATTTTCCCTTTAAAAATTTTGAACTAAACCAAAAGTGCCCTTCAAAAAAATGAAGATGACCCCTTCAGCTTTTTGAAATGGTCCCTTATCCTGAAAAATATCCTTTGGGGAAATTGTTATAGATAAAATGTCCAAAACAATTCTTGATGCTTAAACAAAAAACCCAAAACAAAAACTCTAAAAGAATGAACATTTGTACTTTTGTTGTGAGATTTATATGGAACATCTACTTCAAAGGAATTATACATAATAGGAAGACTTAAATTTGAATACCAAGAGAAACTCAAAGTGAACAATTGAGCTCAAATGATTAAGTCTATAAGTGTTTTCGAAGCAAGTCTTTGAACATGAATAACTTTTCTTGTTATTTATCAAATGACCTCAGACTTAATACACAAGAACTTTAAACCAGGATGAATAAACCCACATGATCATCTTCCTCTACAACTATTGCATGTGCAAGATCTGGCACTTTGAAAATGTTATTTAAACTCTACTCATACCTGTTAGCATGACTCAAATAAAGTAAAAGGACCTAGACAATAAATTTATCAAAGCTAATAGAATTCATATTACATTAAATAAACTTGAGATCACACAATGACATTATATTTACCCCTAGAATATCTAAAGGCCAAATTTTCAAATATGGGTGCCCAATTTTGACTTGCAAGGTCAAATTTTGGTCAACAAAATGGTGACTCACAGGGGTAGTATGCCTACTATACTAACTAGACCAATATCCTTATTATTCCATTAGGATTATGGAGTCATCTAAGGACTTAAATAAATAAGAAACCTTGACCATGATTTATAACTTGATCAACAAGACAACTAGTTACCACCTCAAAACACACAAGGGAAAGAACAAACTCACATGAAAACTAAAGCAAACACACCTATGCTACTAAGCACTTAGGAAAATTAAACATAGTAGAAAGAAAACTAATGCTTTATAGATAAGTAGGTATGCTCTTCCCCCTCCATCAAAAGGGAAAATTTAAAATCCTCTCACTTTATGGCATGAAGGATTGGATGAGTCAAGAAGCCTTTTGTCTCTTATCATTATTACCTCCATGATTCTCACAAAGTCTACCAACCTTATTGGCATGATGCTCATTAAGAACCAAGCAAATCCAAATAATCTAACCAAGGAAATGAACTCTACTTGTACATGATCACTTGCTTCATGTTGCTACCCATTCACTTTCTCATGATCAACTCCCATCCTCTTTATAGGCATGATTTCAAAAGGATTGAATTCATGTTCATTATAAACTTTAGGCCAATATGATCTTTCTCCATCTTTCAAAATCTGATGAGTTCCTTCTATATGGTGATATCCCCTCTTGATGACTTCAAAAATAGCATTCTTAAATTCACAATCCTCTTGAAAGAATAAACATGAAAGCTTGTTTCTCCTTTGCATACTTGCTTGAGTTCCAATGCCACCTTCTCCATCTTTGACCAACTGATAACTTTCTTGAAGAGGAGTATAGCCTACTTTAATGACTTCAAAAAATTCATCCAAATTTTAATCAAGAACCTCTCCTAATCCATCCATAGTATCTTGTAAAATAAGAAAAGAATCAATGATTGTTTCCTCCTCATCAAGTATGGAGGCAAAAGCTTATGAATTGCCTTTTTGTTCACCAAGGGGGCTACCTATGGTGATTTCCTCCTCATCTACAATCATTAAGTCTCCTTGATTGATCATGAATTGAGAATATTATTCTTCACTTGCCTTTCTCAAGATAGGTTCCTCACCACAAGGAAAACATTATTCATCAACCAAGCAAGGGAATTCAACACAAGGACTCTCAAAATTAGATGGGTAATGGAATATAAGGGTTTCTTTTGAAAGCTCATGAATAAGAGGAGGCAAACCTTGGGTTAAAATCACTTGATTCTCTTCCTTCCACTTGACCAACACTTCATCAACATCAAAATTAACTTGAGGACTCTCTTGATGAAAGGTAGGTGGGGTTTTTTTAGGCATATGATCTTCATTTAGGTCTAAACCTTCCATCTCACCTTGACTAAGAAGCCTCATCTTTGCCTCTAATTATTCATTTTGTTTAGCTAGATTCTCTTGGAAGAGTATTTATTAGAGTTCATAGGAATCATCATAGATATGGGGAGTACATGAAGGCTGCCATGGATTACAAGAAGCTTATTGAGGAAGGGGGAAGGCACTTGAGAAGGACTAGATTCATTTTTTACTTCACACTCTTGAACAATACTCTTCTCTTCTTTCTTTCCCCATGATTTCTCTATTTCACTCCAGCTCATGATCTTAGGATTGGGACTCTCTTCTTGAGGAAAGTTAGGAAAGGTTTGTATAGTATCAATCTCCTCTTTAATTTCATGTTTTTTGAAAAAACTTTTCTCCTCTTGATGATAGGTAACAACTTCATTCACTTTATCAAGATCTTGAGCTGGTTCATGATAGACATTTATCCAACTTGGAATCTTGACATCATATTGAGGGGCTTGAGAAGGTTGAGGGAGACTAGGAAGAGTTTGCACATGCATAGGAAGAGTTGCTTGAGGATGTATATGTAGTTTTCAAAGGACATAAGATGAACTTCTTCAAATTAGGGCTCACAATATAAGGAATTGAAATATTTAGTCTCCATATAAGTCTACTCTAACATCCTTTGGTATTGGATTGCTAAGTGCAAAGGATTAACAACACGAGTAGTTAGTTTTGGTATAGGAGAAAATGCAGTATATGGGATAGAAGGTTGACTCACTTTATTTTGGTGAGTAATTACTATTTTATATAAGGGATTTGGTGTACAAGAGGAGGGTTTCTTATATTTTAGAAGGTTATCTTGGGATGGAAAAAGGCAAACAAGGTTGATTTCCTTGATTGGGTTGACTCCTCCATCTTACTAGTTTCTCCTTCATGGATTTCATGGCTTTAGCTTATCTAAAAAAACACTTATCATTGTATATTATCTCTTGCTAATATCTTTTTTACTCATTCAACCTATCTATCTCCAACATTTTCTTCTCAAACTCCAACATTATCTCCTTAGCACTCTTGCATTGACTAGGAGAAGAACAATTAGGAGAGCTGATTGAGGTGATTCCATGAACAACATGAGCTTGATCAAAACTATATGAAGAAATATAAGGGCCATACTACTTAAATATGGGATTATACATACTAAATATTACTTCTTGATGTACTAGGGATGCTTGACCAACTGATTCAACTTAGAGTCACCATTGGTGTTGATTTAAATGCATCTAAAAGGCTGATTGGTTAAAGAAAACACCAAGAATTTTTCACCTCATTAGAAAAATAGTCCCATCGAGCATGCCAAAAACTATTATCACTTAGATTAGAACCCTTGAGGATATGCTTATCTCTCTCCATCCAAGTGGCACAATGGAAACATCTCTCTTGTTGTGGGTGACAATTTCACTAAGATAAATCTCTAGATAAGGGGCTAGCTCCCCTTGATGCACCTTTAAAGCTCTTTATCTAACTTAATAATTTGTGTATGAAAAGGTTTAAATAAAAATAATAAGAAACCAAGTGGTGATGTATCAATGTATAATTTCCTCTAAATTGATTGAAACCACTACTTAAAGACAAACAAGTGTTTTTCACACAAGACTCACAACTCAGGATTCATTACTACATCAATGTTTCATATGATAGATTCAATAAGGTATATTATTCCTAGGAAGGTAATGAATGATTCCAAAGAGGGATACAATCATGGATCACTTCCAGGATATCTTTACACTTAGAAAATAATACTATCAAAGACCTGTAGCAATCTCCTTTTTGTAAATTGGTAGTCCATCAAGAGTAAAACCTAGAAAAGATAATATTTCACTAGACTAGACCAATAAGATTCAATTTGTTACTCAATATTATAACATATGAGTGGAAAAAACACTTTTATATTTCTTCAAGATTTCTTCAAGTACAAATTTGGTAAGAATTTTCCTAATAACTAGTAGAGGCTACTCAAAGAGCTAAAAGAATGCATATATATAGCTTTTGAGAAAGGAATCAAGGGAAGTTCAAAGGTCACTCAAACATGTGTCACCTTGATAATATTAGTTAAAATTTCATGTGAAATAGGGATGAGATATTTCATGTCATATCAGGAGTCTACTTGTTGAAAGCCAGTCATAAGAATGGCAAAAAGTGGCACAAAACCTCTAAAATTTGCACAAGTAACTGCCTCCATCATAAGCCATCCAAGACAATTTGAAACTTAAAATGGGGAAACTGACACATAGCACTACTTAGTGGACATGATACTCATTGTGATAGTTAGATAATACCCTTTATAACTACCATCCATCTTATGGACACCTATGTTCATTGATTTCATGGGAGCTCTTTAGTTTGATCAACTTTCAACAATGACCCAAACCGTCGACCTATCTATTACTCACTTATTTTTCCTACACCAAATTCTTGGGATCTTATCATTTTTTACCTCCATAGTTTCCCTTAGGTTCCTACCTGGGTTTTTTGACTCCAACAACTATTTTTTATAGTTTAAAATTGATGTTTGTGGGGCCATCACCTTCCTTATTCTTTTAGAACATTTTTTTTGGATTTAAGTTTATTTTGGAGTTTTTCCAAGTTCTCATTAACCATGGAAAGTGCCATGGAAAGTGCCCTTTCATAACCTCTACATGGGACACTTTTGCTTGCAAGATGTCTTTTGGGAAACCTTTTAGGGTACTTGGCTTTAAAGGTGTCCTTTAAAATATTTGTCTCAGCTACTTTTCCCAAAAGAATTCCTTTAAGATTTTTTATTTGTGCACTTTTTATATTTTCTTTAGACATTTTGGTGAACCTATCCTTCAGAATTTCTCCTGAAGAAAATCTTTCTAGATTTATTGCTGAACTTATCCTTCAAACTTTCTCTTGAAGAAATCATTTGGACAATATTTCTAAAAGAAATCTTTTGAACTTTTTGTTTGGTCCTTCAAAAATATTTAAAGTGTCCTTTTAGCTTTATGTTTGGTTCACTTCATTGTGGAGGGTTACCCTTCAGAAACTTTTCAAAGGACCATTTTTTTGAAAAAGTACCCTTCAGAAGGATTACAGAGTATCCTTAAAAAAATATGAAGTACCATTCAAGAAAATGAAAATGAAACCTTCAAATTTTTTGAAATGAAACTTCAGAGTTCTTGAAAATGACCCTTCCAAAAGGAAAATTATCCCTTCAAAAACTTTGAACTGAGCCAAAAGTGCCCTTCAAAAAAATGTAGATGACCCCTTCATCTTTATAAAATGGTCCCTTATCCTAAAAAAAGTCCTTAGGGGAAATTATTTTGAACAAAATGTCTAAAATAATTCCTGACACTTAAACAAAAACCCCAAAATAAAAACTCTAAAAGAATGAACACTTTTACTTTTGTTGTGAGCTTTGTATAGAACATTGCCTCCAAAGGAATTCTACATAATAGGAAGATCTAAAGTTGAAGACCAAGATAAACCTGAAGTGAATGGTTGAGCTCGAATGACTAAGTCCAAAAATGTTTTTGAAGAAATTATTTGAACATGAACAAATTTTCTTATGCTTGAACAAAGGACCTTCGACTTAGTACACAGGAATTTTGGACTAAGATGGACAAACCCACATGATCAACTTCCTCTTCAACTACTATATGTGTAATATCTAGCACTTAGAAAATTTTCTTTAAACTCTACTCAGACCTATTAGCATGACTCAAAAAAAGTAAAAGGACCTGGAAAACAAATTGATCAAAGATAATAGCATTCATATTACATCAGACAAACTTGAGATCACACTATGACATGATATTTACCCCTAAAAGATCTAAAGGCCAAATTTTCAAATAGGGGTGCCTAATTTTGACCTATAGAGTCAAAATTTGGTCAACAACTCCCTCATGGTTGATAACATTAATGGTTCAATTGTACTTCAAGCTCCTTAAAAACTCATTTAAGAGTTCATTATATTCCCTTTGACCACCATGATAAATTTTTTGGCAAAGTATCATAAAGGTGCAGAGCTCTTCAAATAACCAAGTTCAAATGAACATAATAAAACCTAAAACCCCATGGAAGAGTCTCAACCCTTTGTATGGTAACTCAAGCTAATGCCATGACTCTAAATTCATATGGCTTAACAAAATAAAACATCAAACTAATTACTAATTCCCCCAAGGTGGGTTGTGACCTAACAACTTAGAACCAAGCCAAACTAACTTAGATATGACAAATAATGCATTTTATAATTCCCATTATTACCACTATGAGTGACACAAGAGTTCAACGGGCTCTATAAATATTAATAGTTTCATGGACTAAGTGCACATATACTAAGCCTTACCTTTGATCATGTTTTAAAGATTTAAACTTTTTCAGGGGTTCATGACCTTAGCCTAATAATATTTTAAATTTCTTGACTTAAGATTAGAAATTACTTATTCTTATGTTTCGAAGTATATTATTTATAACAACTTGATAATATAATTCCATTAAAATCCTTTGTGATATTTGGATATGAATTGGATTGATAAATATTTAAATGGCCAATTCCAAACATGGTTCATTTGATCCTCAATCACAATATGCCTTAGTTAAGAATAACCATTCTCTTTTTAAAACCTTTCACGAAGTATCTTATTACCAAGTTACAACATACACATAAATTTAATATAATCCCATGTAATTCAATTTAAATGAGTATCAAGGAGTTTCCCATAACATTCCACTACACTTGTCGGTGCTTATTAATTTAAAAGTGAAATGATTGTCTTCTAATATAATTTTAGAAGATTTTTAAAAAATTACTTAAGTAATTTTTCCATTTCAATCCTTATCAGAAATTTTATCA
The DNA here is from genome assembly GCA_037957365.1 of Torreya grandis. Classification (NCBI taxonomy): domain Eukaryota; kingdom Viridiplantae; phylum Streptophyta; class Pinopsida; order Cupressales; family Taxaceae; genus Torreya; species Torreya grandis. The sequence continues at coordinate 3,678,850 of JARHVA010001123.1, read as the reverse complement.
ATAATTAAAAACACATGCATAAATATTATGATGAATATAATCTCTTTCAAATCACTAAATTGTAACCACAAAGGTTTCATTGTATTAATCTATATATTTATTGTCTTAAGGTCTTAATGAAGTCTCAAATGACTCTCATTAATTATATCACTTATCAAATAAGTTTTGGTCAGGTTAAGATAATTTGAAAAGCCCTTAATAACATAACTTACAAACCACATAAAAATAATTTATTATAATACTTATCGCAAGTGATTGTTCAAGGGATAACATCCATAAGAATCATTTAAAGTAACTTAACTTCCTAAATTACTCTTTGAGATGAAATAATAACATACTAACATTACATTCTAACTCTCATACACTCAAATATATTAAAAGAATCATGTAAAATTAATAAATAACTTTTACAACTAGGTTTCAAGATAATTATTTACATCTTAAAATAACCAGTCAATTCATTACCATGAACCCAATAGTGAACAATTATAAACAATCCATGAATACATTTTCAAGTTATAAGTCAATTGAGAACCAATAAAATATAGAAAATAGAATGACATAGATTTTCAAACATTATTATAGATCCACTTATTTCAAAATAAGAGATTAGCTAAAAGTAAATGATAAATTCACATAACTATGTTCGTCTATCAAATTTCTTAATGAACCAATGTAAATCTATAAATAAATCATAATACAAGAATACATGGATAATCATATGATCAAATATAATCATATCCATAACCCAAATTGAAAATATTTATTTTAATATAAAATATAAACATAACATTAGTTTTATCAAATAAAATTATAATGAATAAAATGGGCTACATAAACATTTTAATTCATCTACAGCCAACAGTCACAACTTGAGATAAAGAAGAAGTGAATCAAAAAAATTACACAAAAACTAATGAATCTAAACACACCCCACTAATCCCAATAAGCATAACCATAAGTGGCCTTAGACCACCCCAACCATCAGCTAGATATGGATTAAGGAAGTAGAGAAATGATGGAGAAAGACAATGAAATGAATTGAGCTTGACAACAGATAAACAAACAAAAAATAGAAAGGAAATGAACCACATGAATCCAACCCACCAAGATCCATTAACTTGGTACTTGATTATGACAAAAAATCATTTTTTGAGATTATTGATTTATGATCCATATTATATTTGAGAATATAATATGGCCCGTAAATCTTTATGCCATAAATTTATCAGGTAGTCTTCCTCACATACTAATTTAATATATATTAGTGAATAAATTAAAAACTTAGAAAAAGAAGACAATAGTTCCACCCAACTAAAAACTATAAATTAAAACTTACATAAAGTTATGGGTCACATTTTGACCAAAATAGACTTTACTAAAAATATTAAAAGATTTATTTGTAACTGAAATGATATACCTAATCATAATAATAAAATAATTCAAATGATCATTATTTTCAATTATAAGTCAACTAATAATCACTTGAAATAATTAAAATATCATAATCATAATCATGCCAATAATCCCAACAATTTTTGATAAACCAAGTCAACTTAATAATGATCAAATAATAACATAAAAGTCAAACTTAATCATAAAGGTAAATTAATAATAAAATATTATTTTCCATAAAACCCTAGTGTCCATTTAGAACCCCATAGAAGTTCAATAGCATCATTTCCCCCATGTTTAAGGCCACATCTTTAAGCACATAGTAGTTTAAACAAATAAAACACATTCCTTTATACCCTATATGACCTAATTTAAGTTTTTTAAGAATATAAAACTAATATAAAATAAAACACTTCACAATTAATATAACCCAGCTATGTGACCCAATTGTATAACCCATCTAAGGTTAATAAACTCACAATATATTCATAATAACATATAACCATTTCCAAGTTCACAACATAAAAATTATACCCTAACCATAGAAACTAACAAATGTATATACACACAAACACACACACACACACATTATATATCATACTCAACCACTACAATACACATATATAATGGAATTTGAAAGCAATATATATCAATGGAATCCATGGCTAATACAGTTATGTCCATCATACAATAACCTATAAATAATATCAATCGACCCTAGTTAGGGTTTTAATAATAGATATCATAATATGGGAAAAATCTATCTCCAAATGTTTATGATTAAAAACATAACCGGTTCACCATTAATATATTTAAATAATGCAAATACATAATTTCAACAACACCACTTAATTTTAATCTACAATTTGAACACTAGAGAATATTTTCTTTGTTTCCAATATCCCAAGTCATTATGTAAAACAAGCATCCAAAAATCCACATGCCTCAAACAAAACTAGTCAAAAAATATATACCAAATGAACCCTAATTAACTCTAATAAAATCCTACATGGATGACAATATTAATTACTCAAATATAGTTCAATATCCTAAAAAACCTCATGATAGAGCTACATTACATTCCCCTTGGCTATCATGCCAAAAAATTTGACAGAGTCTCCTCAAGGCATAGATCTCTTCAAACAACCAAGTCCAAATGAATACAATAAAACCTAAAAATCCATGGAAGAGTCATGATGATTTTCATGGTAACTAAATCCAATGCCATGACTCTAATGTTCTATGTCTTAAAAAACAAAACATCAAATTTATTACTAACGCCCACAAGGTGGGTCGTGACCTAGCAACTTAGAACAAATCCAAGCCAACTTGGATATGACAAATAATGCATTCCTAATGAAAAAATAATTCCCAATCGACAAAAAATTACAATGAAGTTAATTAAGAATTAACATTAATTTATAGACATAAAACCTTAGAGAAAATGACACATGTTTTTAAGTGACTTCAATTGTGATGCAGTTGATACTAAGCAATTGATACTAAGATAAGCTAGTCATAGTGATAAAGAGTGAACAATCAAAATGACTTGGAACATAAAAAAAATGTGTGACCAAATACCTTGTCAAATTTGATAGTCATTAAGTTAAAAAAAATAATAACTAGAATGATGAAAAACATTGACATCGAAAGTCAATCAACGGTCACAAGACTAATCACAGCACAACAAAGTGACAATTCTTGTAATCGATAACATCAAGTAAAGAAATGTTTGTACGATGTCAAATACTACCTAAAATAATCAATAAATAAATAGAACATAAAAATGATAAAACTCAACAATTAATCAATTAAATAAGATAACTTAAACAACACTACCATCAAGCTTAAGTTTTACAAGCTCACTAGATAAATATTTTCATATCAGATAACCATTTAATCAGAATAAAAAATCAATGTTGGTGTCTTTTTAAAATTTTATTGTGTTTATAAACTAAAATTTGTGTATTCTCTTTCCTTATATTATAAGGTGAGATTGGAAATAGAAATGGTCTAGGTCATTTGTGTCACCTAAGCTCGATCATGTATTTTCTTTCTTCATGTTGTAAGGTAACCTTGGAAATTATAAATGGTTCATACATTTTTTATTTTTTTTCTTAGGTGTTTAGTGACTTATATTTAATTTCCAAAAATTATCCAAAGTTCATGTTCCATTTGAATCTAAATATTATAAGGAGGTGTTTTAGTCATTGGCTAAGTAGAAATTTAGTTTTAGTTATTTTTATAAAGTGAACTAGTTTAACACCAATACCCAAGATTTTAACAACACCCTTGCATCATAGAGTTGGACCTCACATACCACAAGGTATATAAATAACTCCCTTATTCATCCAGTAAAACCTAGCTTAAGATCCATCTAGCCACAAACACATAGTGGTTCAAGGAAGACAACATTCTTCATGATCACCCATAATTTACCTTTGATATATTATCTATAGGCCAATATCTAGTTACAATCCCACATGACTAGCATAGGTTTTTTTGTGTTGTTGATTTTATACCTTTTGTCAAAAATTAGTTTTAAACCAAACCTAAACAAACCAATGACATATGAAATGAGATATAAAACCCAACTGAATCAAGATCATAAAAATTAAAACCTTTTTTATCAGAATCTAGTCTATCCTATTGTCCAAAACCAATAAAATCTCCCATCCACTAGTTAAAATTCAAATCACAATATCCCCCATGTTAACTAAAAAAGGAAATTAGTTTTAGAACCCCAATTCTAAAATCAAATCATCTTTGACCAACTCAAATAGCTTAGCCAACAATTAGAAAACCTAGCATCTTATATCAGTCCTTCAACATCAAGATCTTTATCACCTACTAAATCCCAAAATAATCAACCCTATTAAAATTTAAATACCCATCAAACCCCTAAGATAAAAAAAATCCCACTTTATCGTACACTTACCAAAAAATTCCAATATCTAAAAGTTTAATAATTCACTATCAAACCTTTAATAATCCCATACCAATCAAACCTCTAAACTACCAACACTACATTTTTATCTACCTCTATTTAAAAATAAATAAAATAAAAGTTTTAATGATTAACCTAATCAATCATACACCCATCAACCATCCCTTACTAATTAGTCCTTTGAGCTTCCAAAACTACACTTTATCCAACTATATAAAAAATTCAATGATCAATAATCTCAATATCAACCATGACCCAATCCAAAACCTAATTCACATGTAATATCCCATCCTAGCTATAATAATTTTCATAAGATAAATTATTCAAGTGATGATTTTGACACTTAATGAGATTTTTCACAAGCATTTCGTAAGTATTTTACCTCATTTTAAAAGCCATCATTGATATAATGTCAATTGTGTCTCTATAGTTTAACATGGTTTGGAGTCTGGTTATGAATTGGTTGATATTAATTTTTCATAGGTCTTGTACTTCCTATGGAACTTATATGAATATGGTTTTGATTTGTATTGTGATTGAAATAATGAATATTATTACCTTGATTATAACAATGATTTAGTTGTCATAATTGTAGTTCAGATTAATATTGTGGATGAAATTATCATAATTAATACCTTGATTATTATAATCATTATTACTATTATTATAATTAGGATTATAACTTTGATTCATTTAATGTTAGTCTCCATTAAATTAATATTGTAATTTTGATTATGGTCTAGATTAGTATTGTGTTTTAGATGATTATATGATGAGTGTTACTTATCTATAACTATGTTTTGTGTATTATTATGGATGCCTTGATCATATTAATCATTTTTTAATTATGATTAAATTCTTAATTAAACTATGATAATTTAAATATTGGGAAAATGGTCTAGTCATGATATTTGATAATGTAACACCCACCTTTAAGGGCATATACCCTCATCATTTGAATAATTTTCTAATTATGTTGATGCTTTATTGACTTCCTTACATGTATATGTGTACATGTAAGCCAACTTATTTTAGATTCAACTTAAATTAGTGATACTATTCTTATTAAGATTTAAATTTTTAAGACTTTTCATCAATGCCTTACTTTATTCGTCATTAAGAGTATAAATAAACTATTGTGCTTGTATAGAGCTAGAAACCCCATTTGTCTACCTTGTAAATAGGTGCTAGTATTATAGTTATGTTGTCTATTTATTAATATTATTATGGTACATAATTTAGATTAGAACATGATTGAAAATTATGTAAAAAATTGAAAGGGTTTATATGTATTTGATGTCCATTTAATTTTATAAACATGATTTATGCATGAACCTAAACAATTGTATAAAGATCGTAAATGGATTCTAAAACCCTCAATAATTTAAACATGATTATTATTGGAATAAAATTGTTCCTTAATTAAATTTTTAAAGGATGGATGAATATTTAACAAATAATGTTTAATAGACTCATGAAAATCATTAATCTATTGGGTGATATATTTTCACCCTGGTAATAAATACTTTCAACTTAAAGCATGGCCTTCACATCCCACCCCCATGCCATCTTAGAATAAATTCAAGAAAAGTAATAAATGATCCTATTGTGCAGCTCTAAATTCTATAAATTTAATAAATTGGAGGAAAATAAAAATAAGTGAATGATTGACAAGAGAAACTAAGGAGTGGAGAAAAGGAAGGAAAAAAAATAATCCAGAAGGAAGAAGGAGTTCAACCAAGAGAAAGTTAGATTAGCTATGAAGGACAAGAGTAAAACATATAAAGGCAAGTAAATTCCCTGTTATAATCAAACTTATAATTTTAATAATTATAAATAATTGGGAGGAGAAAAATAGTTCAGTATATGTATATAGAGAAGTAATCCAATGTAGAATAATGAATAATTCATTGTTTGTTTATTTCCTAATTTTGAGAGACATGCACATTCCTAAATTGTTCCCATTTAATAACTTTGACCAATTTGCAAATAATATTCAACTATGAAGTTATTAAATTGTTTTACTTTGTATTTAATATGTTTATCTCCTGTAACTCTTTATTTATAAATTGATTAGGAATAGCATAGCTTCTTAAGGTGTCATGTTTCTCATTACCTATTTTGAGGACTTTGGAAGTAAGGTAATAATTTTATTGTGTTTAATATTAATTAATGATGGCACAAATATGTTTTATTTTTAGTAGATGTTACTTCTTTCACCATAATGCCTCTTTCCTAGATATTCTAGAGTGTAATGAACATAAAATTAAAAAAAATTATAGCCTTTTTGGTAAGCCAGTTGATACTAGCAAACCTCAAATATTTATCCTTTAGAAGAATTTGATAGATATAATTATATTTGCATCTTTCAAGTTGAGTGGCACAACTGATAGTTTGTTTATTTCATCTAGTTTGATTTTTCAGCACTTTATTTTAGTTGGGAAAAGAGTTTTGAACCATGATTTCCTATACAAATACTTATGTTTTATTTTATTGTGTCTTGGAATGATAGTTGTAGAAGTGGTGACCCATTATGATAAGTAGGAGAATCATATGTTGGGGTGCAACTAGGACATGTAGACATTAACCCAGTTGGTCAAATCAACATATACAACTATGGCACCTCATGTATAATTTTAAATTTATAATTCAATATTGTATCTAAAATGGATTACTCTTTCCTCTAGGTAGTTTAATTCTAATATTTTGAATGGAGCTAGGCCAAGTATAATTTTTTATTTAAATAATTAATAAGTATTTTTTTCAAGTCATTACCTATTGGTTGGTTAAGTCTATGAGATGCTAGGGATAGGTCAAGTATTTAAGAAGATACTTTAAGTCCACATTTTTGGTGATAGGATTTTATGAAAACACACACACACACACACAACTAAGTTTTCATAAAATCCTATGACCACAAAGGTGGACTTAAATTATATTGTTAAATACTTCACCTATCTTATCACCTCATAGACTTTGTGTGTGTGTGTGTGTGTGTGTGTGTGTGTGTGTGTGTGTGTGTGTGTGTGTGTGTGTGTGTGTGCGTGTGTGTGCGTGTGTGTGTGTGTGTGTGTGTGTGTGTGTGTGTGTGTGTGTGTGTGTGTGTGTGTGTGTGTCTCTAAATTAGTATAATTGCATCTTGTTTTACACTAGTTTGGGTCCTCTAGTAGGTTAGAAAACATCTAAGTAGGTAGAAACTTTTCATGTAGGGTAGTGAAGAGAATAGTTTTGTAAGAAATTCTCTTTTATATCATCATGAGAAATATTTCTTCATTCCAATCCATACCAAGAGGCCTTATGATTGATACTGTGTGGAATTTAAAAACCTTACAATGGAGGTAGTGGCATTCAAAAGTGTGGAAAAATTAGATTAACTATTCTGTATTTGATAGTATTGGAATTTTGAACACTAAATACAATGTCTTTTTAATCTAATTTCATTTGGATTTAATGAGCAAATTATTCCAAACCTAATTATATCATGATTATATTTTTTAATAATTTATAACAGATTTTAAACATGTAAAGTAAAATGGTTGTATCTTATTGAGTTAAAATTTGGTTTATGATTTGAATGATAAAATACATTGTTTCAATAAATCCTTGCCAACTCAATGCTAACATTTTTTGTGGTGTGATTTTGTGGATTAGGCAGAGCGATCATGAGAAAATTTAATGATTAAACAAATTATGAAGTGATTTGAGTTTGATGTCTTATAGATTTGGTTAAGATAATATCAAATTGTAATATTTTATCTAAAATTTTGGATGTAAACCTCTAATTATCTTATTGTAAACTTGGATTGAGTAGTCATTTTGGTTATAACCTCACATTTTGGCATTAGCTTGAAAATATATTGTATTATATAAGCTAAAATTGATTATAAACAAGTTTAATTAATGTAATTTGAGCATGGATATACTTTTTTTGGTTAATATTTATTGTAAATGTAAATTAAGGTGTTGGACGTCATATTGAAATGAAATTTATTAATGGTTTTTAATGAGAAATTTTTTGAAACATTTGGATAAGTCATTGTTGTAAGAAACACATTTTACCTAGGGTAAGAAGCCCTATGATCCGGGTAATAATTCAAGCAAAAATTTGGGTGACGGTTCTTCCCCAATTAATGATGAAACTTCTGGGAACCATAACTTTTGCATCGTATCTCCAATTGAGTCCCCATATGAACCATTGGAAAGCTAAGAATGAGGAGAACATGATGAGATGGCACTGAGATCCACTCAATGGTTTCTAACCCTCAAAAACCCAATGGAAGTGCCCTAAATTTCAATTTTAGTAGTGCAGTCTAAAAATAATAAGTTTCTAAAAATAGTAATTCCTCAAATTCTATATTGTTTTAAATCATGGAAGTTGAACCACTTAATCTCCCTTGATATTGGTGACCTTCCACATCCTCCTCCTACTTTCAAAATGGGTATAAATGAAGATGTAACCCAAAATGGAAATGAGACATCTCTTCTCAAAGATAAGCATATAGTTGTATTACAATCTTGAGTAATAAAACATTTCTTTTTAGAGAATTCATTATTACTGTGTTATTTTCATGTTCTTGAAATATATATCAATCAAAACTTTTGATTTTTGGATTATTGGTATTAAATCAGTTTGTCTTGAGAGTGTATGATCTTGAGGATGAGGTCAGGCTAAAAGAAGCTTGGGTGGAAAATAATAGAGCTTCCAAATTATCCACCTATTCACTCCAAAAGACTTCAAATAGAAGATGACACCGAGACATCTAATTCCTTCAAGTAAATGGTGAGTGAGCACCTCTAATGGAAATAATCATAGATGCTACAATAATTCACCCAAATTATCCAACAACTCTTGATGGGAAATTTTGGCTCCTCATCTGCACTTCCTAGCTCCTCATCCATAGAATATCCTTTTAGTGCCCCAACACCCTTCAAGGTTTAGGTGAATTTTGATATCCCTACATTTGAAGGTAAAATCAATACTGATGTAGTAGAAAATTGGTTTGATCAAGTGTCTTCCTACTTCCCTATAAATAAATTCACCAATAGAGAAAATATCACTTTTGATCTTTTGAAAGCATCATTGCCCATGAAAAATTGGTGGGAAGTGTAAAAAAAGAGGTTCAATAGACATGACATTGGCCTTGAGGTGGAACCTACCTAGGATGATTTTATGGAAGCAGTAAAGGAAGAATACTATCCCATTGGAGCATATGATGATCTGTACATACAGTGGCAACAACTTTGCCAAGGTAAGGAATAATCTATTTAAGATTACACAAACATTTTTCATTCTACTACAAGATTGGGAATCCGAGAGAGTGATAAACATAAGACTCTCAAATATCATGGTGCACTACAATGGTACATAGGGATGGAAATGGAACTCTTCAATTTGGAAACCCTTGGTGAGGCATACAAGTTTGTAGTGAAGATTGAGTAGAAGCATAGAAGAGAGAATATGAAGAGTCATCCTTTGAAATGGAAAAGTGACAAGGAAGGTTAAACATGAGGCCAAAATTGGAAGAAAAAGGATTTTCAAGATAAGAAACCCCAGAAGGGGAATACTAGAAAATGGTGTGATTACCACAAAACTAGAACTCACTCCAAAGAAGAATGTTGAGCCATCAAGTCACTACTTTTTAAGTCACAATACTTGGCATCTACTGCTCTGTCTCATAAACAACCTACAGTCAAATAGGACAAATAATAGATTGTAGATGTTGATCTTGATAGCATCGTTGCTTCATCATAGCCCTATGAAGAAAAGCTAGATGATAAGGAAATATTGTTTCACTCTGAATTATGGGTAAAAGGTAAGCCTCTGCATTTCATTCTTGATAGTGGAGTCAAAAGAATTTAATATCTGATAAATTTTTGAAAAGTCTAAATCTATCCATGAAGCCTCACCCAAATCCATATAGTATTAGATGGTTGATCCCAGGGAGAGACCTCTATATCACCCATCAATGTCTTCTTTCATATGTAATAAAACCTTTCCAAGATCAAGTCTTGTGTGATGTGGTCAATATAGATGTTTGTGATGTACTCCTTGGTTAGCCATTCATGTATGATCAAAATTGCATCTATGAATCACGAACCCAAAGAATGACCCTCACTCTTGGGACATGGTGCTATAGGGTACCAGAGGTACCACCTCTCACATTTGTCTCCCTAATTAGTGCCAAGCAATGTAAGATATTGGTGGAGAAGACACAGTAATTCATTCTCATGGTTGTCAAACCATATAAATCCAAGAAGGCTAATGTTGCAGTCTTGACTACATAATCAACACAAAAATAAAAGCAGATGGGACAAATCATAGGAGAATATGATGACTTATTCAAATCACCCATGGGAGTTCCACTACATTTCTAGGTAAAACATTTTATCAATTTGATCTCATGATCACCTTTGTCTAACAGTCCTCTGTATCATAGATCAATTTTAGAGAATGATGAGATAAAAAGATAGATTTAGGAATTGATCCAAAAGGGTCACATCATGCCAAGCTCTTCACCCTATGGAAACCTAATTATCCTAGCACCAAAGAAATATGGAACATGGAGGCTTTTCATTAACTATCAATCCCTAAATAAAATCACTGTGAATAATCTCTACCCCCTCCCCAAGATTGATGACCTACTGGACCAACTTTGTGGTGCAAAGTTCTTCACCAAAATTGATCACAAATCTAGCTATCACTAAATTCCCATTGATCCCACTGATGTCAAGAAGATTGCATTCAAATATAAGGATAGGCTCTTTTAATGGTTGGTTATGCCTTTTGGCTTAACTAACACACCTATAACCTTCATGAGGATGATGGATGACATCCTAAGACCCTTCATTAACTCATTCATGGTTGTCTACCTAGATGACATACTCATCTACAATAGAACATGGGAGGAACATCTGCAACATGTTTGTAAGATGCTTCAAACTCTTTAGGAGCATAAGTTATATGCAAATCCTTACAAATACACATTCAAGATGAAAACAATTCAGTACCTAAGGTACATTGTGAATGAGGAAGGGGTCCATGTTGATCTAGAGAAGATTTAGGTTATTTGAGAATGGCCTACACCAAGGACCCTCACAGAACTTTGTAGTTTCTTGGGTCTTACAAATTTATATCATAGGTTTATTCTTAGATTCTCACATGTTGCTTGGCCACTAACCCAAGTGACAAAATGAGGAGCTAAAGCTACATTTCAGTGGGGCAAAATACAACAAAGAGCATTTGAGAATTTGACGAACAGACTTTGATCAACCCTTATACTTGCCTTGCTAGATTTGCATCAACCTTTTGATTTGATGACAGATGAATCTAAATATGCCATGGGAGCTGTCATCATGCAACATGGAAATCCTATTGCATATCATAGTGAAACTTTCATTGATATAGTCAGGAAATACCCAACATATGACAAGGAGCTCTATTCCATTATGCAAGCCTATAAACAATAAAAACACTACATCTTAGGGAAAGAGATGGTCATCCACATTAACCATAAACCTTTGGAATTCATCCAGATTTAGAGAAAACTCTGAAATGAAAGGCACCAAAAGTGGGCCACATATCTATATAAATTCCATCTAATAATCAAACACTAAAAGGGGAGCTTAAATATTTCCATAGATTATCTAATCCACCCACCAATTACTACACTCAGAATAGTTCTTGGCCTATACAGACATGATATTACCATTTGGGGTTCTCTGTATGAAGCAGATCCTACCTTTGCTAATACATATCAAGTGCTTTAAGAAGGTAAACATGTTTTTTATTTCCATTTTCAATATAATGTCCTCTGTCATATGGTGCATATCTATGTTCTAGCTATAGAGCAACAAAAGATGATATAGGAAGCGCATTTCAATAAGACAATAGACACTTTGGTGTAGAAAAGACATTGGTAGTTCTTCAAAAATGCTTCTACTAGCCCCATATGTGAAAGGATGTGGAAATGTACCTCAAATCTTGTACCCCATGTGCGATAGCCAAGCCAACAAATAAGAAGCAACGATTGTACATGCTATTTCTAGAACCAACCAAGCCTTCAGTTTTTATCTCAATGGATTTTTTCTTAGGTTTTCCCACTTCAAAACATGGAAAGGATTGTATTTTTGTTGTAGTTTATCATTTTTTAAAAATGGATATCATAATTACTTGTAAAAAAAAATATCTACTGAAGAAACTACTAAACTATACTTTAGTCATGTATGGTTCCATTTTGGTCTCCCCAAGTCCATTGTCTTAGATCAAGATAATAGGTTCTTAAGCATCTTTTGGTCCACTCTATGGAAATGATGGATACCAAGCTAATGAAGTCCACAGCTTTCCATTCATAGACTAATGGTTAGATAGAAGTGGTGAACCACTTGATTGTTCACATGATTTAGATGTATCACTCCAAACATCCATGCATATGGGATGAGGGGCTTCTTTTGATACAACATGGATATAATCAAACCCTACATAGCTTGACCAAGCATAGTCCATTCCAAGTATGCTTCATGTTCCAACCCATGGCACCAATTTATATAGCCATACTATTATCCACCATGGAATACACACCTCATGGGAGATTTGAGGTAGTAAAATCAATAAAGTTCATTGAATAAATGTAACACATCTAGCAACAAGTTCATGACATCTTGGAGAAGATGAATTAGAAGTATAAGCAACACCATGACAAACATAGGATTGCACACCATTTTTTTGTGGGTGACAAGGTTTGGTTGTGGCTTCAAAAGGAATGACTTGTAGGCCCACATAGAAAAATTTAGCCTATACAATATGGTCCCTACACCATCACCAAAAAATTTGGAGAAAATGCTTTTGAGTTGAACCTACCAACCTACCTTGGTCTACATCCAATATTCAATGCAGAGCTCCTCAAACCATATCATCCACCTCTATTGGACACTTCAGTCATAGCAAAACAACTAGGCATTGATGAGATTAATTGTAGAGTTTTTCTCCAGTGGAAGAGGATTAGATTGTGGACACCTAGATGAAGATAATAAGAGGACACTCTATTCTACTTTATCAAGTGGTCAAAAGGGGCCAGCTTAGCCACCAAGGTGAGAATCTCATAGAGAATCAAACTAAGACATAACTACCACACCTAATAAGTAATATTGATGCAATGGGGACCATTTATTTTCAAGGAGAGATGAATGATCTTGGTAATAATTTAGGTGACAATTTGGATGACAGTTCTACCCCAATTGATGACTAGCACACATACTACCACTGGGGTAACACCATTCTCGCTAATCTATGGCTTTGGTTCTATCTTACCATTATAAGTCTATATTCCCTCCTTATGTATATGTATTCATGGTATCATCCTTTATGAGTAATTATGTAAATCTCACCTTCATGGTCTTGATCTTTTTGATGAACACCATCTAGCCACTTTATAACTTAATTGCCAATATAATGCTCATATTACCAAGTAACATAATAAAAAGGTTAAAGTCTTCACTTTCAATGTTGGTGATCTAGTAATTAAATTAGATTATACCCATGATAAAGAAGCTAGATACACCCAAAAATGGTGGGGCCCTTATTTAATGAAAGATATACTTGGTCCTAACACCTATCATCTCCAAACTAATGAAGGCCATGTTTTCAAAGATCCCACTAATGCATAATTATTGAAGAAATAATTTGCTTAGATATTTCCCTTCGTATCATATTTATACATTATATCCAAATAACACTTATTTTAGGATTTTACATAGGTTTAATGTTATGTAGCAATCTCTTCTTACACAAGTCTTAGTTCCTTCTCTTGGTCCTTTGGTTTTTTTTCTCATGAGTTGTATTGTGATACCATGAAAAGGACCTGGTCTTCCTCATGATTTCCTTTCACTTTTATTGATTTTTTTATTTTACAATTATTCTTTCACCCTCTTTAGTTTATTTTTTATGATTTTTAGTGTAAGATAGTGGATAGGACTAAGCCATCCTCACAAATACCATTTATACCATTTTTATTTTCACATGCTTTGTTCACTCTTTTATATTTCTCTTTTGTGAGTTACAGTGTATGACCATGGATAGGATTAGGCCCTCCTCACAAATACTATCTTCTTCCTTTATTGTACCCCCTTGTGTTTCTCTTTTATGGGTTATAGTGTAAGACCATATATAGGACTAGTCTTTCCTCATAAAATCACCATTTTTTTTCCAAAAAACACCTTTGTTCAACCAAGTGCTCCTTTTCTAGAATGTTACAAAATGGTTACAAATTTGTGATCTCATACTTTCAACTTCAATTTTTGTTTCTTCTGTAGATAAAACATGCACAAATAAATTATGTTATCATGTTTCCCTACACTTTAAAAATTATTATGATAAGGAATCATACTTACATATCATTATACCCTTTTCACCTTTGTCACACTTTTTGTCATTTGAAGTAATTTATATTGTTTTATGTTTCATTCATCTTTATTTCCTTTCCTTTCATTCCAATTTAGATAAAACAAGGTCAAAGTCAAGATAGCACTTTTATTTCACATAAATAAACAAGACTCTTAGACATCATGCTCTCCAAGTTATCTTTCTTAGCAACCAAGTCCAAAGTTTTCAAATGATAATCATTTTTAGCACCCATGTTTGGTTCTATAAATTCATATGGAGGATGAATAGAAAAATACATCAACATTTAAAATATAAATCATTTAAAACAAAAGGTAATGATCAAAAATTAACATATAAATTCAAAAGTCAACACATTTCCTATTTTTAATCAAATCTCAAACTCCACAGCTAGGCTTATGATAGAGTTGAGGTTCATTGGGGTGTAATGGGCCATTAGATTAGGATAAAAGAATTCAAAAACATCTATCAATGCTACCTACTTTCTCACATAAGTACACAATATTCATAGTAGATTGATGGCTCTATAAGGGATCCTGAGGAATAGGAAACAGGTTGTGGGAACGTATGTCCATTTTAATTTTCATTCATATAGACTTCATGGGATTATATTCATACTTCATTTGGTGACCCAATATTTGTATGGTTAGGAAAATTTCTTCAGAGTCCTTAATGTCAAAAGTCCTCTTGTTTAGACAAACCTAATTCTAAGTGTATTGACTTTGATAAAGAGTTTATCTACATTACTTTTTCCTTTATTTCCCCCACCACCCATTTAATTACCCCACTTGATAGGAAATTTTAATTCTAAGTGTGTTTTCCCATTTCTATATACCTTCTTCTTCACATATTTAAAACATGTTAGCACTACTTTATTTCAATTTTATCTATCTTTAGATTAAAAAAAGTATGCTTGAGTGACTATGGATTACTTTATTTACACCATTACTTTACATTTATAGCATTTACTTGATTTACTTGAAAATTTTCCTTTATTATACTTTCTTTTTTTTGGACACATGTGTCTGTTTCTAAATTTTCCATTGTTTCACTTCTTTTTTTTCGGACAACTACATTTATTTCTACTTTCAGTACTTTTTCCATTGTTGAGTGAGGTTGGATTGTTACTTCTCACTCACCAATGTGTTTTTTATTTTATGCACTTTTTCCATTGATGATTGAGTAGGGATTGTTAGTGCTCACTCATCAATGTTGTTTTACGATTGATTACTCATATTTGTTTAAATAAGGATTGTTATTTATTTCACATTGATGTTAGATTACCATTTTTACTTGTATCCTTAATTTTAATTGGTTTGTTTTCCTTTCTTACTTAAGGTTTAGTTATTTGATTTTTTTGATCTTTTAGTAGAATTCGATTTTTGATTAACCGATTTTGTCTAAATTTTGACTTGGTCATTTAGTCCTAACTTAACATTTATCACCCTAGCTTACCAAATTTACGAGTACATCATGCCTCCACAACTCAATTATCTTAGATTTATTACACTTGTTCATTTTTTATCTTTAGTTTTGTATCCTTGGGTTTGTCCAAAGCAGTCTTATACCCTCCATGATTAAAACTAAAAACATAGCAAAAAACCATTCAATCATAAAGGTAAGTCAAGGTACGCATACATTACTTTTTTAGTTATTTCATTTCAGTCATTTAATTTCAATTATTTTATGTTTTAAAATACTATAATTTATTTAGCTTTGGCATTGTGTGTTAAAATGTTTTCTTCTCAAAGAACCATCCCATATTACACCTGAGTGACACGTGATGAGCTTCGAGTGGGGAATATGTATACACTTAATATTTTCAAAATTTTTCAATTACTGATGCTTTCTCTTTAATAGGAACCCATTGAGTCTTAATCTCTCTCAGTGCACACCTTAAAGGGTGCACTAGTAAAAGGGTGGGCAGACCATTCATTCTTCATAGGATTGTTATCCCCTATACCACCACTTGTTATCTACACAACCATCTCCTATACACTTACCTAAGATTTGACACCTTCCTTACACAATCCTCCAAGTAATTCACCACCTTATTCATCCTTTACCTAAGCCTACAACACTTTTTGACATTTACCAAAAAATGTTAGCCTGGGCCAACCCTATATTCAAATTAATATTAGAACATTACAAGTCTAGGTCAGCCTTGGCAAACCTAGTATGGGACCTAAATTTATTTTATAAATCAATGATACAAGGTTGAATTGGGCTAACACTATAGCTAAAATTTCAGAAAGGTTAGGGTTATATTAATTTATATATACAAATTCATTTTACCATTTCTTAGAAGAAGAGAAGAAGAAGAAGAATATTATATTGTGCATCTGCTTATCTACCATTCTACTTGAGGAGCATTGACTAGGGTTCCAATATTTATTTTGGAGATATGGATCTTGTCTTGTGGATAAGTGTTTTGGATACATAGAGAAGTTGTGTAGCTTAGGGAAGGCTTATCTTTGTTATCCTTACAGACCATAAAAACTTGTTGCAAAGAACCTTGGCCAAGGGAGAGATTGAGGCTTGATGGGTTCATCTTCAAAGGCAAGTATTCCTAACTATGTTCTTCCTTTGTTAAATTAAATAGATTTGCATTTGTAATTATCTCCCATGCATTAGGATTTTGTATACATTGACTTGAGTACAGATCTTCTATGCATGTTTACTTTTTATGTCTCTTACCCCCACCTTATGCCACAAGCTTTGGTGAGCACTAGATTAGATTTTAATTTACTTTGTATGTACTTAGTGAATATGAAAATATAATAATTAGCTAGGGTTATTACATGGTGTTACTTGACTAGAGGATTTTTAACCCTTTCTAGTGATATTTTTGTGGTAAGTGACCCCTTGGTTAGGTCTAGTAGATCCATCTTGGTCATGGCCTCAAATGTCTAAATGTATCAATAAATAGAAGTGTAAGTAGGATTTATCTTATTTGAGTTAGGATTGATTAATAAATCAGCTTCATTTTCCTTTATATACAAAAGGAAGTACTTAACTATGTCAAGGTTATAACAAATAAATCCCATAACATAACCAAGGCCTACATAATGTCAAAATGCAAAAGGCTCATCTATATTGAAGAACCTAAGAAATATAGTGAAACCCACATGCATTCATATTAGTGATAAATGTGATTTTAATTCTTGAGTATAATGATGTGTTCTAAACAAATGCTAGTTGGGCCTTGGCCCACCAAACCATTACAGAGTGTAAATCAGGAATTTTTCCCCCCTGAAGTGCTAATTAGAACATGGGTAAGGCCTGTGAAGGCAAGCTAGTGCTAAACAGAGTTTATTCTATGATCAAAAAGTGAAGGCCTTTATTACAACTACCAAAGATCTAATTGGGCCTATAGACCTGATTAGGTTTGTAAGCCCACATTCTATTTAAATTAAAAGCTCACCAACTTTACACAATGTTATTCGGAGGAAAAGTTGAGATTAGGTATATAAACATTATAAATTGATTTGATTAGTGTTATATGAAGTATAAGAACCTGATCATGTCAATAAATAATGGAAACCTATAGTAATGAACAAAAAGAAGCATGATCACACCAAAATCTCGAATAGAATTAGTTGTGTGATTTTAGATCCATAGTTGGTTTTTTACTTGTAACTTGAGAA
This sequence comes from Torreya grandis, assembly GCA_037957365.1. Lineage (NCBI taxonomy): Eukaryota > Viridiplantae > Streptophyta > Pinopsida > Cupressales > Taxaceae > Torreya > Torreya grandis. Next base: position 3,660,465 of record JARHVA010001123.1, on the reverse strand, counting down.
AATAGAGTCAAATTTTAGATCTATTTGATCCATTGGAAATTTGATTCAATTACGATCATTTCAATAACTAATATTTCATTTAATTTTGCGTTTAGTAAAATTTGTTAACATTTTAGTATCTAATTTACTATTCATTCATTTTAATTGCTTTTGCTAATTTAAATTTTTGGTCTTTTTTCAAGCATGAACAATGATAGTGGCAAAATTTGGCTTGGAGGAGGGTAGCGGGTGCATTTATGAAGGTGGTTTAAGTATTTTTAAGGGAAAATTTCCCACATGGAGGGCTAAATTTTTGTATAATGGGTCATTTTGACATTCTAAGGGTTGGCAATTTCTCCTCTAAAAGAGATTTTTGTCAATCAAGATTTGAATTTCTGTAATTTTTCTTTATTTTATCTCCCTCAACTCCTCCCTTGTCATTATGATGGTAAATTTTTGATATATTGAATGTAATAAAATCCATTGGTGATTGTCAAAATGATGAATAATGATTAATTAAAGACTTTGGAATTGTTTGTCTTTATTCAGTGCATTTGTATGTTGTATGTGGTCATATTTTTGTCTATTTACTCTTTGTAGAAGATTGCACTGGCTCTACATTTGATTTTGAAAGTGTTGATTGGATTAGGGACTGGTTTGTGGAGCTATTTATATCAAAATCTCAAGTTTGACTCCATTATTGCATGGTTTTTTTTAATTTCTCTTTTCCATACTTTTGATTTTTTAAATCAATGATTAAAACTAGGGTTTGAAAGTAATGAATGTTGAAATGAATACATAAATATTGATTTCACTTTCTCCATTATTTTATTTCTTTGTTGATTATTTTATCAATGGAATGAATCACAATTGAAATCATCTGTATGAACACTTAAAAATGAAACCCTACAACATTGATTATATTATTGGGAAAAATTTAAAATGTGTTTATTTATTGTAGTTTCATACAACTTGATGTGGGATGAATATGCACCTTGTTACTTGAAAACCCACACATGAAACCTATATTTAAATAAAAACAACAAACACAAAATGTTTATATTGTTCAAGTACCTAGAAAACACTAAAACTAAGTTTTACACCAGTACATGCCCCTTGAATTAGAACCATCACAACACCTCGCTAAGTGAATATTAGTGCTTTTTGACCTGATATATAAAAACCTTGTAAATATTCCTTAGAATATCTTTTCAAGAGAGGTGAGTCTCTAGATGACCCTAAAGCATTGGTGTGTGTCAAAATATACGTTAACAAATTTGATATTATTTTTCACCACTTTAGACATTACGATATAACACTTTCATTGAAAGTGATAATCCAAGGGATTTATGGTATAGGGAAGTCATACCTTATCAGTAAAATAAATCTCATATTGAGTTCACATGTAACTAAAAACAATTCTCCCCTATTATTACTCGACCAAATTGATGTTGCATCCTTAAACATTAATAGTTCAATAATACATTTCATCCTTCACATGACTATAAATAAAATGAAACCACTTGAATAATATGCACTTATAACTCTCTAAGAATTTATGAAACATATCCTTTATATATGTATTGACAAAATGAGTTTTGCATGGCCAAAATTATTGACATGTATTGACCATCATTTGCATTAGGTTTTCCCCAAACACAAATTTTTATTGTTTGATGGGAGATATATCATTCTCATCAAAGAATTGGGCTAGTTACCTCTAGTTTAAGACATAAGGTTAAGTGCACAAAGTTGGGGGACAAAAAGGGGCTACCTGTGGACATGATTTTCTTGAAATTTCATAAAACTAAACTTGTGTAGATAATTTGAAATATCTACACTTAAATTTTGAATATGCTAAAGGAACATGAATTATATAACTTTAATTATAATTTATAAAACACTACTATTTTTTAAAAATGATTAAGTATAACTAGGTCAAACATCTAAAATTTGAATAGGAACTCCTATTTTTTTCAAGAAAATAGAGCGGATAGATGACTATATGGCCCACCATTTTTTAGCATAATTTAATATTGTTTAAAACCCTTTAGTGAATATTTAGAAAATATATTATATTTTTTTATCAATATTTCTTTATATTTTATCAATGAATATTTTTATTATTATTAATTTTGTAAGTAAATAGATCCTGAAAATGGACAAAAAAATGGATGGTTAACCGTGTGGCCACCCCTAACTACTAAAAAAATGGTTTTTTTTAATGTGTGTATAATTAGGCCTAGGTTTTTACCATATAATTTCCTTTGCACTTGGATTAACAAAAAAAATATGTTAACATGTATAGGCATGTATATTTGCAGCATGTGGTGACCTAAAAAAAGCTTTAGTTATAAATCAACATAGTTTAAAGCCTTTAAATAGTCTAAAAATTATTAAAAACATATATTTGAAAAGAGGAGAGTGTGCTCATCATCATGGTAATAATTTTTGAATTTTGTTTTTCAAATCCTAGTTTATTTGGTAATGAAAGCTGAAATTTATTATTTTCTATCAAAGCTCTCAGACTTCGTTGTAGATTGATAGGTCCAAGCCTTTGGCTCAAGAATCCATGTTATTTCTGAGCTAAAAGGCTTGTATTTTGTATTCAAACTTACAATGCATACGTATTATCCTATAACATATATGCATTATGTTAATGCATACACATTATACCATAATGTGTATGCATTACATCATAACATGTATATGTTATTATGGAATGTGTACGTGTTATGGTGTAACATAGTTTGTCATGGTAGCATAGAGGCATAATTCCAATAAAGTGTATGTTTCATACCATAATGCGTATGAATTATATGTAGTATAGATAAAAACTTACTTTTCAATAGACATTTTTTACCCAATTCAAGAAATATATCCCCATAAACATTTTTTATGTGTTTCTATAGTACTTGTATATAATATGATTTTGCATATAATATTCATCATTAGTAATATTTTTCATATAATATGACTAATTATATTTTCCCAATATCACATGACTTTCAATCATCTAAAATCATCAAATCTCCTAAAATTAGCAAATGTGGATTAATGGTCAAACATTACACTTCATTGTTGATAATTAACTTTGGAGGCTTAAATGGCATGGCATGGCTCTTTAGATAGCTATTAAGCTTGTTTTAGGAATTTAATATGACCTTTAAAAAGGTATGAATCACCTTGGAGTGCTCCCAAAGACTCAATATCTCCAACCATGCACACACATGTTTACAACTTTCACTTTTTCACCTTGTGTATAGGTACATGTACAACATCCAAATTATAATTATATTTTATAATTAAGCACACTTTTAAGTACCTTTGTTCATTGTGTTATCATAATTTGTGATCATTATCATTATCTCTACTCTACAACCATTTTAAAAGAGGAATTTAGTCATTTTACTACTTAAAATGGATATGGATGTTTATATTAAGTTTATATTTTAAGAATTAGACAGTATTGGTAAGAATAATAATGATAATGAGGAGGGTGAGATGGAGATGGAGATGGAGCGGGCCATTAGTGGGAATGGTCAATATGAAATTATATACTATGTGGTAATAAGATACAAGTCTAAATATGGCATTTAGATTCATGCTTAGGTTCAAGCTCAGGCTCAGGCTTAGGTTTTAGCTCAAGCTCAGGCTCTAATTATTGTAACTCATGCCATAAGGCTAATAATTAGCCACAAATTGAGGTTATTGGAGAGATTAATTCTAGTTGGAGGATTAGGATTAGGATTAAGATCGACCAATCTTGACACATCTAGAATGTTATAGGAGGCCATCAAGTACGTCAAGTATATGTGGGCACAACTTGAGGTTATATAATCTCCACTTACCTAAAATTATGACTATAACTATCAAGTTGTCACTCCATGTTTTACATTCTACTCATGTCTCATACAATCCAAACAAAATTTTACATTAAACACATGACCTATGTATCTATAATCACCTTCACATCACTCTCTAATATATTTTCAATAAACAAAAATTAGGAGGTTAGGTGGAGCATTAGCTAGAGGATTAGGAGGGTCAAGTGGAAAGATGGAGATGGAGATGGAGTGGGTCATTAGAGGGAGTGGGAAATGTGAAAATCTAGACGGTGTGGTAATAGGGTAAATGTAAGACATCTAAATTATAATTATATTTGATAATTTAGCACACTTTTTAATACCTTTGCTCATTATGTTATCATCATTTATGATCATTATCATTTTCTCTCCTCTACATCCATTTTAATTGAGGAAGTTTTTCATTTTTCTACTTTAAATGGATATGGATGTTTATAATAAGTTTATATTTGAATGATTAGATAGTATTGGTAAAAATAATAATGATAATGAGGAGGGAAAGATGGAGATAGAGATGGAGATTGAGTGGGACATTAGTGGGAGTGGGAAATGTGAAACTTTGGACCTCAATCTCAAGTTCATAATATTGCAACATGTCATAAGGCAAAGCATCAACCACAAATTAAGGTTTCTTAAGAGCTTAATTCTAGTTATAGAATCAGGATTAAGATTAGAATCAAGATGAGGATCAACCAAGCTTGACATAGCTAGAATGTTGTAGGAGGCCATCAAGTACTTCAAGTATATGTATTTATAACTTGAGGTTTTATAATATCCCTCTTCCCATAACTACAGTTGCAATTATCAATGTCACTATCATTATCACTACATTTTTACCCTTCTGCTCACATCGCCTACAATCCAAATAAAATTGTACATTGAACAATGCATCTTATGTATCTATAATCACATTCATGTCACTCACTAATATCTTTTCAAAAAAAAGAAATTTGGGAGGTTTAGGTGGAGGGTTCACTAGAGGATTAGGAGGGTCAGGTGGCAAGATGGAAATTAAAATCGATTGGGCCATTAGTGGAAGAGGGAAATGTTAAACTTTGGACTATGTGGTAATAGGGTACATGTACAACATCCAAATTATAATTATATTTAATAATTAAGCACATTTTTAAGTATCTTTGCTCATTGTGTTATCATCATTTATGATCATTGTCATTCTCTCTCCTCTACAACAATCTTAAATGAGGAAGTTGTTTGTTTTATTACTTAAAATGGATATGGATGTTTATATTAAGTCTATATTTGAAGGATCAAATGGTATTATTAAGAATAATGATGATAATGAGGAGGGCAAGGTGGAGATGGTGATGGAGATGGAGTGGGAAATGTGAAAATTTGGACTTTGTGGTAATAGAGTATAAGTCCAAATGTGGCATTTAGGTTCAATATTAATATTAGGCTCAATATCTCACTTAGACTTAGGCTTAGAGTATTGTAGATCATTCTAGAAGGCAAAGCATCAGCCATAAATTAAGGTTTTTAGAGAGTTTAATTCCAAGTAGAGGATTAAGATCGACCAAGCTTGACACAATGAGAATATTGTAGGAGGTCGTCAAGTATGTCAAGTATATGTAGGTATAACTTGAGGTTCTATAATCTCCCTCTCCCTACAACTACAACTGTAGTTGTCATTGTCACTATCACTGCATGCTTTCCCTTCTACTCATGTCCCCTGTAATTAAAATAAAATTGTACACTAAACAACACATCTTATATATATATATATATATATATATATATATATATATATATATAATCACAATTATGTCACTTTTTAATCTCTTTTTTTTTTAAAGAAAAAATAAGAGGTTTAGGTAGATGGTTAGCTAGAGGATTAGGAGGGTCAGGTGGTGAGATGGAGATAGAGATGGAGTGGGATATTAGCGGGAGTGGGCATTGTGAAACTCTAGACTATGTGGTAATAGGATATATGTACAATGTCCAAATTATAATTATATTTAATAAGCACACTTTTAACTACCTTTGCTAATTATGTTATCATCATTTATGATCATTTTCATTCTCACTCCTCTACATCCATTTTAAATGATGAAGTTGTTCATTTTACTACTTAAAATGGATATGGATGTTTGTATTAAGTATATAATTGAAGGATCAGATGGTATTACTAAGACTAATAATGATAATGAGGAGGGAAAGATGGAGATGGGGATGGAGACAGAGATGGAGATGGAGATGGAGATGGAGATGGAGATGGAGATGGAGATGGAGATGGAGATTGAGATGGAGTGGGCCATTAGTGGGAGTGGTCAATGTGAAACTCTAGACCGTGTGGTAACATGGTACAAGTCTAAATGTTGCATTCAAGTTCAAGTTCAGGCTCAAGCTTAGAGTATTGTAGGTCATGCCAAAAGGTAAAGCATCAACTACAAATTATACAATGTAAAAAATAAATAATTTACAAATTAAAAAATGTAAAAAATGAAAAATTGATAAAATACAATGTTGACAGGTGTAGTTTTTGATCACTTACCTCATCTACATGGTGGCATTGTAAATTTTGAGATGTTGTGTGCTTTCCAATGGACTTTTGGTGAGTTTTGAGGTATTTGGAGGATAAAAACAATCATGGAATAGCACTTGGGAGTTGGAAAAATTATAAGAGGTAGTGTTAAACTATGAGTTTAAAAAAAATAGGTAATGTGTATGTGTTATAATAATGTGTACATGTTATTATAACATACCATAACACATATGCATTATTATAACAAGTATATATGTTATTATAACACATACATGTTATTTTAATGCATATGTGTTATGGCCTAATAATTGTCAAGCCCTAATGTGAATAATGCATACTCATTATTCACATAATGAGTGCACATTAAAGGGTATGCCCACAGAATTATCCCCAAATCTATGTATATACCCCTAATAATGTTCATTAACATCATATGGTTCAACCCTTATTTGAATATATAACACTTCTATCACATTACTTTTTTTGGGAAGAAAGGTTATGATCCATGTAAATTATCTTGTTGAATCCTCTTTATATTGAATATTTGAAATGTTAAACCAAAAATGTAAGATTTGTATTTACTCATGTCTTAAACATACTCATGGTTGTCTCCAAATAAAAAATATTCATTTAATTCTTAAATATATTTATACATAAAAAATAGGTTTTTTGCAATACATAATAAATAAATGTTGAAAATATTATATATGTTAATTGCACATAGTAATGTAGAGCATACTAGATTAAAAAAAACATGAGAGATCTTAATGATGATAAATTAGGGGCTAAGTTTATTTTGTGCAAGGGAAAATAAGTAATGCTTATTTCCAATTTTTGGGTGGAGGCAATCTTGGTGAATGGCTCTCTTGGACAATTTTATGTTATTGTTTATAAAACTAGCACAAATCCCCATGATTTTCTAGTGTTTTTGGTTATCCAATTCAAAAAATATACAATCCCATCATAGCATGTGAAAAATCCAAAGAATGTTTCAATTATGCCTATTACTCATGGCAATTGAAAACAAAAAAATTTATAAATGGCTTAGGCTCTTACAACATATAATTCATAATGCCTAACATTACAAAGATTAACAATACACATTGGCAACACTAAACAAAAATAATTGACATTTATTGTAATATCAATATTCCACTCATTTGAAAATATTCACATCTCTCCTCCTTTATCTTTTCATTGATATGCAAGAACACAAGATAATGCGCAAGACAATGCATACACTTGTATAAGGGGGAAAAAACTAAGGCTACTTTCCATGTCTCAATTCTTTCTCATTTTTCATTTTACCATTTTAATTTTAATATTTTTTGTCTTTATTTTTTTATAAATACCTTCATGTACAATTTTTATTTCTTAATTCCTTTCACTTCAAATTTACTTCTCTCCTATTTGGTCTCATTCTCTCTTCCTTGTTCATTTATGCCTCTAGCACCTTCTTCTTTGCATGATTTAAATGCAATTACTAGTAAAACTTTCCATATCATTACTTATTTATTAAATATTTGACCCTCTTATAAGTAATAAATATTTTTTATTATTTTGATTTCAAATTAAGAACTAGTATTATACCATTTTCCCATTCAAAAACTTTTGATCAAGTTTATTTTTATTCTAAATGGAGTATGCCTCACCAAAAATAAACACCAAACATGTATTATTATTCTAAATCCAAAATCCATGTTTAATTATTTTAAAATAGATATGTATGCATGTAAACACACTTTTAAACATAATAGTTAGTTGATCTTCTCCTCTTTTCTTCTCCAAAATTTTGAATCCCATCAATTTGGGCTCCTGTTTTCTCAAATTATTCTAAAATTTGAATCATTTTGACCATACTAACCTGAATATAGATATATAACTCATAACAGATAAAATTATCTTCTCTACTATCACATATTAGTGTAAGGATAATTAAAAACAAATAGGGTTTAATAATGTGTCTTTTTATCAACACCTAAATCTCATAAAATTATGCTAAAGTTATATTTAGATCATAACATCTAATATTTTTATCTTTTATATAAACAATAATTTACATAAATGATATGGAAATAAATGAACTTCATATGATTGGCCATTATGATTTTGACATGAATCATAATTTTAATATCAATAATCTTCTCCCATCCTTACAAGAAACAACTACCTCATTTATAAAGATCAATCTTATAGCCCATCAAATATTTCAAGTACATTCATCCATCTTCCCTATTTTTTGTACTTTTTTCTATTGAAAAAAAAATTGTAATTAACCTTATTTTGTACCACTAAAATCAATGGATTATAATTCATCCATTAAAAATTATGAACCAAAATACTATTTGAATACAAAAATCATAGTGTATCAACAAAATCAGTCTCATATTGGGTTCACATGCAACTAAAAATAACTCTCCCCTATTATTACTTGACCCAATTGGTGTTACAAATTTTAACATCAATGTTTCAAAAATACATTCAATCCTTCACATAACTATAAATAAAATGAAAGAATTTTAATGATGGAAACTTGAAACTCTCCAAGAATATTCAAAACATATCTAATACATTCTTATTGACAAAATGAGTTTCATATGCACAAAATAGTTGACACATATTGACCATTATTTGCATGAGGTTTCCATCCAACACAAGTTTGCACTGATTAGTGGTGTTGATCATTTTGGATGACCCCCTTAAGAAATGATCATTCTAAAGGGTTCAAGGAGAAGCATCATGTACATGGGATGAAATTTCCCCTCATTAATTTTAGGATTGATGCTAGTTCAATCCAAGGACTAAGTAGTTTAACACATTTTACTCTGAAAGAACCAACTGCTACCACCAGAGGTTTAATGATATGAGAATTTATGTTCACTTTCTTGTTTTCTTATTAATTATTTTGTCTGAGTCTTGTTGTTTTTATGATTCAACCAATAAAAATATTGAGTGTTTCTTCACTGTAATTCACTTCACACTGTAGACTAAGGCAAAACATCATTAAAAAACACAAAATACAATGGAGAGGGTAAGGTAGAAAAGAAATGGGGATTTTATTTTGATCTAAGTGAGCCCCTTGATGCTAAGGAAAGGAATCATGCTTGACCATAGTTATACCACTGTGTGTCTGGTCTAGCTATTTCTCAAACATTGGCCACTCAATGGGCAAGCTTCTAAAGACAAATATCAAAGCCATTAATCTATTAGACCCATTCTAAAGATAGTCTATCTAAAATTATGTATCTATTACTGACAATGATTGGGAAAATACAAAAGTGAGGCACAAACAAATCCAATAAACCAATTAAAATAGTTATTACACATCTTAACTAGGACAATCATCCAAAAACAAGCATACTAACAATTTGAGTACCAATTAACCAACTAAATCAAAATACTAGAGACATTAAATGATAAAATATAATAAAAATTATGTTTATCATCCTAAAAACATTATGTTAAATTCAATATCTCATAGTAGATAACTAAGGCCAAAGGCATGAGGAAAGGATGGTGCAATCCAGACTTATTCCATCAGTATTTTGATGCCTAAAGTGATGACCAACCCCTGGTATATATTCTAAACAAAGTACAAAAAATTAAACACAGGTAAAATCCTATCCTAATTCCTATAGAGTTTCAACCCAAAAATATCCACACTTAACAATGACATTTCAACCTCTTTAAATAGATAATTTATGAAGCTCATGGCTTTGACTTCTAGTTTAGACCATTAACAGGGTGGTTACAAATATTCCACATGTTTGAGGGAGTGTGGTCAAGCAAGTGGCTTGAGATCTCTAATAGACTGAAGGTGTGCTTAGAATTTGCATAACCAAATCGAGCCTTAATGATATTGAGTTTGTATTTTACACTCTAGATTAATCCCAAGGCACATGCCATGCTCTTTAATTATGTTCTACTCATGATTTGTGTTACTTCCTCAATCATTATTCCATTCGAGACCACTCTGAAATTGATTCTAAAAATCAATCTAAATATGTAGTCAAATCTTAGATTCTAAAAGTTTTGACAGGTAGATGGGCCATCAATCTTATTATCATGCTTTGTTAGATATATAGATAATGTGTCTTTAATTCTAATGGGTCCTTACCACATGGATTCTTCCTAATCTCCCATTGTATTTACCTTTGCTATGCAATTAGCTTCTACTTTCATGGGGCCCAATTAACACTTGGGAGGGTGAAGTGATAACTAGGACATGTGGCATCCTTTGATTAGCCCATCTAATACCACCTATACTTCACTCTAGCCTTCTCATGCCCTCAATGGTTAACTTGACACTTTATATGGATTTTTCATATGGCAAGATACAATAGGTCAGGGTTCTCTTGGGCTCTAACATCTCTAACAAGCCCAAGAGTTGAGTGGATCTGATAGCTTTAATAAGTGACATGTGGTCACTTCTGATTGGTTTCTATTCTAACAACTAAATATTTAAGTGCATGTTAATTGTTCTCTATGTGGAGGAGTGATATTTTGCCATGTGGCTTTATCCTATTCATCTAGAGTTATAACACACTATTTGGTTGCACAAACTACCCTGGGATAAAGGGTCATCAGGATGTTACCACATGGTAACATCCCATTGACCCACTATATTTAAGGATTTTGAACTTATATGAATGGTTTCAATGCATCAATTCATTGAGATTGTGACACATGGAAGCATCATGTCATTTTACTAGTCCATAGCTTGGTTGATGACATTGTATTTTGAATAGATATCTCTAAGATAACATAGCCCCAGGATGATGCCATATGTTAACATCCCACTTACCTGCTATCCTAGAGGCATTAAACTTTTATAGACTGCCCCAAGGAGATGGCTTACCAAGATCTTGCCACTTGGTAGCATCCTGCTAATCTGGAGCTTCAAATCTATACTAACGTGGGATTCCCCTAAGCAAATTTGAATAAATTGACTAAGTATTTGAAAATCCCTTTCAAAAGGGTTTGAGCCATCAAGAAAAATCCAAAGAGTTGGTTAAGTGTTGAAAGTCTTTTAAATGGGGTCTAGACCATTAGGAATCACAAAAGCTAGTCACATGGAAGAAGAAATACTCTAGGGCCAAGATAAAACACCTATGGACAAAAGATAAAAGCCCAAGTCAACAAATTCAACTCTTTAAAATCCAATAACTAGGTTATTTAAATTAAAATGCCTAAGTTCCCTTGAAATGAGAACAAAAAGGCACAAAAACTTTATGAAGGAAAACGGCATTTAAAATTAAATCAAAGCCAAACTTTGTCAAATTAAAACCAGATTTTTATCCATTTGTTATGAAATCAACTAAGTCTAAGAAGTGGAACTATATAAAGAGCTTATTCAATTAGTTATTTAGATCAAATTGAAACATAAATCTAGGGTAAATTGCTCACAAAAATCAACAATAAAAACTTTGAGATAATCGATTAATTTGCATGAGTCCAAGGTGAAGTGGTTTGAATGGGAATAATTTGACACATTTCCTAAAATATGACTCAAACCAAGACTTAGTAGACTTAAACAAAATTAGACATTTTAAAATAGTGTAGCCTTAGATTGGAATTTAGATCACATGATTGTAATGAAGACATGATTATTCATAATTTTTTAGATTAATGAGGCATTTAGAAATATAATTCTACACCCAGGAACCTAAAAAAAATAGAGAGCAAACTAGAACAAGAGGGTCCCTATCTAAGGAATTGAGTATGGGGTGTGTTGGACCCAAAAAGTGGGATATCTATTAGATTTATTAGTTACTTAGGAAGTTTCCTCTAGTTCAATACATAACAATGTGCTCATGAACATCATATAGTTCAACCATTTGATGAATCTTTAATACTGCTATCGCATTTCACATAGTTTTTTGGGAAACAAGGTTTCAATCCATATAAATTGTCTTTTTGAAACATATTTATATTTAATATTAAAAATGTTAAACCAAAAAATAAAAATTGGGATTTTCTCATGTCTCAAACAGATTTTTTGTTCCCAAAATCTGTCACTCATTTTTGGGGACAACATGTTAACTATTTTGGTCCTGCAAGCCAAAATTCTCTCTTCCCTTCTCAAAAAATGTTCTAAGCACTCAAAGTTCTTCAATTATTCAATCATTTTCAGTCAAGAGACTCGCAGGTTCAATGGGTTCAACAACTTCAATAGGTGAGTTCTCACAAAGGAACAAGTTCCAAACACTTAGGCAATTTCAAGGTTGGTTCAACGTCGAGGTTCAACCAAAAAGTCCATCGACAGGCTTCAAACAAAAGATTGAACCATTGAACCATTAAACCCCACCTCCAAAGGTTCAATGGGTTCAAAGGTTCAATGACATTAGCGGACTTAAAGAGTTAAGCACTTCGGCAAGCTCAAAGTTCAACCGCTTCAGAAAGTTCAACTTCAAAGGACTTAATAAAGAAGACTTCGAAGAACAAAAGATTCAACCATTGAACCTTAAACCTTGAACCAAAAGAGTTCAAAGTTCAAAGGTTCAATGAGTTTAATAAAGTTTGAAAGACTTAGAAGAATAAAGGATTTGAAGAGCCAAGAAAGAAAGGTTGAACTGATTGAACCTTGAACCAAAATGGTTCAAAGTTCAAAGGTTCAACAAGTTCAATAGAAAAGAAAAGGATCCAGAAACTTTGAAGGACCAAAGGATTCTAAGAAAGAGAATGAACCATTGAACCTTGAACCAAAATAGTTCAAAGTTCAAAGGTTCAAAGGTTTAAGGAATTTCAAAGTTTGAAAGGGAGCTTCGAGTGAAAGGAAGCGGAAGATTCTGGAGACAAGTTTGAAGAGATGGTTCAACCGATTGAACCAAGGAACTGATTGAACCAAGGAGCCAATTGGACCACCTGAACCATTGAACCATTGAATCGATGCACTCTTATGGTGCAAAGGTTTGAGGTTCAACGTGGTTCAAGTGACCAAGTGACCAATGACATCCCCATGGATGTCAAATTCAAGGTAATAAAATGCCCGTTTATTTTCAAATATGGCGCGGAACTTGAAGAACAAAATCAGTGACTAGTTGAAGAAGAAGCTCAAAGAACTAGCTGAAAGCAAGAAGATAGCCCAAGAGCTCAGATCATAAGGAAGAGATAAAATGTGTTAAGAAAGAGGGAATGATGTAGAAAGCCCAGAAATATCTATGCATGAGTTATTTCGAGTAGGTGAAATAGTCCACCAGGTGGACATCAGAGAGAGTGAACACTAAAGATGTAGCCTACTTTTCTCCATCGAGTAAGGGTGAAATGGACAACTACACACATATCAGGAAGAGGACCAGGTGGTCCATACTTCAAATGGAGACATTTGAGATGAATTTACATGCCATGGTTAAGGCTGATGCCTTGTTCCAACATGGCCCCTTCATAGAACTGAAAATGCATTCAAGGCATTGAATGCAGCATGGGCCATTCCATGAAACAAAGCACCCAAGTCTTTATTGGAGTGTTATATATTGTAATCTCTTATTTTATGCACAAGGGGGGATCTTTTTTATTATCTGAAGTAAAACTCTGCCCAAATTAAAAGGCATTACTAAGACTTTGAGCTTAGATTGTTAATCATATTTCATTATTTAAATGAGAAATCAAGTGACTTTTTAGACTTTGTGCTGGAATAGCTTTTGTTGTTGAGGAAATTGTTCTTATGTATGTTTCATGAATGCATTCTTGTCCATTTAATTAAATAAGCAGAACTAGTGGAAGTAACCTGGAAGGTGTCCTGAAACCAACTGTAGGAAGACTTTGAGCTGCCACAATTGTCTTTAGTGTGTGTGTTTTCAGTTTGTTTCTATGTAAAGGATCTTGAGATGACTTTGTGCCCCCATTGTCCTTCATATTTCACTCTTTGGTAGTTGAGGTGGAGACTTTGTGCTACACCTCATTCTGTTGGTTATTGCACCCTGTTACATTTACTTATCACTACCAGAAAGAATTCTTGTTGTTTGTTGTAGACCACTTTTAAAAGAAGAGAAGTGTCTTCTATCATTTCATCAGGATTTCTCCTTTGTCTATGAACATCATCTCTAAAAAAAGAGAGATAGATGGTGTTGTCCTACCCCTGAGTGTTATTTTTAGCTTACTTATAGTATATATATATAATACCTTATAGTTATAGGGAACCTCCCCTTGATAAGAGGAGAGATTTGTCCCCTTTTGATGTAGTAAACCTACACATTTGGCCGATCAATCTCCTTATGATGTGGTTGAAACAACCTATTTTTCCCATCAGTTAGTTGGTGAGAAAATATTCACCCAACAGTTTTGGTGACTCAGTTGGGGACGAACACACAATTTGAAGCCTCAAGCTTCAAATTGAAGCAATCCCTATCCTTATCCATTTCATTTTTACACTCTGGCAGATCCACAGTATACCATAAGCCAGAGATCTAAAGGTATTGTTGACCCTATATTCAGGTTAGTACAGCAAAGTAATTTTGACCTATTTCCTTCTCCATTTCACCTTCAGCAAACTAGGAGTTTTCCTCCTACCAAAGTCAGGTCTCCATTACCAAGCAAAGCATCCATTTTTGTTGTTAGCATAGCTTTTTCAATACATACCCCTCAGACATTTGTTATCCCTCCCTTCAGTAGTCAAATCATGGTAGTTCAAGGCCCTTGGGGTAACTCTTTTGGTCTACTCAATCTAACTCCACCTCTACATGAGCTACCTCACAGCTCTAGGAAGAATTTCCCCAAGTTCTATGGTGATGGGAGAGTTCATCTTGATGAATATATTGCAGCCTTTAGCATAGCCTATGGTGTGATAGGTGTGGAGTATGAGGATGTAGCAGTCAGGTTGTTTGTAAAAAATATTAAAAGGTGCTGCTACAGACTAGTTCTACCATCTGCAGGCTAGGTCAGTGACTAATTGGAACACTCTCAAAGCTAAATTTGAATCTAGGTTCAAGCCTATAATATATGTGCATGCCCTGTTAGCTCAGCTCACACAAATGAAGAAGGAGCCTCATGAACCAATGAGGGATTTCATCACCAAGTTTGACAAGCTGAGGAACATGATTCCTATAATTACTCAGCCAATAGTTGAGAATCTCAAATGCTTCTTCATCAACTCTCAGCTACTTGAAGTGAGTTTTATGCTGAGATGTGATGGCCACATAGGCCTTGTTGTAGTGCAGGATTTGGCTACTGAGGTGGAAGATGATCTCATCTTGGTGGTAAATATAAGGAGAGATCCTAATAGAGGTAAATCTTCTTCATCCTCTGAATATCTATTTATAGGCACCACTAATCTAATGGTGCAAAATCTAGCAAATGAGTTGCTAACTCTCAAAAATTAAATGGCGTAAGGAATGTCTACTCTTCCTTCATATTGAGATATACCAAAGAGGACATTCCCCAATCAGTCATACTAAGGCAACACTGATAGGAATGAAGGGTAGTTAAATCGCCTTCCTCCCCCACAAGGGAAACTTGCCATTAAAGTAGCACCAGCCAATTCAGCAATTAGATATCTTGAAATAGAATTTGATTTCTCTTTCCAACTTGAATTAAACCAAGAAAATAATGTTGATCTCTTTACAGAAGACTAAGAAGAATCAACTGACGACAACATTGGTTTCCTAAACTACCAGGATGAACCTAGAAGTAAAGGTGAATCATTTGATGGATCATATGTTGTATTCACCTGGTCCCAAAACCAGTCATCCCAACAAGCTGATAAATAAAAAATAGAGGAGTGATCTCAACCAGTAATTTCAATTGCTAAGTGAGGAACCACTATGCCTTTTCAATCAAAGGACCCAGTGATCGCTAAAAAAGTAAGTACCTCAAGTACACCTTCACCTTCAACTTCAAATTTGCAGACCAGTACCACCCCTCCTAAAAACTAGAAGGATGAACTACCTTCCCCTATTCCTAATTCATTTCAAACATTTGATATAATTGACCATGTCAAGAAAACCAAAATTTAAATGTTTGAATTTGAATTCTTACAATCCAACCCTGAGCAATTGGATAAGTTAGTTCACTGTGTAAAGAATAAAACCATCCCTACAGGACCAACTGTTCTAAAGGTAACTCCCACATCCACCCAAAATAACCTTGTCATTACTCCTACTACTACTCTTGAGAGAATAGAACCATTTTATGTCTCCCTACTGATAAATGGACACCAGCTAAACAATTACATTATAGACTCAGGTGCATCTGACAATGTCATTCCTGCCAAAGTGGCAAAATCTCTTGGTCTCATTTTGACCAAGACCTTTGGGATATGTTTCTCCATGGAGAACAAACAAGTGCCACTACTGGGACAAATCAAGGATGCTCAATTTGCATTTGCAGCATTCTCAGACAAGATGATTAAGATGACAGTCCTAGTGGCTGACGTCCCAGTGTCATACGACATTCTTCTTGGGTGAAATTTCTACAAGGATGTTGGTGGTGAGTTAAGTATGGACCTATCTGAAGTGAGGATCTCATTCAAAGGCTTCATGCAGAGATTACTCCCTAAAAAGGAGGTAAAATATGTTGTCACTCAAACATCAGCGCTTGAAGCTCAAATTCTATTTGAGTCTTCAGGCATGGGTAATTACTTCCTGACTATAGAGAATGTTCCTGTCCTAACTGATGAAACTTCTAAAGATGATAATCTAAGAATTGGTTTAGACAAAATAGTAGAAGACTAAATAGAGCATAGTGCAAGCCCAGAGGAATTCTCCCCTCTAAATGAAGAAAAATCTAAGGAAATGTCAATTTTTGATAATGTGTAGATTCTCAAATTGGATGGAAGTTGTTCTTTTACTAGCTCAGGAGCTAGGATTATATTGATATATCCTCAAGGAGATATTTTTCCTTCATAAAAGTTGTAGTTCAGCAACACCAACAATACTGTTGAATATGAATCACTACTGCTCGAATTAAATGTTGCTCAAGATAGGGGCGTCAAACTCCTTCATGTCAAAGAAGATGTTGAACTGGTGGTTTGCCAGGTTAGGAACCTGTACCAAACTAAAAATGAGAGATTGTGCCATTACCACAATCTAGTTTGGTATCAAATTGAAATCTTTAATACTTTCAATATCTCTATAGTACCCAGGGAATTTAATGATTGAGCTGATGCATTAGCTGTTTCAATGACTCTCTTGGTTCCTCACCCAGATTTTAAGGGAGATAGGTAAACTATCAAACTAGTATTTCGATCAAGTGTGCCTGATAATGCCAATCATTGGCAAGTGTTCAATGGTGATAGCTAAATTATCGCCTTTCTGGAACAAAAAGATAGCTTTGAACAGCTTCACTTCGAAGGTAGTGAACCTCAAAAACTTGAATCAGCCCCTGAAACAAGTTTAGATGCAGGTGAAGAATTCCTACAGCTAAAAGGGAATAAAATTTCCAAAGGATTGGTTTACCTTGAGAAACTATTTGACAAACATGACAGGTTCATTAAATAGCAACAAATGGATTCAAGCTCCTCCCAGGAGTTTGATCAAATAAATTTGGGTACTAAGGAAAATCCCAAGATGGTGAACATTGGGAAGTGTTGCACTCCTGAGGAGAAGCTCAAATTTACTACCCTACTTCACCATTACATGGATGTTTTGGCATACTCCTATGATGATCTAAAGTCACTCAA
Source organism: Torreya grandis (assembly GCA_037957365.1). NCBI lineage: Eukaryota > Viridiplantae > Streptophyta > Pinopsida > Cupressales > Taxaceae > Torreya > Torreya grandis. The sequence continues at coordinate 3,642,503 of JARHVA010001123.1, read as the reverse complement.
GCCTAAAGAAATTTGCCATGAAGTTCCTCTCAAGAGTGATTCGGTGCCTTTCAAGTAGAAATCCCGGTAGTATAATCCAAAGATATCAGGTACTATTCTATCTGAAATACAGAAAATGTTGAACGCTATAATAATTTTTCCAATCCATCATTCCACATGGATTGCAAACATAGTTCCTATGAGAAAAAAGAATGGCAAAAATCACCTTTGTATGGATTTTAGGAATTTGAATCAATCCTCCTTAAAGGATAATTACCCTCTGCCCATCATGGATCAAGGCCTTCAGATAGTGACTATTTCAGAGATGTTATCAATGCTGGATGGTTTCTCATAGTAGAATCAAGTGGAAGTTGATGAAGCAGACCAACATAAGACTACCTTCACCATGCCTTGGGGCACCTTTGCATATCGAAGAATGCCATTTATCCTGATAAATGCTAGTGCCACCTTCCAGAGAGTAATGGACCTTGCTTTCAAAGATGAAATGGGTAAGTTCATTGTGATGTACCTTGATAATTTAACAGTCTTTTCCAAGCATCATCCTGATCATATGCACCATCTGAATCAAGTGCTGGAATGATGTCACTAAAATGGCATTTCTATAAATCCCAAGAAGTCTATTTTTGGGGTAACAAAAGGGAAACTTCTCAAACACATTGTATCCCAAGAAGGCATAAATATTGACTTAGAAAGAGTCAAATCCATCTAGGAGCTTACTCTACCCACAAGTAAGACTGCAGTTCACTCTTTCTTCAGAAAGGTGAATTTTTTATGAAGGTTCATTCCCGAGTTCGCCGAGAAGACTCACCACATTGTGGACAAGATGAAGGGAAATGCCACTTTTAGCTGGACTGAAGAAGGCAAATTGGCATTTCAAGACATCAAGATAGCTATTGCCCATGCCCCAATTCTGGTTTGTCTAGATTACACCAAAGATTTCACAATGTATAGTTATGCTTTTGAGCACACACTTTTAGCAATTCTAGTTCAACATAGCAAAGAAGGTGTGGAATCTCCCATATCCTTCATGAGCTATCCTCTCAAAGCTCATGAACTAGAATATTATAATCTAGAGAAGCATACTTATGCAGTAGTAATGGCAGTAAATCACTTCCATTTTTACAACCTGAATTCACACATTATTACCCTGGTTCCTGATACCACAATCAAATCCATATTAACTCAGCAGAAGTTAGGAATCAAAAGGGGCAATTGGGTTGCTAAAATATAGGAGTTTGATCTTGTTATCAAACCAATGAAGCTTGTGCAAGAAAGGGGTCTCTACCAATTGATTGCTGATAATAAACCAGAAGAAACAAGGCATGAACAAGCAAAAATTGAAGACACGCCAACAGTCCTCTTTGTCTCTACCACAAATGAGTGGTATTCGAGTATTGCTCATTTTCTTACTTATGGTGAGTGTCCTGCTCACCTGTCTCATAAAAAAAAGATGAATATCAAGTTAAAAGTTGCCAATTTTGTCCTATGGGACAATGGTCTATATAAGAGTAACCTCAATGGAGTATTCCTTCGCTACATGGATAAAGATCAGTAGCACCAACTTTTGGAGTCCTTCCATAATCTTGCCTTGTGGAGGACATTTTTCTATGCTTGTAACTTCCCATAATATTTTTTGAGCCAGGTATTACTGGCCTACTCTATTTCAAGATGCATACAAATGGGTACAAAGATGTGAACTATGCCAATAGTTCGTTGGAAGTCCCAAGTTAGCTACTTTGCCTCTTAAGCCTGTGGTAATAAAAGAGCCATTTCAGTAATGAGGAATCAATTTTATTGGTGTTGTAAACCCATCTTCAAGCATTAGACATGATTATGTCCTCATAGCCACAAATTACTTCACTAAATGGGTGGAAGCTATTCCAGCCAAGCATGCTACTTCAAAAGTAGTATGCCATTTCCTCAAGGAAAACATCATTTTCAGTTTTGGGGTCCCAACCAAGATTATGACAGATAATGCAGCCTATTTCTCTTCCCATGAGATTACTTATTTCTATTTTTACTATGGGATTACCCTCTCCCACTCCTCTAATTATTTTCCACAAGGGAATGGCCAAGAAAATCAAACAATAAGAACCTAGAAACCATCATTAGGAAGCTGGTGGATGACAACCAACAAACATGGCATAAAGCATTGGTTGATACTTTATGGGCAAACAGAATTACACCCAAGAGGGTGATAGGCATGTCGACATTCCAACTTTTGTATGGTCTCAATGTAGAGATACCAATCACCCTAGAGTTACTAGCACTCAAATTGGGAAAGGCAGTCAAAGATCAGACATATGAAAGCTCCATAAACAAAAGGATCATGTGCCTGACTAAGTTGAATGAGCAATGAACTATGGTGGTGGACCAAATCATTGCAAATCAAAGTCTGGTGAAGAAGCTCTTCGACCAAAAAGCAAAAACCCATTATTTCTAGATTGGAGATCAAGTTCTATTATGGGACAAGAGAAGAGAACCAAAGGGAATGCATGGGAAATTTGATTCCCTATGGAGAGGCCCATTTTCTATTCATCAACTCAATGGTGAAAATAGTTTCTTATTGAAGTATCAAGATAACACGTCATTTTCATTACCTCACACTGGGAAGCATCTGAAGCACTTCAATTCTTGAAGTATCAGATAAGATCATTTGTACATATGTATAATGTTATATAGTCTTTAGCTTGTTTTGTGTTGTTCATTTTCATTTCTTTTTAGCACCTTTTATTTTGGGTAGCATGACTCTATAGCCCAATGGCATACTTAAAGACACTAGAGATTCTAGATTCTACTCCCTTCAATTGTGTTTACAATCGATGGAAGTTCCCCAACTGGAGCCAACTATTGTTCTCAAAATCCATCACTCATTTTTGGGGACAACATATCAACTATTTTGGTCCTGCAAGCCAAAATTCTCTCTTCCCTTCTCAAAAAATGTTCTGAGCGGTCAATTTCTTCAATTATTCAACCATTTTTAGTCAAGAGACTCGTAGGTTAAATGGGTTCAACAACTTCAATAGGTGAGTTTTCACAAAGGAACAAGTTCCAAACACTTAGGCAATTTCAAGGTTGGTTCAACATTGAGGATCAACCAAAAAGTCCATCGGCGTGCTTCAAACAAAAGATTGAACCATTGAACCATTGAACCCCACCTCCAAAGGTTCAAAGGTTCAATGGGTTCAAAGGTTTAACGACATTGGAAGACTTAAAGATTTAAGCACTTCGGCAAGTTCAAAGTTCAATCACTTCAGAAAGTTCAATGACTTCAAAGGACATAAAGAAAGAAGACTTCGAAGAACAAAAGATTGAATTGTTGAACCATTGAACTTTGAACCAAAAGAGTTCAAAGTTCAAAGTTTTAATGAGTTTAATAAAGTTTGAAAGACTTAGAAGAACAAAGGATTCAAAGAGCCAAGAAAGAAAGGTTGAACCGATTGAACCTTGAACCAAAATGGTTCAAAGTTCAAAGGTTCAACAAGTTCAACGGAAAAGAAAACGATCCAAAAACTTTGAAGGACCAAAGGATTCTGAGAAAGAGAATGAATCGTTGAACATTGAACCAAAATGGTTCAAATGTTCAAGGAATTTCAAAGTTTGAAAGGGAGCTTCGAGCGAAGGAAGGAAGCAGAAGATTTCAGAGACAAGTTCAAAGAGATGGTTCAACTGATTAAATTAAGGAACTGATTGAACCAAGGAGTCGATTGGACCGCCTGAACTGTTGAACAATTGAACCGATGCAATCTTATGGTTCAAAGGTTCGAGGTTCAATGTGGTTCAAGCGACCAAGTGACCAATGACGTCCTCGCGGATGTCAAATTCAAGGTAATAAAATGCCTGTTTATTTTCAAATATGGCATGGAACTTGAAGAACAAACTCAGTGACCAGCTGAAGAAGAAGCCGAAAGAGCCAATTGAAAGCAAGAAAATAGCCTGAGAACTCAGATCACAAGGAAGAGACAAAATGTGTTAAAGAAAGAGGGAATGATGTAGAAATACTAGAAATATCTATGCATGAGTTATTTGAGTAGGTGAAATAGTCCACCAGGTGGACATCAGAGAGTGCAAGCACTCAAAGATGCGGCCTATTTTTCTCCATCGAGTAAAGGTGAAATGGACAGCTGCGCACATATTAGGAAGAGGACCAAGTGGCTCATACTTCAAATGGAGACATTTGAGATGAATTGACATGCCACAGTTAAGGCCGATGCCCTGTTCTAACATGGCCCCTTCATAGAACTAAAAATGCATTCAAGGCATTGAATGCAGCATGGGTCATTCCATGAAACAAAGTGCCCAAGTCTTTCTTGGAGCACTATATATTTTAATCTCTTATTTTATGCACAAGGGGGGATCTTTTTTGTTATCTAAAGTAAAACTCTTCCCAAATTGAAAGGCATTACTAAGACTTTGAGCTCAGATTGTTAATCATATTTCACTATTTGAATGAGAAAACAAGCGACTTTTCAGAATTTGTGCTGAAATAGATTTTATTGTTGAGGAAATTGTTCTTATGTCTATTTCCTGAATGTGTTCTTGTCTAATTAATTAAATAATCAGAACTAATGGAAGTAACCTAGAAGGTGTCATGAAGCCAACTGTGGGAAGACTTTGAGCTGCCACAATTGTCTTTAGTGTGTGTGTTTTTAGTTTGTTTCTATGTAAAGTATCTTGGGATGACTTTGTGCCCCCATTGTTCTTCGTATTTCACTCTTTGGCAGTTGAGGTGGAGACTTTGTGTTACACCTCATTCTACTGGTTATTGCGCCCTGTTACATTTACTTATCACTACCAGAAATAATTCTTGTTGTTTGTTGCAGACCACTTCTGAAAGAAGAGAAGTGTCTTCTGTCATTTCATCAAGATTTATCCTTTGTCTATGAACATCATCTCTAAAAAAAGAGAGATGGATGGTGTTGTCCTACCCCTGAGTGTTATTTTCAGCTTATTTATAGTATATAGTACCTTATAGTTATAGGGAACCTCCCCTTGATGAGAGGAGAGATTTGTCCCATTTTGATGTGGTAAACCTGCACATTTGGCCGATCAATCTCCTTATGTTGTGGTTGAAACAACCTATTTTTCCCATCAGTTAGCTGGTGACAAAATATTCACCCAACAAGATCCATGTTTGTCTCCAAAATAAAAAGTTTCATTTCATTCTTTAATACATTTATACTGTAACAAATAGTTTTTCTATAATGTATGATAAAGGAATATTGAAACTATTGTATATTCTAATTACACATACTAATGCAGAGAAGACTAGATTAAAAATCTTGGGAGATCCTAATGATGATTACTTAAGGGCCCAAATTATTTTGTGCAAGGGACAAGAAGCTATTCTTATTACCCATTTATGGGTTGAGGAAAACTTGGGGAATGACTCTCTTAAACAAGTTGATGCTATTGCTTATAAAAATAACATAAATCTCCTTAGTTTTCAAATGTTTATGGTTATTCGATTTAAAAAATATAAAATTATATCATGGGATATGAACAATCCTAAGCATGCTCCAATTATTCACGTTGCTTGTGGAATCGATAATAATTTATATTTAAAATGGCTTAAGCTCTAATAGTACATAGATTACAATGCCTAACATTATAAAATACAATAATATAGATTGAAAACATTGAATAATAATGACTGATATTTATTATAATATCAAGATTCCACTCATTACAAGACATCACATCTCTTTCTCTTTCTCTTTTCAATGATATGTGAGAATTCAAGACAATGTGTATGTTAATATCATAAAGAAAAAGAGCTAAGGCTACATTCCATGTCACAATTCTTTCTCACCTAACTAATTCACTATTTATTGCAATTTTACTTTTAATATTTGTTTGTCTTGTTTTTTTTAAAACACCTTCACACAATATTTTGATTTTCCAATTCCTTTAGCTTCAAATTTCTCTCTCTGTTTTGGTCTCATCCTCTCTTCCTTGTGCATATATGCCTCTATAAATGTATTCATTACACCTTTTCAATACAATTATTAGTACTACCTCCCATATCATTACTCACTTTTTAAATAAGTTACCCTCTTCTAAGTAATACATAATTTTTCTTATATCCATTTCAAATGGAGAACTAGTATTGTACCATTTTCTCATTCAAACGCTTCTCAATAGGTGTCTTTTTATTCCAAGTGGAGCATGCCTCACCAAAAAAAGACCCACCCAACATATATTCCTATTTTAAATCCATCATAAATATATGTTTTATTATTTCTTGTCAAATATGCATGCACGCACCCCAACTCGCATATCAAAATAATAGTTAGTTGATATTCTCCTATTTCCTTCTTCAAATTTTTGAATCACTCCATCATAACAAACAAACTTCTCTATCAACAACTACATCTCATAAAATAGTGCCAAGTCTATTTAGATCATAACATTTAATCTTCTTATTTAGAATTTATATACCCAATCTCTATATTTAAAATATAATAATTATAATATATAATCTTTGAATGTTGTATAGAAAAATTACTTATAAAATTATGTTTTCATAAATTTATTTTTTATTTTATTTATTATTAAATAAATTATTTTTTAAATATATTAATAATATTTTAATATTCGTATAACTTATATAATATATTACGATTCATTTTTAAATATTATTATTAAATAAAAGTTGAATAACTATAAAATTAATTTATTTTAACATAAATATTTCTATTAATATATTCTATGACATATATATTAATTTTTTTTCCAAAAAATAATAAAATAAAAAAATAAATAATAAACTTATCTATGAATAAAACACATTTAAACCTCATACTTTATAACCTGGTGAATTATTAGTGGTGATGCAATAGATGCTAATAAGGTGGATATTTTTGACATATAATATGTAGTTTGGCAAAATCGGATGAGGTTCCAACTAAAATAAATTTCTTAACTAATGTAGGATTCTTTAGGACAAAGTAACTTAACAAAAAATTATTGACCCTAAAGCAATGAGGTGCATCCAACCATAGCTTCATTGTAAGTGAGGGTATAACATAGTTCTCAGATTATAGAAAACTTGAAATATAATTAAATATTACATATAAGATATTTATATGTATAAATATTATATTTATTTTTATAAATAAATAGTTATGATTATATTTTTAACATTAATTTTATTATAAAAAATAATTATTATAATATTAATTTAATTGTATAATTAATATTCAATATATAAATTTAAATATTAAAAAATAGATATCAAAATAATTATAAAAATAAAAAATTGTCAACAAATTAATGTATGGTAGGGAAGGAATGTTAATGTGTTCAAATTGCCACTTAAATGCTAAGTGTTATGTGAAATTATAAATATTTAATTTATTTCAAAATTTAAATTTCTTTTAATTTACATCATAAAATAATGTTAGAGATCTATTTAAATCATGGCATCTAATCTTCTTATCTTTTATATAAATAATATGGAAAGAATGAATTTCATATACTTGGTCATTATGATTTTGACATGCATTATAATTGGAATATCAATAATGTTTTTTCATCCTTACAAGAAATAACTACTTAATTTATAAAGATTAATTTTACAACCTATCAAATCTTTTAAGTAAATTTCCTCCATCTTCCCTACTTTTTGTAATTTTTCTGCTGAAAACAAATTTTATAATTGACCTTATTTTGCATCACTTCACATACAACTGAAAATAACTCTACCTTATTATTAATCAACCCAATTAGTGTTACAGCGCAACATTAATGCTTCAATAATACATTCAAGCCTTCACATACCTATAATAAAAATAAAACCACTTGAATGATAGGAACTTGAAACTCTCCAAAAAAATTTGAAACATATCCACTACATTCTTATTGACAAAATGAGTTTCATAGGCCCAAATTAGTTGGCACATATTGACCATCATTTGCATGAGGTTTTCATCCAACACAAGTTTGCATTGTTTGGTGGGATATCTATCAAACTCATTATTTACTTGGGAAGTTGCCTTCAGTTCAATACATAACAATGTGCTTATAAACATTATATGGTTCAACTATTTAATGAATCTTTAACACTGTTATCACATTGCACATAATTTTTTGGGCAACAAGGTTCCAATCCATATAAATTATCTTTTTGAAACATACTTATGTTAAATATTTAAAATGTTAAACTAAAATTTGAAAATTGGGATTTCTCATGTCTGAACAAATGCATATTTGTCTCCAAAATGAAAAGCTTCATTTTATTCTTCAACACATTTATACATAAAAAATAGTTTTTATATAATGCATGATAAAGGAATGTTAAAACTATTGTATATGCCAATTACACATTTTAATGCAAAGCATACTAGATTAAAAACCTTAGGAGATCCTACTGATAATTAGTTGGAGGCCAAAGTTATTTTGTGCAAGGGATAAGAAGTTATTCTTATTGCCAATTTATGGGTTAAGGAAAGGTTGGGGAATGACTCTCTTGGACAAGTTGATGCTATTGTTTATAAAAATAACATAAATCTCCCCAATTTTTAAATGTTTGTGGTTATTCGATTCAAAAAATACAAAATTTCATTATGAGATGTGAACAATCCTAGGAATGCTCCAATTATTCATGTTACTTGTGGAATCGATAATACTTTCTATTAAAAATGACTTATACTCTAACAGTACATAAGCCACAAGACCTAACATTACAAAATATAATAATACACATTGGCAATATTGAATAATAATGACTGATATTTATTGCAATATCAAGATTCCACTCATTACAAGACCTTCACATCTCTTTCCCTATCTCTTTTCAGTGATATGTGAGAATGAAAGACAATGTGTGTACATTAATATCATAAAGAAAAAGAGTTAAGGTTACATTCCATGCCACAATTCGTTCTCACCTAACTAATTCACTATTTATTGCAATTTTACTTTTAATATTTGTTTGTCTTCTTTTTTTGTAAATACCTCCACGCACTATTTTGATTTTTCAATTCCTTTAACTTCAAATTTCTCTCTCCATTTTGGTTTCATTCTCTCTTCTTTGTGCATATATGCCTCTATAAATATATTCATTATACCTTTTCAATGCAATTATTAGTAATACCTGCCTTATCATTACTCATTTCTTTAATAGATGACACTCTTCTAAATAATAAATAATCTTTCTTATGTCCATTTCAAATGGAAAACAAGTATTGTACCATTTTCTCATTCAAATCCTTCTAAATAGGTGTCTTTTTATTCCAAATGAAGCATGCCTCACCAAAAAAACCCACCAAACATATATTACTATTCTAAATCTATCACAAATACATATTTTATTATTTCATGTTAAAGATGCATGCATGCACACTCACACTTCAACATAGTAGTTAATTGATCTTCTCCTATTTCCTCAAAAAATTTGAATCACATTGTCATAACAATACTCTACCAAGGAAGCTTTAAAAAAAAAAAAAAAAGTTAATAATATAATTTTATATCAACACCTACATCTCATAAAACAATGTTAAATCTATTCAAATCATAATATTTAATCTTATTATTTAGAAAATAGTTTACATATCTAATCTTTATATTTAAAATATAATAATTATAATATATACTTTTTGAATGTTGTATTGAAAAAGTCATTTATCAAATTATGTTATTATAAATTTATTTTTTATTTTATTTATTATAAAATAAATTATCTTTTAATTATACAAATAATATTTTAATATCCATACAATCTATATAATATTTTAAAATTCATTCTTAAACATTATTATTAAATAAAAATTAAATAATCATAAAACTCATATATATATATATTCTTATTTCTATATATATTCTTATTTCCAAAAAATAATAAAATTTTCTATGAATAAAACACATTTAAACCTCATATTTTATAACTTGGTGAATTATTAGTGGTGATGCAGTGGATGCTAATAAGGTGGATATTTTGACATATAATATGAAAGCCTTTTGTTGCTAACTTGTATATGGAAGCCTTTGAAAAAAGTGCTCTACATTTGACAATACAAAAACCTCAGTGGTGGATCAGGTTCGTTGATGACACTCATGTTTGTTGGCTTTTTAGCATGCAAAAACTAAATTCATTCTTAGACTACCTCAATAGAATATTTGCACATATCCAATTCACTATGAAAATTGAAAAAGATGGGAAGCTACCTTTTTTAGATGTTTTGATACCCAGAAAAGAAGACAGGTGCCTCTCGCATCAAGTGTATAGAAGGAAAACTCACACGGATCTTTATCTAGGTAGTGGCTCACACCACCACCGCAGCCAAAAAATGGCCATTCTAAACACTTTGGCAACAAGGGCAATCCGTGTTTCAAATAAAGAACACTTGGGACAAGAACTAGAATATCTCACCATGGTTCTACAAGCAAATGGTTATACAGGTAGACAAATTCAAAAAGCTTTTGAAAGGGCTATATCTTAGGAAAACACAACTAGAGAGGCAAAAGAAGAAGATTGAAGGCCTATAGTCGCAGTTCCATACATACAAGGCACCACAGAAAAGATTGCTCGCATCCTTTTTCGGAATGAAATCAAAGTAATTTTCACTCCTATGGGCACTTTAAGAGATAAGTTAAATAGAGCAAAAGATCCTCAAAACCCATTACTTCTCAATGGTGTTTATTCAATACCTTGCTCATGTGGCAAAAGATACATTGGTGAAATAGGGAGATCCTTACAAATCTGGGTAAAGGAATACACCAGAGATAACCTACATGAACGAATTGAAAAATCTGCACTAGCAGAACACTCCTTCACTCTTAAACACCATATTTACATAGAAGAGGCCAAGCTTATTGTGAAGGTAGACCACTGGAAAGAAAGAAGGGTACGAGAAGCACTCGAAATAGAAAAGGCCCGCAATAATCTAAATAAAGATGATGGATTCGTTATTAGTAATGCTTGAAAACCCTTATTCTCCTTAATAAAGAATTAGAATGAAAAAATGAAAGATTAAATATCCAAAACTCAGTATATTTATATTATATATTGTATTCTTTATGAAATAAAAATCATTCTCTCCTGATGATGGCCCCCACAGACAGATTCAAAACATCAAGATCTTTTATTTCATTAGCAATGTCTCCATCAACCCATATCTCAAATAATATGAAGTTATCTAAATCTTGTGTCCATTTTGACTTGTAGTTTGGTGAAATTGGATGAGGTTACCATCCATATCCAAGTTCCAATGTAGGGGGACACTTCAATTTACCGTGCCAACTAAAATGAATTCCCTAACTAATGTTTAGGATTCTTTAGGACAAAGTAACTTAACAAAATTTTATCGACCCAAAAGTAATGCGGGATGTCCAACCATAGCTTAGTTGTAAGTTGGGTATAATATGGTTTTTTGAAAAACGTAAAACATAATTAAATATTACATATAAAAAAATTATATATATAAATATTATTTTTATTTTTATAAATAAATTGTTATAATTATATTTTAAATATTGTTTTTTATCATAAAAATTAATTATAATAATATTAATTTAATTGTATAATTTATATATATATATTTAATATTATTTTTTATCATAAAAAATAATTATAATAATATTAATTTAATATTAGATATATAAATTTAAATATTAAAAAAAATAGATATTAAAATAACCATGACATATGTATGTACGTTCTAGAATGACATTCTAAAGAGGTGGTGGTGGGTAATAATTAAATGAGTGTGTTAAATTTTAATTATAACTTTTAAATTTGATGTCCATTTGATCATTCTCGTATAACATATTGAATTTGTAAGTGGAATATGTACATTCGAGAATGATATCTCTAAAAGTATTTTACATAAACTTATCTAAGATATATGTACTAGTAAATTATCAACAAATTAATGTAGGTATCATAGGGAAGCAATGTTAATAATAGTAAATTCTAAGTTTGGGAGTTTAAATTGCCACCCAAGTGTTATGTAAGATTGTAAATATTTAATTTATTTAAAAATTTAATGATTTTTTAATTTATATTTCTTTTCTGACATGTTGAAATGGAAGGAAAGTCAGAATTTGAATTATTTTAAATTAGAATTTGAAAAGTATTACAAAATAACCCTTGATATATTGGTACACTAATTATTAAATGGTGAGATGTGATTGGTTATTATGAGACAAAAATTGAACAAGTAGTACATAATGCTATGACTACTCTTAATAGTACTAAAAAAGCTATAAAGTATTATGTATTCAAAATTTATTTCAACTATTAGTACAGGGTCAACTAATGACACTTTTCTCTAGTACAAGACTTTTTTGTTTGTAGTGAGTAATACTTTTTTAGCTAAATTTTTTTTTTGGTTTACACCATACTTCACCATTTTCAATGTATGTAATTATTTAAGCAGAATCCCCACAAAAGACCATCCATATATACCTACTAAAACTTAATTTTCAAACCTCTATAACCTAATTATCTTTACCTCTATATTATAATTATATATATATATATATATATATATATATATATATATATACATTTTATTTTTTTTAAAAACTATATTTATATATCCCACTGAATCTTAATTTTTATTATTCTTATATATAATATATATATATATACACACATATATAATACAGATATATATTACATATATAAATATACACATACACATACACAAAGTCCACCACAAATAACTACACTCATATATACAGGCGAAAACCTAATTTCCATTATCCCTATATTCATACTACATACATATATGGGAAAATAATTTATTTACATGACCAGAATGTTTTCTCTAATATAAGTGAACGTTTACCTGCAAGAAGAATGAGAAACTCTCCATATTATCTTATGCTACTGACAATGTGTATATATATATGCACAGAATCCGCCACAAATAACTACACCCATATATTCTGGGAAAGCTTAATTTTCATTACCCCTACATACATACCTGGGAATATAGTTTACCTACCTGACCAGAATGTTTTCTCTAACCCAAGTGGGCGTTTACCCTGCAAGAGGAGTAAGGGAAACTCTCCATAATATCTTATGCTACTGATCCATCCATTGTGTCATCACCTGCACCAATGTATGAGACAGAAAATTAAAATCTTCATTTTGGATATGCTACGTTTTAACTACATACCCTTAGGTTTTGTTCATGAATGGGTAGAGGTCCCTACACGATCATTATCAACGTGCATAATCGTATTGACGTCAGTTTGTCATTCTGATGATCAGAATTGACCTCCATTAATGTTGATCAGTATTGACATCCATTAATGTTGATCAGTTTAGAGGTCGATTAAAGCCGTCCTTTACATTGGCAGGCCTCCATTAATGCTTCTTTTGAAAACAGACAAAGCCATATTAATGAATGAAACGTTGGTACTATTCAGATCTTCCTCTATTTGATCTATGGGTCTGCATTCCTGCCAGCCAGCTCATGACTGCTTCCTACATTTTCTGGTTGGTGTAGAAGCTAATTACATATGCATATTGCTCTTGCCTAGGTAGCTGCAAGTCACTAGCTCAACTTATTCTATGGGAAACAACATGCTTTCTCATATATGGTTATCATTGAAAAAATCACTGCAATGCAGGTGTGAGGAAGAAGAAGTGTACCATCCAGAGAGCTTCATTAAAGTTAGAAGATTAAAAGACAAATCTCTGATGAAGATGATGGATAGGTGCAGCTATGGATTCTTTGACACTGTTATGCTTCAACATGAATTAGTGTTGATTAGTGACTACAAATGTGGAGTGAAGCTGCCTGCTGTTAGCTTTTTTGAAAGTGGTGAAAATGGTGTCAGTTTTGAAAAAAATCTTAAGCCAGCCATGGCTGCTATCAAAAAGCTTTCATTCTCTCAAGAACTGACCACTCCCAGTATTGATAAATGTAAGCAACACTATACTCAAGTAACAGATCTCCCTGCAAATGAAGCTGGTAAGAATAGTGAGTCTGAACATTATTTTATCTTATATTATGTCCATTTAAATTTTTGTATATCAGACAATATTTTCAATGCTTTGGATATTGGGCACCTTTGTAGGTTTGAGCTCTGAGTCTAAGCATATCAACATCAAAATATGATGTCAATGTTAATTGATGCTTTGATTGTTTTAGTCACAGGATCCTCCAGTGACATTTCAACTAGGAGCATGAAGGGCTTGAAATCAATATGGCAGTCTAAACATGAACGTGGAAATTTTGGGAGAAATCTAAATGTGAATGGCACAGAAAAAATGCTGTGTAGTTCTAAGGAATACAGAGCAAGGTAAAGACTGAAAAATGGGGTTGAAAGAAAAATCCAAAGTAGCTCATGTTATGTGGAAAATTGTAATGTGTATGATATCATTCTGAGGAGGGAGATTTAGTTGTAAGCAAACTCAAGCAATGAGTGGGAGAGCTACATGTGGGTGTGGCTCTTTGTAGCACATAACATAGCCGGCTTTTATTAATCCCCAAATTGCAATGTATTTATAATTTGCATTTTTGATGACCTGGTCAATAACTATATTAGTTTTTTTCAACTTTGATTAAAGATCATTTTTAGTTGTGATTTATGGAAAGTGATTAAGCAGTTTGATCTACCGCATCCTCAGAAGGCAGTCAATATCTTAGCTTGATATTTGGAATTCATGAATGTTATAATATTGAGTTTTACAGAAAAAAATTTATTTGATTATTTGTGTTGGTGTGGGTTTGGTAAATTTATCCAGTATTTATAAATTCGTTGATATTAGTTGGACAATCAATTACAATTTTTTAAATATTTTATAAATATTTGTCAAGTTTAGACATGTGGAATAGTGTATACATAAAAATAGTTACTACATATTTTATTGGTCTTTAAATTCTATGATTTTAATATGATTGTTTGGAGTATTGATTTAAATTAGACATTTTCAATCCCTACCAGTCCTTATGATTGTGTAGTTTTTGGAGTATTTATTGCATGAGTTGTTATTGTGTCTTTTCTTATTCTATGATTTTAATATGATTGTGTAGTTTTTGGAGTATTGATTTAAATTAGACATTTTCAATTCCTACCAGTCTTTATGATTGTGTAGTTTTTGGAGTATTTATTTCATGAGTTGTTATTGTGTTTTTTCTTATTCTCTGTCTCTTTTATATTTACTCATTATCAATCCCTACCAGTCCTTTTCATGCCAGTGTACTATAACTTCACTTTTTAATTATTATTTTTACTTCAATTAATAAAAATACATTAAAATATATATAACATTAACAGTTATAAAGTTTTGATTATAGTTTAACATATTCTACAATAATGTAACATTAAATGTTCCACATTTTATGCTTATAAAATCTTAGTTAAAATTAAACAATTCACTATTGTGTAATCACTCAATATTTTCTTTCTATAATACTTTTTAATAATCAAATTAATTTAATTCACATGGCTTCCAAAGTGAGCCTAGATGTAATTGGGCATTTATAATACCCATCAAGAAGGCATTTATTTCATAGTATGTGAGCATTGAAATATTAATATAGTTGAAATATATATTAAAAATAACCACTATAAATAATTATAAGTATTTTTTAAATTACTAATTAGACAATATCTTCATAAATGTGTTTCTTATTTTAAAGTAAGATTATTAATTTAAATAATTCAATTTTATAAAATAATTTTTAAATTATATTTGCAATTCTTATATTTATAAACAAATACTTAATTCTAAAGGTACCACCATTGTGGTACTTGTTTTGGTAATTAGTGCACCAATAATAATCCTAATTTTAATTTAATTTATTTATAAATACATAATCATTGTAATTAATTTAGATATACAATATTTTTTTTTTTTTTATGAGAATTTTTTAAGCACTTATAAGTGTTCTAGAGAAAATCAAGAATTCATTTAGACATGCACTATAATTATGAGTTTCTCCAATCATTAAGGTTTAGCGTTTTCCATATTATTACTATCTAATGTCTTGACAAATATTAAGATAATTTTACTATTCTTTGATTTAAATCAAGCCCCAAAATATATGCTAGTTTTATTAAATTTTTTATATATTATTCCTTAATTATAACAAGAAGAATTTTATTTTGTAGGAACAAAATGTAAAAGATTAAAAAATGGGCAAAGTTTTTGGATGAATACAATTTTTTTTTTTTATTGCTTAAATTTTTGTTTAAAATAAAGAGAAGAGTATAAGTGTACAATTCACATAAAGTTATCTAATTGTTATCTATTTTGTAGATTATCTTCTTCTCACTTTTGAAGGTATATTTTCACCATCACTTTTTAAATACTACTACTTGATCATAAAACAAAATAAGAAAATCAAAATTTTATATGTTTTTTTTTATATATATTTAAAATGAAATAATTACACTTAATTAAGTTAATTAATTATAATTAATCAATCTAATGACAAGTTAATTATAATTTATTTATCCATAATACATTTAATGAACCCACATCATCTAGCATGCAATTTTTGAGTTAACTATTTATCTCATAAAATAAATCTCAATGTAACTACTTTTTTATAAGTTTGAATACATTGTGTGCTCTAATATTTCTAGCTTCTTGAAACAAACTCTCTATTATTTTTATTTTAATACATTTAAAGAACCCACATCATCTAACATGCAATTTTTGAGTTAGTTATTTCTTTATCATAGAATAAATCTCAATGTAACTATTTTTTTATAAGTTTGAATACATTGTATACTTTACTAATTCTAGCTTCTTGAGACAAACTCTTTATTATTTTTATTTTTATTTAAATCTTAGGATATTTATATGATATGTACATTTTATATTTGATTTTAAATTTATATTACAATTGATTATTCTAATATTATTAATCTTATTAAAAATTTACTCAATATTGGAGAAAAAAATGAAAACTAGAAATGTATCAAATACTGTTAAAAGATAAATTTTATATTGCAAAAGATGTGCCTTTTTTAAGTAATTTTTTTTTAATATCAATAATAAGTATGAAGGTCAAGATGTGTCATGTCAAAAAATTCTTTTTATTGACTTCAACCATTTCTCAAGTTCTTTCTAATTGATCTAAAAATATAGCTAAAAAAATACATAATTTAGATCCAACTAATTGGATAATAACTATAGATGCTTAAATCGGTATTTATATGTTAAACTAGTCTTGTACACTTGATAGATATTACTTAAGGGTCTACCTTTCAGTTATAGACCTTCCTTATAGCTGATAGGCTCATCTTCACCATCTCACTGGGCCTAAATTCTTATCTTGTAGTCTGACATTATTATTCTGATTATATAGATCACTTATAGTTCACAATATGTTTTAATTATGATATATATCCTTCACTATTAGTTATATAGCTCCAATAACCTTCCATCTTTTTGCACAATTTTGTTCAGACTTGAAAAGTAGCATCGATGCTACTGTCTTTGCCTTCTAAACACTCAAATTTAAAAATCTTCTAATATATATGAGTCAGTGTAATAAATTTCACTAACCTTTCCATGAGAATTTTTTTAAATGTGTTTTATAAATACAAGTTAAAACCAACTCATTATTCATCTAGAAAATACGAAGCAAACACATATTCAAGCTAATTAATCAATTACACAACTAAGTTATACTTCCTATTCTTCCATATGTTTATATTAGTCATAGGAGCAGATGTATTACATGGCTTAAAAATTCAAAGAATAACCTATGAGTAGTATTTTTCAAGATACAAGATAGATCACTGCATACACTTGCATATAGCATATTGCACATTTGTGCACACACAAGCCAACACATAGGGGAGAACTACATATATTTGAGGCCCTCTTTAGATTATTAGCTATGTAGTCAATGCTCATCAGTAGAGGGGTCATTGAGGTTAACTTGACTTCGTATGCCAAGTAACCCATTTTTGGCAAGGTGACAAGACCTAAGAGGAGGATATAAGGTTTGAGCTATATTCTAATCTTGAAAATTTGGGTGCATGATCTAAACACATAATCTAAAAGGTGATAGAAAACTCAGAAAGAACCATGTGAAAGTTTTAGTCAATAATTAATATTTCATACATGATAGATGCATTGAAGCACGTGCAATAACATCGATGCAAGTTCCCAAGGGTGATGCAAGTGTCCATGCTAGAAAAAAGCTAATTTTTAAAATCTGACGACTAGATTAGAATCTTCAAACAATTTATTTCTACACCTTCTTTGTTTAGATTAACACATGCATCAATGTATAAGCTAAGTACAATTACACCTTTGTATTGCTATTATTAGAGTATTGAATGTTGTACTTTATATAGTTGGCACATACTTAGATTTAATATTTTGTATCATCATATCTATAGAGTCTAAATTCATTAATCAGCCCACTTTTAAAGAGTAGATTACTCCTTTTTTTGATTAGGTTACTCTCTTATTTAATCCTTATTTCTAAAAAGGATTAAACATTTGGTGAACTCGACCTCTTAGTCTTTATTATTTCAATCCTAGTATGCCCTAGGGTTTATGACTTTCTAATTTCTAAATTGTTTAAACTTATTTACAAAAATTAGATTCCTCTCAAAGTTTAAAGGAATAAATTATGTTCAACAAAATGAATACACATAGTAATTTTTCCTTTGTTAAAAATATCATAATAATCATTTCTTCATGTATTTCATACATTAGTACATTCATCAAAATTATGATCAAATGGAATCCACAAGTTGGCACAAATAAAGAGCAAGATTTAATAAAAGAAAAAAATATAATCCCTCTTTATGATTATTATTGCAGTACCATTGATCCCTTATCTACTTCACTAGGTAGTAACATTCATGTTCTCAACCTTTTATTCCATATGAATCTAAATCAAATGACAACTACCATCCCACTTTCATTATTCATCCATAACTTATATTAGATTATGTGGTTCATGTTGTCACTACCTGAAAATAAAAAGGTGACCAACCTATTCAACCACCTGTTAATATACAACAGGTTCTTTCTAAACTTAAGCTAGTATAAAATCTAAGGGGTATGATACTCTTTAACAGTTAAGTAATACCCATGATAATATATCAATCCTCAATGTTTTAAAATAATTATCTATCTATAAAGATATCTTATATTAAGCCTTGCATGAAACCCAATTACCAAGTGATATCGAATGGGATTATTTCGTAGATATTATGCAAGATCTCTAAAATAATGCAAATCTCATTTATTTTGACCACATGAATTTACCCTGAAATGACATCATTGATCAATATTTTTCTTTATTCATACAAGTCAATATTTAAAATAAGTGAATCAAGAGAGTACTCATTGATAATAGATCAGGTTTAAACATTTTCTAGCATGTGATTTTTGAAAAAAATGGGTATTAATCAAGATATTCTTCAAAAATTAGACAAAATATCAAAGGATTTGATAATTCATGTATCCAACCCATTGGTCAAATCACATTATGTGTGACATTGGGACAAAAAATGATACAAACTACTTTCCATGTAATTTCTCAATCATTATATTATAACTTACTCTTGGGTAGACCTTGGATACACCTTATGGAAGTTGTCCCATCTACATTACATCGATGTGTAAAATTCATACATGATGGAACATTATGGACCATACCTACAAATGATGATCCCTTTAAATTTTTAAAAATGTTACATTCTAATATAATTGAAGTTCCTCAAATAGTACCACCTAAACAATTTCTTCCAGTTGCAAGCATAACAATTTATGAGATAGGTCAATCAAGTAAGATAAATAATTCATCTCATGATGTTTATAAGGCATTAAATTCCCAATTCAATATGTATGAACATAAGGATAAGGAAGTCAAGCATTCTCCATTTCAAAAGGAATCCATGATATCACCACCACAAGAAAATAAAATAGTTGAGTTTCATTTATGGGTAAATTTTGAATAGCAAGATAGTAAGGTTTTAGATTATTATGACAATGATGAGGAAATTCCTCATGATATGATTGATGATAAACTATGAAATCTTAGCTTTGATCCATTTAAAAATCTTTCTCATGATAAATTCACACCTATATGCCCTGGTACTTACAAGTTAATTTCATCACCAAAGGATGTATAATCAACTTCAGATATGGGCAAGGAAAAAATAATGGATCAACATGTGAATGATTGTTATACAATTCATCCATATTGGTTAAAATATTTAAGTCAGCCTTACAAGGGACAAATGCCAAAACATTATGTAAATAAAATGGAATCTTCTCATAGATTATCACAATTGATATTATTGATCACTATAGCAAAAGATATTCTTAACATAATATTTTTTATGTTGCATGAACATAAATTAATATCTTTACCTCCTAACAAACACGTATTAGACAAAAAACTCATCCAAAAAGAAGGATCACCATATTATAATTATCATCAACTCAAAAGCCATAATACAAATCATTATGATGCATTGAAAACCCACATTTAAAAATACAAAAAATGAAAAGTGTGTACACATTATGAAAGAACATCGACAAATATCCTTATTCTCAAACAATTCAAACTTACAAAGTACAAGGTGGCATACTCAAAAGTGCCCACAACAAGAATATATAACCATTATTATGAATATCAATGGGAATTATTATGAGCATCTCAATATTGATATTCACAATTGGCACACATTGTGTAGTGTTTCATGTTTATGACAGTTAGGATGTACTATCAAGGATTTAACACATTTCCTACTCTTTCTAAGATATCTTGGATACATTATGTTACCTATTGCATGTGGACCATAGGTGGTTCCTATGGTCATGTGGGTATTGAATCGAAAGCCACATTTGTCATTTAGTTTTGGGCAACAATGTTTGGCTAACTTAAATGCAATAGTGGATGCTAAAAACATGTGCCTCACCCTTCCTTTTGAGGGTAGGGAGGTTTTCATAGAGAATGATGGATCTGGTAATAAACCAATACTAATGGGTTCTGGTAAACAATTGTAAGAAAATAGTAAGGAGGTGGCAACATGTTGTTATAAATAAGGGTTTATAAACTTCTCAAGTGGTCCTACACACTTTGATGAAAAGAACTTATTATATTAGTCCTTTCTAAAAATTTCAAAATTATCAAATATTCAAGAAAATGTAAAAACATTCAAATAAATAAAAATTACAAAAATGCTTATCATTTCACATGTTTACTAAATTTTTGCATATGTTTTTTTTAATTTATGTTAGTATTTAGCATATCATTTATTTACACACATGTTTCATGGGTACTTGAGTGTTATACAAGAATACATTAGATCTAAGATACATACACAAGCATATGTTAGACCTTTCATATTCCCATGTGACACACTACATTGGGGGCATATTACTTCTATATGATCATGATTGACACAGGTTCTATTATTTTATGATCATTTTCATTTGAACTTATATACTAACATTTACACATGCATATGCTCATGTTACTATCTTATATAATGTAATTTTATATACAATTATACATGGCATTTGCTAACATAGCTATGTAAGGACTAGTATGGCATGCTTATGCTACTTGCTTCTATTTCATTTAATTAATCTCTTCATATGTATAAATTGAGTTTACTTCTTGTTTGATTCTTTGTCTTTATTGTGAAACATTTGAATATGTTCCTTTCTTGTTGGCCATAGTGCCCTGAATACTTCTTGTTTCTTTAGTGTGTGGACATATGCATATGTCTTCATTTTGAGTGTGAAACATTTCAACATGCCTCTTGTTTGTGGTCTCTTTATACCCCTCTTCATGTGACTTTTGAGTTCTCTTGTGTGTGTGCTTTATTGTATTTTGAGATTTCTATAATCTATACATTTCCATGATATATATCATGCATCTTATAGCTTGTGTGCATATTGTGATCTTCATTGTTATATATACCTTTGACATGATACTATTATATGCTTATTTACACATGGTTTAAACATATACAAAATCAACATCTTATCCTTTTGAGATATAAGGTGAATATAAATTTTTCATTTCTCTCACTCAAAAGGGGGGCATATTAGTGGGGGCATGTCATAGAAACATGATTCCACATACATACAATTGAAAAAATTGATAAATTTTGATTTAGCTTACATGATTCAAATATATATTTGGGACATAATTTTATGCATTTGGCACAAATTTGGGATAATGTTTTCATATTTTGGATACATATTATACATAATTTCATAGATCATAGGTTAAATTTTGATAAATATTTCACCTTGAGACATATTTTGAGGTGCATATGCCATGAAAATGCAACAAATTATAGATACATTATGTTGGTGGCTCGTTTGGCACAACCACACCAACTATAGGGGGAAAAGAGGAGAGGAAAGGCTCAACTAGTGAGGATTCCCATCTTCCCTTTAATGTAAGTGTTTCCATACAAGGGGCTCATTTGGAGTGTTCTCTAAGACTTCTGCAAAAAAAATTGGTCTCTCTTGTGTACAAAAGAACCAACTAGTTTAGATTTGTCAATGAACTCACTACTAGTTGGCACTTGTATTTAGTCTACTAATTTTGACAATGCATAAAATAAGACAAGTGGAATGATGAACATGTATTCCTAATAAAGCTTGAACAACGAACCATAATTAATACTATTCTAAAGTTAAACTAACATAAATATAAAAAAAGAGAAGTGAGAGAGTAGGGAGAAAGGAAAGATGAGATCACTTTCTAATGAGAATAGTTCTAGCTCTATTAAATAGATAAATATCTTGAGAAACTGGTCTCTATTTGGCCAACATAGTAAAACTAGAAGGAAGAGATGGTGCAATATTTTGAGGATCAAGTAGCTATGTATATGAGGGAATCAAATTCACCATAGACATGCACATAAAATTAATATAATTCATTAAAATTTCATATAGAAGATAATTCATGGAAAACAAATTTAAGATTCAATAATGTTCAAATGAGTTGTAGAAAAATGTCTTCATAAAACATCAACTCATGCTAAAATAAAAGTTAAACTAAGAAAGTATAAAATTACAAGGAAAATAAAATGGAAAAGTCCTATACTCTAGCTCTAATTCTATATCTACCAGTGCCTAACTCAGTCTCATGGTTAGCCTTATATATATTTTCCAATAGTCTCACCCACCCACTAGGTGGTTAAAAATATTCAATTCATTACCCATCTACCAAGTGGTTTCAAGGATTAAATAATATGCACCAATTAAGGCACCAATGTAATACATGATTATCTTTAGGATAATAACTTCTCTTCTAAATTCACCTTTCTCTATTAGATAACAGGTAACATAATAGTATTATATCGATGCATCATTTCAAATGACATGGGTTTGAGTTAAATTCCACTCCTTTTGATGGATTATTATTGTATTAAATACAAGGGCAT
Source organism: Torreya grandis (assembly GCA_037957365.1). NCBI lineage: Eukaryota > Viridiplantae > Streptophyta > Pinopsida > Cupressales > Taxaceae > Torreya > Torreya grandis. Next base: position 3,619,145 of record JARHVA010001123.1, on the reverse strand, counting down.
AAGTTTTCATCCTCTAGCTATGAATAATCCTCTTGAAAATTGATTATGTGGAGGCATTCTTTGTCCTTTTGTAATCTTAAGCTTATTTCATCCTAATGTGCATACTACTATCTAACTTAGCCCAATGTCTAATTTACTTTGGAATTTATTTCCATATCTTTTTGAACTAGGTGACAAGATATTATATTTACTCATATCCGATTAGACTCACAATCAAATTTTAAGATCTTAAAAATCTAAACAAGTAAAATAGGGGTCAATTTAGCTTTTGAGTCTATTCATGGAGGTCCACTATCTTATTTAGAAAATTCACTTTGTGTATCCACTTCACACTGCTTTGGTAAAGCTAGTATGTCCTTGATATATAGATATTCTTATATGTGTCAACTTCTCATTTATTTGTAGCTTGTTTAGGATCTTGACTTTTATTTAAATTACGGTGTTGTGAGATCTTGACAAGTGGAAATATCCTACTCACTTGAAGCTATGTGGGTCCTCATTCATTGTTTTATACTCTGACTACCTCGTAGTCTTGATATTATGTAATGTGGCATCATCTTTAGGACTCTCATGATCTAGGCTTTGTCGTACTACCCCTAATTGATCTATAGGTGTAGAGAAGTAGGATGATGCCACATGGAGTCACCTCTTTCACCTAGAAGGTCCATTGCCTACTCTCACTATCTTAATCATTTTAGAGGGTTGGAGAAGTGATATCATGCCATGTGGTATAATCCTAGTCACCTAGAGGGTTGAAGGCTTAGATATATGTCCAAAGTGTGCTAAAGAAGTAAAGACCCATAATCTCAACAAGTGGCATAATATTAGAGAGTATGGACTTGTGGACAAATAATTATTCATTAGTTTTTTAAATATAAAAACTATTCGTTAGAGTTTAAATTTTATGAAAATTGACTGAGTATCAAAATTTAAAAGAGAGGAAGAAAAGTTTATAATATCAATCAATTGACAAGGGTATTTTCACCAAAGATCCAATTAATCCACTTATTCATATAAGTGATTAAATCATTTGATAAAAAGAACAAATAAATAGTCCATTTCAGGCCTCTTAAGTGATGAATTAGACTCAAAATCAAAAGAATTAATCAGATTCAATCAATTAGATCCAAAGGGAAAATCATACTAGTTTGGTGACAGTCTTAAAAGGATGTATGACCATTAAATTTAAGTATTTTTTATGCTAATATGTATGCTATCACTCTGTCTAGTTGGCAGCTAATGCCATGTGGCACCCATTCACTCATTTGGGGTCTAACTTGGTGTCTAATTAGGATGATGACTTATATAATCTTGGTGTAATGATATATTGACAAGTGTCTAAATCTCATTCATATGGAGCTTAATAGGAGACTCATAAACATATAGACAACTCTGGGGTCTTAGAGAAATAGGATCATGCCATGTGGCATGATCTCAAACATCTTAGAGCTCAACTATCATCATAAGTATAAATAATACCTTGGGGGATAAAAAAATGAGATCAACCCACATGGCATGATCTCATGCATCCAATAGGTCTAAGGCATGCTAAATAAATTAAGGGGGACCAGGTAAATGGTTTAATAGGATTGTGACATGTGGCATGATCCTAGGAACTCATGAAGTTTAAGCAAGGCTCAAGAAAGTGAGCGAGCAATAAGTGGGAACTCCTTTCTTGCCCAAGGACTCATGATAAATCTTAAATGACCATTGGATCATAAGGAAACAAAATATATGTTAAACTTAGAAATATGAATTTGAAATAAAATAGATAAGTCTAAAAGGAAGGTAAAAGAAACAAGTCTTCAAACAAAATAGTCTTTTACCTACCTTAAAATCTAAACCAATCCATTTTTGGTAAAATGACTAAATCAAATAACAAACATTGCCAAAGATCCATCTAATTTAACTTGAAACATGTTAAAAATGTACCAAAATTCCAAGGAAAGAATGCCAACATTCTGAAATAGTTAGATAAACTATAGGAATTTGAGCTAAAATTGTTTTAAAATGGGAGCTTTAATGTCATTCAACACATAATGAAAAATAGACCAACTTATCATATTTAAACAAATTTATAAAGTTATATCAATATAGACCCAATTTATAATACAGATCTAATTTCCAAAACATTTCTAGATCAAATGCATGCAATGGATACTATAAGTTCAAACCTAGTTCAAAGAGTAATGCCAATACCATATCAAAGATTGCAACCTATCAAGAACATTTTTAATCAGACAATGAATAAAAAGAGACTTAGACTTGATTAAACTATAAGACCAAACTCTAGATAAAAAAAAGAGGTTCCATGATTTTCATGATGAAATTAGGGCATGTTGTGCAAGAAACAACAAATAGTGACTCTAGTGGAAAATACTCCTGAGTATTTTAAATTAAATAAACAATCAAAGAACCTAGAATGTACAAATAAAAAAGTGCATAGCACATGAATGAATCTAAGAAGGGAGAATATGAGAGTAGCTAAGTGACCAAATCAGGAATCCTTATTGACCTGGTGTATGTAAAAATGAGTTTATTTACCATTTTATAGGATCTACAAGAATTAATTGTTATGGTTTTAACCATCAAGCTAGTGAGTCCTACCTTGAATACATTTGCCTAGACATTGCTTCACTCCTAACCAAGTGTCTATAGCCCTGATAGAGTTGCTTATGATCCTACTCAAGGCCTTTCTCTACTGCCATCCATGTGTCCATATCCCTAGTATAGGTTACCTAAATCATCCAGGACTAAGTTTTTTTTTTAATTTGATTTGATTTTATGTTCTTTTTATTTCCTTTCTCTTTTTTGTATGCTTCGGTTCAAGCTTGGGGACCACTATGGAGAACGAAAGGCAAAACTATAGATTTTCACTCTAGGTCTTCATCATAGCAAGTTCACCTAAGTAGATTTAGAAACCTTTTAAGATGTGAAATTTGTGCTTAGTTCCAAGATGATACCTTCAATAACCACCTAGTTTGACCTAGACTTACCCAAACAAGAACAAGTCCAGGGCCCATAAAATAGTCTCAACCTTTAAGATGTTCCGTTGACAAAATCCATGGTCATAAAACAACTTAGGAAGAACCTTCACTCAAAATGTCATTTAAGTTACCTTATTTCAATATTTCACTTCATCACTTTTCATTGATTAACATGGAATCATATGATAAAATAGTTGGGTATAGAGCCAATAAATAAAGTAGAAAAATAAAATAAGAAAATAGACCTAAACTAAGCCAAAAAAAAGGAAAACAAGCAAGGAAAGGAAAGGAAAATATATCAAAAGGAAAATATTTAAAATATCATCCCAAGTTATCTCAAACATGGAAGTATGGGTTGAGGAGATGTATTTTGACAAGCAAAAAGATCTCCTTACTAGTTAGACACCTAAAATAGAACATAGTCATGTTCATGATTTTGATAAGGTTAGTAGCAATCCTACCAAGGAAATACATGTACTTGTATCTATGTTGTCCTTTTGTTGATAAACATTATTCCAAATAGCCTTATTAACAATGTTTTCATGTAAGCTAATCAAATTTATGTTATTAAACTTAGACATGTACTTACATTCCATTAGCATGAAGTACCTAGGATAGAGTTTAGGAAATACCTCTACCCAAACATTAAATTATGGTGGGGAATAAGGATGGGCATCAATACATACCAGAGTAACTTGTACACCAAACCAGACAAAGATGTTTTCTTTGTGACAATCTAGTGATAAATCCACTATTGGTTGTTCTCCAACTAATGTGGGCACTTGGGTAGTATCCATATTATCTTTTTTGTTATTCAGAAGATGTGGGCTTGGTTCCTCCCAAGTCAAGGACCTACTGGCTTTATCATTAGTAGATTATGTATGTGGAGAGTTATATTATATCATGTCATTTTCAACTTCAAATCTTATTGGAATCACTCTTTCATTTAGGCCACTATATTCATGACCACTCATGTCAAACTTGATTATGTCTATTTTTGATAAAATATCATGGTTATTGCAGTCCCATTATAGAGGTTTATTCATAGAGTCCAAGTCTTCATATGCAAATACAACCACTTGATCCTTTTATACGTATTCCATTTCTAATGAAGGTATGGGTGTCCATTGCATCCCACCAAGTTATTGATCTTATAGATCCATCTTACCAATTGTAGGAGTAATAACATATAATATGAATATTTCATATGCATAACATACATATTCTTCATATATCTATTTCAACTCTTTTATTCCATCTTTTTATTGACTATATATATTGTTTGATAATTTGTATTATTCACACAACTCTTTTCTAATTGAATCTTCATATAAGAGCTCACCAAATATGATTGTTATCTTTTCATCATCAGAATCATCATCATAACTACTCTCAGGGACTAGCTCTTACCTTTTGAATGGGACATTCTTAGTCAACATGACTACTTCATCATCCATCCCATCCTTGCATCCATAGACTCTAAGTTGTGATCTTATAAAAGTAGTCTCCTAAGTATCTACTAACTAAAACAAATTTACATGGATGCATGGTGAAGTGGATCATGCTCTTGAGAGAATTTGAGATTGAGTATGCCAATAAAAAATCCATTAAGGTATAATTACTTATAGATCAACTTGCAGAAGCTCCTCTTCCTGATACTCAACCTCTTATATTTGGGTTTTTAGATGAATCCATCATGGCCATAGTAGAATCACCTCTTGAAACCAAATAATGGATAATGTTCTTTGGTGGTTCCTTCATAGCACATGGATCAAGTGCCATCATATTTTTAATCACACTACAAGGCAATCTTATTCTTAAGTCCTTTTGCATTGGTTTTCCTTGTACTAATAATATGGTTGAATATGAATCACTCATCGTAGGGATTTTCCAAGTAGTACAATGGAATATATAGCATTAACTAGTTCATAGTGATTCACAACTTATAATCAATTAGGTTATAGACCAATACCAAATAAATGATGAGAATTTGGTATTAAATAAAGGTATGGTTGACAATCTTAAATAAAAAATTGTCAACCTTCATTCTAAATGGATACATAGGGCTAGTAATAGAATAACTAATGCCATGGCTATAATTGGATCCATGATTTATATTAAAGATAAAGCTAGATACTATCATTTTCTTATAAAACATCTCCTAACACGAATTCATGAACAAATAGCCATTGAGATAGTTTGTGAGATTGATGGTCCCACATCTAATTGGTATTCATAAATATATGCCTACCAAGATGACCAAATCATTCCCTAAGACCATTCCCTCAAAATACAAAAATCCTTCATCCATAAAGCCTCCTATTATACCTTACTTGGACTTACCTTATATCATAGAAGCTATGATGGAACCTTGCTTTTTTTTATCTTCAAAATAATCTAGATTAGCGCTAAGGGAAGTTAATGGAGTGTGCCCTAGTGCCACCATCCTTACCATAAAATTTTTGCATACTTTTTATTATTGGCTGACTATGGAAACTAACACAGTTGTCTATGTGAAGAAGTGTGTGAAGTGTCAGAAGCATGTTAATTTGATACATGCTCCAGCCCAAAAACTTAAACCATTAACAACACCATAGCCATTCTCAATTTGTGGACTCAACCTCATAGGAAAGATGTTGGGAGATATAAACCGGAAGCACACAATTTGATTACCAAACCAAGCAACTTAATATGCGGAAATTAACCAGATTCACCAAGTAACTAGAATTCAGAATAACACAAGATATGAGAGACAATACACAAATTTTATTAACACTTTATACAGAAAAGAATACAATAAAGAAGATGCCACTTCTTCTCCACCACCTTACAGAGGTTTCCCACACCTCAAGTGAACAGTAATTCTTCTCCCCAAAGCTCTCCCTCTCACAGGTCCCAACACCCAACTCAAAATACAGAGTTGGTGTTCACCTCCCGTGCTCCACGCACACCACAAGTGCTCCACGCACTCCACAAGCACTCCACGTGCTCCACAAGTACTCAAGGTACTTCAAGTAGATCTCCCATGAACCTGCAACAACCTGCAATTCAACAGACCATACTTATGGAAGGAACTCCCTTGCCTTCCTCTTGCTCTATCCGAGTACACACCTGTACTCCAAGTAGATCCTGCCTGATACTGCTCCCTGTTGTGTTACTGTCTATATGACCTTGCACACCTGCAAATCAAACAACGGTTCTGCTCATTTGTGAACCTTGACCTTGCACACACATACACCTGCAGATCAACGATCTTACTTACCATGTAGATCTCCTATATAGGCCATACAACTGTGACCAAGATCCTACACTCTTGAAGAACCCAGCTGGCTCTCCAATCCAGCACCAACACACCTGGTACTGAGGCACTAGGAGGAACGCACCATTGCTCTACCTCACACATAGAAGGAGCTTATAATTATGCTCTCTTACTCCCTAGCACACTTTTCCAATACAACCATGAGTCTATTATATAGATCTCATCCAAACAATAATTAGACATCTAATTACAATAATTAGATCCGCAGCTCTCAGTCTATAATTAGCCCTGATCATGCAAACACTTGGTTCGTTAGCTAACTGCTCGTAATTAGCTCGCAGTCGAACCACACAAGCGACCGACGCCGGTCCCTGTCTGCCTGGAGGTGACCGACATCGGCCGATATATGACCGACGTCGGTTGCTTCTTTATGCTCTCCCGCCGACGTCGGCTGATCAGACCGACCCCAACTTCTTCTGCAACTCAGCAACCTTCAGCAACCTCCTCTCCTATTTGCATCAGTGAAGCTTTTAGCTCCACAATCTTAACAATCTCCCACTTGGAGATAAACAGCTGCACTGTACCTGTACCTGTACTCCGTCTAATCTGTTTCCTGGTTTGTATCCCTCTTCAAGCTCCCACCTGAAGACAACCCACCACACATCCCGTGGTGTACCACCTGTCATCCGAGTAATCTGCCACATTCGAACCTACAACACCTGTAGTGAAGTCCTGACCCTGCATAGCAACACCTGCTACCGGTCCCTCTTAGAAAACCTGAGAACCCACTTCCCCAAATTGGCTCCTAACTCTCTGACAGCTCCCACTGCATGGGAATACTCAGGTCTATACCAGACCTCATGTGATTTCGGACATTGTACCTGTCCAGCCCTTAGTGTGCTCCAGTTCTGTATCCTGAACCTCGCCAACACCTGATTCACATCAGCTCCCACTCGAGACAAAATCAACCTGTGATCTCCATGCCTCCCATGTCAAAGAATTCCACTGCTCCAAACTCCTCCTGACATGCCACTGAACTAATCTTACCCTTAGCTCAGCAAAATCCTATATGTACACCCCTGCTAGCTAGCATACTATCCACATACAGCAACAGAATGATGTCGCGACTCATCATCCCCCTGGTAAGACAAAACCACAGTAGTTACCCTGACATTGACTGAAGCCATGCTTCGTCCTCCACCTGTCAAAACCTGTACCACTGTCCTGCAGCTCCACAAGACCATATACCTGGTCTTTCATCTCACGTATCCGTTCTCTCTATTCTTCTACTAAGGTATCCATTCGTCTCTGTGCTTTCATACCTGCTGGCAACCCTACAAAAACACACCTGTTTGGTTCTCCTCCAAGGAATCACATCCTCATCCATGCCAAGCTCACACCTGTTTCCTGGATCCTTCTTGCTCTACAATCAGCAACATGTATAAAGAAGAGGAACAACAAATTTGAGGGCCTACTTACGCCTTCAGTCCTCCGTATGGGTGTTTGAGACTCCTTGACAGCTTGCTGTCCACCCAAAAATTTGTTACAGTGACCGACCTCGGTCACTCCACAGTCTGCATCCGACCGACGTCGGTTCCATGCGTCTGTACCTGACTACCAACCTGCCAGCGCTGGTGTCCCTGCTACCGACGTCGGTCCTCCTAACCGACATCGGTCTTACATACTGCCGACGTCGGTCCCATGACCGACATCGGTCTTACCCCGCCCGACATCGCCGGCTTCGGTCTGCACATGACCGACATCGGCACCTGTCTGTTCGACGCCGGTTCCTCCTGACCGACATCGGTACCTGTGTTTGCCTGTGAGTGATGACTTTTTACCCACGAGCTTCTTTGAATCAAAACCCATGTCCAAACTACCCTGCTCAGAAGTATCCAGCCACATCCACTCGGTTCTGTCCGCCATCTCCTCCATAAACACCAAGGCTTTCCAGTTCTTAAGCCTATCAAATATATCTGTCTTCCGCTTAAGAACATGTATCTCCTTCCTGCTCATGTGACCAAGCCTACGAAGCCACGTCTCTGCAACAAAAGAAGAATCAGTAATATAAACAAGTAGATAAAGGATACCTATTTTCTTACCACCAGCTAATTCAAGTGCATCCGCTGTGAGAGTTCTTGTGCATCTCTCATCACCCAATCTTTCTGAAGAAATTAGCCATATCTCCAAACCTGGGACCTGCATGACCTTCATCAACACCTGTGTGTTGGCCACCTGCAATTTCAGCTTCACTTCCCCTTTGCCAATTCTTTGGCAAGGCTTACCAGCTCCTCTACCTAGGGCTGCATGGAAAGAGGCAACCGAATCTTTTATCCAAGATTCAACTTTATCCAAGAAACCTGCAAACACATCCTGTGCAACAACACCTGCTACATCTGTATCTTCAGTTTCTTCATGCTGATCTGTTACCAACCAACAATAATCTTTTACCTGCTCTTTCTTTCCATAGGACCGTGAGTGACCATCTGTGCTTTTCAACTCCTCCATTCTTAGCTTACTTTGATCTGTTGTTGCTCTACTCCCACTCGATCAGAAACCCCTGAGAGTGCCTTGTAACCAAACACAAACCTGCTTCCTCCAACCTTAGCTCTGATACCACTTGTTGGTATCAAGCTATGAGCCAACAACCTTGCTCTGATACCACTTGTTGGTATCAAGCTATGAGCCAACAACCTTGCTCTGATACCACTTGTTGGGAGATATAAACCGGAAGCACACAATTTGATTACCAAACCAAGCAACTTAATATGCGGAAATTAACCAGATTCACCAAGTAACTAGAATTCAGAATAACACAAGATATGAGAGACAATACACAAATTGTATTAACACTTTATACAGAAAAGAATACAATAAAGAAGATGCCACTTCTTCTCCACCACCTTACAGAGGTTTCCCACACCTCAAGTGAACAGTAATTCTTCTCCCCAAAGCTCTCCCTCTCACAGGTCCCAACACCCAACTCAAAATACAGAGTTGGTGTTCACCTCCCGTGCTCCACGCACACCACAAGTGCTCCACGCACTCCACAAGCACTCCATGTGCTCCACAAGTACTCAAGGTACTTCAAGTAGATCTCCCATGAACCTGCAACAACCTGCAATTCAACAGACCATACTTATGGAAGGAACTCCCTTGCCTTCCTCTTGCTCTATCTGAGTACACACCTGTACTCCAAGTAGATCCTGCCTGATACTGCTCCCTGTTGTGTTGCTGTCTATATGACCTTGCACACCTGCAAATCAAACAACGGTTCTGCTCACCTGTGAACCTTGACCTTGCACACACATACACCTGCAGATCAACGATCTTACTTACCATGTAGATCTCCTATATAGGCCATACAACTGTGACCAAGATCCTACACTCTTGAAGAACCCAGCTGGCTCTCCAATCCAGCACCAACACACCTGGTACTGAGGCACTAGGAGGAACGCACCATTGCTCTACCTCACACACAGAAGGAGCTTATAATTATGCTCTCTTACTCCCTAGCACACTTTTCTAATACAGCCATGAGTCTATTATATAGATCTCATCCAAACAATAATTAGACATCTAATTACAATAATTAGATCTGCAGCTCTCAGTCTATAATTAGCCCTGATCATGCAAACACTTGGTTCGTTAGCTAACTGCCTGTAATTAGCTCACAGTCGAACCACACAGGCGACCGACGCCGGTCCCTGTCTGCCTGGAGGTGACCGACGTCGGCCGATATATGACCGACGTCGGTTGCTTCTCTATGCTCTCCCGCCGACGTCGACTGATCAGACCGACCCCAGCTTCTTCTGCAACTCAGCAACCTTCAGCAACCTCCTCTCCTGTTTGCATCAGTGAAGCTTTTAGCTCCACAATCCTAACAAAAGATAAATCCTACATCCTTAGATGGCCATAAACACATCCTTACTACTATAATATATTTCACTAAGTGGGTAGAATCCATTCCCCTTACATGAATTGCAAGTATATTTCAAAGTTCATCTTTAACTATATCATTTTTTTATATGGTATCCCCTCTAACATTATTTATGATAATGGAAATTCATTTAAAAATAAAGATGTAAAAACCCTTTGTACCTAATATGATATCAAATAACACTTTCCTACCACCTATTACCTACAAGAAAATGGCCAAGCTAAGGCATCTAATAAAACCGTTATGAATATTGTCAAGAAGATTGTTAATGACATTCATCATAATTAGCACTTTCATCTATTTAACACCCTTTGGTCCTACTGTACCACTTTTCATACTCCAACAAGAGCTACCCCATATTCCCTTGTTTGCAGCACTGAGGCCATTCTTCTTATTGAGGTCGAGTTGCCTTCTCTCTATATTTCACTATAGCACATCATTGATGATGACTACACATTAGCCCATTTATAAGAGCTAGATTTACTAGATGGAAAATGCATGGCTGCCTTGAATAACCTTCAAGCATACTAGAATAGATTACATGGCGAATACAATCATTGTATCAATCATATAAATTTTGAGCTTAGTGATTAGGTAATAAAATAAAATTACAATAACATCAATGCTGATACCAAAAAAAAGGGAAGTTTCAACCTAACTAGTTAGGGCTTTATGTGGTTATTGCTAACTATGGTTCTAGAGCATACAAACTGACCACACTAGAAGGAGATAAACTGATGAACATAATCCACCTCAAACATTCTTATTCTTGAGGGACTTGAATTATTTTCTACAGGGATCATTTAAGTTATGCCATGATATACCCATTCTTTGTATCTTACCATACCTTATCTTTTTCCCACCATACCTTTGCCATTAATTATCACCACCTTTGGGAAAATTAGTATTTATACCTCTTGACTGCTATTTATTTTACATAAACCTATCACTTTTTGCCTTGGTTTTGATTCATTTTTACTATAAGCACTTTTAGTGGTTGATATCAGATGCAGTTCTAAAAGTTGATTCATATTCAAAATTTTGAATGGCAATATATGAAAGTAGTGTGATAGTGGTCCTAGAAATCACATTCTTCAAAGGTTGTTACATTATATTTCATTACTCATTCTACTAATTATAATTACCTTTTGGCAAATTAGTTTCATCGATCCTTTCCATTGTTTTTTATAGCCTAGAAACAATGCCTTTACCATGCATTACCACATCATCTTGCCATCATTATGCCATACCTTTCCATTTTCCTATTTATGAACTTATTTTTACTTAGTCAGACACCTCATTTTAGGTAGAAATATAGTGGCTTGAGGTCCATTTGGACTATGTAGGTAGTGCTCAGTGTTTTCTAAAGTCAACTTGGTCATCCGTGTTTAAACGTTCTTGTCATTTTGTAAGCAATTTAAGTTTGAACACTCTTGTCATTTTGTGACCATCCTAAGCCATGCTCTCAATGTTTTGAAAGATTTATCTTGTAATTCTCAATTGATTTGAGTAGCCTATAAAATTTTAAAATCATTCAAAATATTTCAAAAACCCCTAAACATTTGAAAAGACCTAGGAAAATCCTAAAAATCACAAAATCATGAAATTTGGCTTAGAATTTCCATGTGAGATATAAAGCCTTAAAAAATTTATGGGACGGAATATCCTACCTATTTAGATTCATTTATAGACCACTTTTTCATTTTTCTCTAATTTTTGGGAGAACTACATAAGCCTAAGGTCCACATAAACTATGTAGGCAACACTTGGATATATGGGGTGTCTCAAGTTAGCTCAGCCACCATTTATTCATCACCTTTTTTGCCTTTTGGCACTTTCTTTCACCACCAATTATTTTCCCTAAGGATTGTGGGATTTATAAATATTTCACAAGTAATCACTTGTCCTTTAGTTTCCGCATCCTTATTGGTCTTAGTCGTATTCTCTCAATGTTTTACAAGTCATGTTTGTGAGCATTATGCATTGAACTTGATGCACTAATGAACACTTGGTTTTTATTATACTCTCATCATTTTGTGATCACCCTCACCCAATGCTATTACCATTTTATGAGCAACCTCAGCCAACACTCTCACTATTTTTCAATTAACCTCGACCAACACTATCACCATTTTACAAGCTCATTCTTATTTCAAGCCGTAGATGTAGTGCACACTATGAATTTCCAATTCAGTTCATTAGTGAATGCTCATATCTTGTATTTTAGTATAGTTTTAGCCTAAACCATACTCTCACTCTTCCATTATTTTTTTATGTTTAACACTTTCATGATTATGAATGTCACCTCCCCTCTTTACACTATGCACTCACTATTTTGTGAGATCATTCTTATATTCCTCTATAATCATCCTCTTTTCATTATCATCAATTTTCTTCTATCCTATCTCCTAGAATAACTAAATTTGGCCTAAATATCATGTCATACTTAGTGTACATGGGACTATGTAGGTAGCCTCCACTTGCCTAGTACATCTAGAGTCAACTCAGTTACCCCTTCCTATTTCTTCTATTCCCCTTATTTGTTTTTGTGTTGTTGCCCTTTATAGCCTAGGGGAAATGTTTGTCATCTTGATTATGTTTTTACTCCCTATAGTCTAGGGGAAACCTTTTTCCATTTTTTATTGTGTTGTTTTACCTATGTCGTTGCTACTTAGCCTAGGGGCAACCCTATCACCAAGCGTAACACCTCTATTACACATACATGAACAATATCATTCACTATTTTCTATTCATTTCTAACATTGTAACTAACTTATTTGTATATTGACACTTGTTTTAGTTTAGTTTGTTTATTTACCTTTGTGTGTCTTATAATAGTTTTTTATTGAATTCCTCTTTGCCTTAGTTTATTTTTTTTATTTATTTTATTTTCTTTTCTTTTAGTTGGTTGATTAACTAACTTTGTTTTCTTTAGTAGTTTGTTTATTAATTGTGTTTTTTTATTTTTTTGTTTATTTAGTTAGTTAGTTTGTTTATTTAGTTAGTTAGTTTGTTTATTTAGTTTGTTTGTTTGTTTTTTTTGTTTATTTTATTTGTTTGTTTGTAATTTCATTTGGTTGTCTATGTTTATTTATTTAGTTTGTTTATTTGTTTGTTTGGTTATTATTTGTTTGTTTATTTAGTTTGTTTGTTTGTTTATTTAGTTAGTTAGTTTGTTTGTTTTGTTTTTTTTTATTTGTTGTTTATTTTATTTGTTTGTTTGTAATTTAATTTGGTTGTCTATGTTTATTTATTTGTTTGTTTGGTTATTATTTGTTTGTTAGTTTCTTTATTTGTTTATTTGTTTTTAACTTTTGTTGCCTTTTTGTGCCTTTCTCAGTTGTTGTAGGTATTTTGCATTTTATTTACACTTGAGTCTTGATTATATTTATCTTTTACTAAGGTTGTGAATGATTGTATATAGTCCTACACTTAGTTTATTTGTCTTATATTTTACACTTAGGATTTGTTTATTCATATCTTATTCCTAAGTTGTTTATATTTACATATAAACTAAGTTATCCATGTTTATGATATATATTGGTATATTATTCATAACTATGATACATAATATAATAAGCTACAAAAAAAATCAAGCTAATGGATCTAATGATCAATGTAGTGGGTAGTACTTCTCTGAGTTCACAACTAGCCAAATTCCCAAACACAATCCAAACCCATGCGTAAATAGATCTATATGACTTATTATGTGTTAATAAAGAGGTGCATCTATGAATAAGCATATTATATATATATATATATACATATATATATATATATATATATATACATATATATATATATATACATATATATACATATATATATATATATATATACATATATATATATATATATATATATACATATATATATATATATATATATACATATATATATATATATAAGTCATATAATATAAGAATATAAAATAGTGTATCATCTCAAATACATGGAAATATAATAAATGAACAAGCATACAAGTTTAAATGAAAATAAACATCTACAATTCTAAACATGAGCTAATCATGAGATCAATATGATAATATATAAAGAATCACATATATCAAAATAATAGCAGTCTATGTACATAGGCCTCTAAGGACCAAATATGAATGTCAATGTATCTCACAATAATGGAATATACATCAAGAATATATACATATCATGGTGTCAAAAATACAATAATATGCCAAAGATGTATCATAACTCAACTCGGACTCTGTGTATCCTTAGGCCCTATAACATGAGGTGGCCTTGGTGGTCTTGGGGGCATAGGTGGTCATGGTTACTGCATAGATTGACCTAAGGTTGTTGTACCATGAGTCTTGGTCCTATACTGACCTAATCTACTACCAATCCTCTACGTGTCTCATACCTCAAATGTATGTATTTACTAATCCTTGGGGATGGTGGTCTCATATGTCTGATGATAATAATATGCCTCATCCTTAGCCCGAAGGCTCCCAAGTATCATATTTGATAAACCTACTTGAGTGCTAACTCTATGATCTTCATCTCACTCATGTCATAGCCTATGCACTTATAACAAGGCTTGATCTCTGCCTGATATAACTTGTCCTCATTTTGCCTAAATTTGTGACTATATTTGAACCATCTGATCCACCTTTACCTTCAACCAAGTAATCTCCAACTAAAGGTGATTTATTTCCTCATATATAATATCAAGTGTCACTTATAAATATTCCACCCTCCTCTCTAAACTTGTGATCTCACCTACCATAGTGGTGATCTCATCCTCTAACAAGTAGTATCCTTATCTGCTTTTGCTAAAACTAAGGGCTCTGCTTGGCCTGGATTAACAAAAGAACATGTTATACCTATCATTCTAAGATCCAACACAATCATGGCCTAGGTGTCATCTCTTTTTTCATCCCCTCCATCATCTCCATCCTTATCATCCTCTCCTCCTTTTTTGATGTGCAAGTTGCTACCACTATCACTAGACCTATTGTTAGTCTTAACCTCAGCCATATTAATTTCCATCAGCACCTATTCACCTTGTTGGTTGAATATTTTGTTGATCAACGTACTGATAAACAAAATAGGTCTGATCAGCCAAAGTAGGAAGATTAGTCATCCAAATGTGTAGATTTACCACATCAGAAGGGGACTGATCTCTCCTCTCATCAAGGGGAGGTTTCCTATAGATAGGCTATATATATAAATAGAAAATAATACTCAAGGGTAGGACAAACCATCCATCTCTCTTTCTTCAGAGATGATGCATGCAAATCAAAGGAAAAACTCAAGGGAAATGACAGATAGTACTCCTCTTCTTTCAGAAGTACTATTTAGTAAACCACAAGAATACTCCTGGTAGTAGCAACAAAATGTAGCACAAAATGTAATAACCAGCAAATCAAGATGTAGCACAAAGTCTCCACGTGAATTTCTTAAGAGTAAGATACGAAGGACAATGAGGGCACAAAGTCTTCCCAAAGTCCTTTACACAAAAATGAAAAGAAAACACACTGAAAGGCAATTATGGGGGCACAAAGTCTCTCCACAGTTGGCTCTTCAGGACACCTTTATGATTAATTTCACTAATCCTACTTGTTGAATTAAAAGAATAGAAAATATATTGAAGAAAAAGACATAAGAACAGTTTCCTCAACAACAAAGATATTACAGCACAAAGTCTAAAAAACCACTTGCTTTCTTATTCCAATAACAAAATATGATAAACAAACTGAGCTCAAAGTCTCAGAAGTGTCTTTCAATTTGGGCAGAGTTTCGTTCTGATTGTAAAAAAAGAGATCTTCTTTTACAATAGAAGAGAGTCCTTTATATAGCGATTTCAAGAAGGACTTGGGAACAGTAACACATCATGTTGCATTAGAATCTGTTAAGAGGATAGGTTAGAACTTAGGGGCATTTTACCCATTTGATTTTATCAATGCAGGGAAATAAGTCACACTTATTGAAAGTTTGCAACTTTCAATGTCCACCTGGCGATCTGATCTTACCTTCATCATTTCTCCTTTTCTAGTTAATTGAATCAGGTCTTGGATTCAGTTTGCTATTCTATTCTTTCCTCACTTTTTGCTAGTCTTGGCCTTGAAGTCTATGACAACATTTTGGTCTGTAGGTTCAAAGGATCAATGGTTATTTTATTGTCTTGAATTTGGTGTTTGTGCGCCTGTCACTATGTTTTCAATGGTTTAGTTTGTTGTGTTGAATTTGACATCTTCGGGTGAATCACCCCTTGGTCCTCTTTTTTGGATCTCTATTTGGCACTTTTCCAGATTGGACTTGCCATTTTGGGCCTTAAGAAATGATCCTTGAATGGCCTTTGGGCTTCTTGTTTTACATCCTTCTCGAAGGGAAGGTGATCCTTTGGCTTCAAGAAGTGCCCTTTAAGTTGGCAGCTGAGAGTCCCCCGCAAGGGCACCTGCCCTTCAGGGTCCTTCGACGGCCTTTCACAAATTCTCATGGATAATTCCCGTGAGTACTTTCCCTAGGCTTTTCCCTAGGATTTTCCCCTAGTATTTACCCCACAGACAATTCCCGCAAACAAAATGTCTAGGGACAAATTCACGCAAATAAAAAGTCTGCAGAAATTCTTTGTCTCTATCAAATCTTTCAAGTTTTCTTGCGCCCACGGATGGTTCCTAAATTCTTTCAAACTTTTTATCTGAATGAATTCCTTCAGACAAAAGTCTGAAAGAATTATAACTGTCTTTATTTGCCTTAGTCTTTTTTTTAATTCTGAAAGAATTACCTTTGCAAATGACCCTTTTGAAGTGTACTTTCATTGATCAAGTGCCTCTACAAGGACATTTGTCCTTCAGGAGGCTTTTTCTTTTTGCATTGAACCACCCCTTTAAACTTTGGCGATGAACCAACTATTGAACCATTCCATTGAACCAAGGCTTTGAACCACTTGTTGAACCTAGGCTTTGAACCAAAATGGTTCAAGCCGATGAACCCTTTGTTTGAACCAACCGTTGAACCACTTCGTTGAACCAATCAGTTGAACCAAGCTTTGAACCAAAATGGTTCAAGTTGATGGTTCAATTTAATGAACCAAAGCATGAAACACTCCGTTAACCAAGACGTTGAACCAACCATTGAACCAAGTTTTGGTTCAATAGTTCAAACAAAGCCTTGAACTGACTGACGAACCATTTGATTGAACCAAAGGATGAATGAAAGTGTTGAAACAAATCAGATGAACCAAATGAGTGAAACAAAGTGTTGAACTGCTTGATTGAACCCACCTTTGAACCATTTGACGTTAAACCAAAGGATGAACCAAACATTGAACCTGCTGTTAATGCTTGTCGATGGATATTTTTGTTTGAACCAAGGCACTGAACTAATCCTAAAAATGACCAAGTGTTAGAAACTGATTCTTTTGGTTAAACCCACCTGTAGAAGCCTTTGAACCTATAGAAATGAACCTACCTGCAGAGTCCATAGAAACCAAGTCTATAGTTTTCTCTAACCTTGAAAGAGTCTGTAGATTTCAACCTATAAAGCTCATTGAACTTGACCTACAAAGTTCATAGATTTCCTCTTCCTGCTGAGTCCATAGATTCAAGCCTGCAGAGTCCATAGATTTAAGCCTCCACAGTCTGTAGATTTTTGAAAAGCTTGAAAACTAAAGAATTTGAATGCCTAAGAAAAATTTTGGAAAGGGAAGAGACAATTTTGGTCTGTAAGACCAAAATAGTTCAAATGTTGTCCCAAAAATGAGTGATATTTTTGGGAAACAACAGCTGGCTCCAGTTGGGGAACTTCAATCAATTACAAAAAGAATTGAAAGGAGTATAATCTAGAATCTCCAGTGTCTTCATGTGTACCATTGGGTTACAGATTCATGCTACCCAGAAATGAAAGACATCCAAAATGGAAACAAACAAAACAAAATAAAATTAAAAACTATACAAATATACATATATACAGATGGAATAATCTGACACTTCAAGAGTTGAAATGTTTTAGATGCTACCCATTGTGGGGCAGAGAAAAGAGTGTGCCATCTTGATATATCAATAGAAAGCTATTTTCACCAATGTGTTGATGAATTATAAATGGGCCTCTCTAAAGGGAATCAAACTTTCCATGCATCTCCTTTGGTTCTCTCCTTTTGTCCCACAACATGACTTGATCCCCAATCTGAAAATCATGATTTCTAGCCTTCTGATCAAAGAGTTTCTTTACCAAACTTTGATGAGTAGCAATTGTATCCACCACCATGGCTCTTTGTTCCTCCAGCTTAGTCAGGCACATGATTCTTTTTTTAAGAGAACTTTCATATGTCTGATCTTCAATTGCCTTTGCCAATTTCAAGGCTAGCAATTCTAAGGTGATTGGTATCTCAGCATTGATACCATAAAGAAGTTGAAAAGGAGACATACCAATTACCCTCTTTGGTGTGATTTTGTCTGCCCACAGAGCATCAACCAATGCTTTATGCCATGTTCTTTGATTGTCATCTGCTAGCTTCTTGATAATAGTTACCAGATTCTTATTGTTGGATTCAGCTTGTCCATTCCCTTGTGGAAAATAATCAGAAGAGTGAGAGAATGTAATTCCATAATGAAAATAGAATTGTGTAATCTCCTGAGAGGTGAAACAAGTTGCATTATCAGTAAAAAAAATTATGGGAACTCCAAACTTGGAAATGATATTCTCTTTGAGGAAGTTGCTCACAACTTTTGAAGTAGCATGCTTAGTTGGGATTGCTTCTACCCACTTGGTGAAATAGTCAGTTGCTGTAAGGACATAATCATGTCCAAAACTTGAATATGGGTTTATAGTTCCAATAAAATCAAGTCCCCATTGCTAGAAAGGTTCTTCTATGATCACTGGCTTGAGAGGCATAACAACTAACTTGGGTCATCCAATAAATTGCTGATAGAGTTCACATTTTCTCACCCACTTATGTGCATCTTGGAAAAGAGTTGGCCAATAATACCTAGCTCATAGAATCTTGTGAGTAGTCACAAGAGTATAAAAATTTCCTCCACATGCTAGATTGTGGAAAAATTTCAAAAGCTAGCTTTATTTCTCTTTGTCTACATAGCAAAGGAATACTCCATCTATGCTTCTCTTGTACAAGCCGTTGTCTCAAAAGACAAAATTTGTAGATTTCAACTTGATAGTCCTTTTTTCTTTGTAATACAAATGAGTAGGACATTCACCATAAGTAAGGAAATGAGTGATACCTAAATACCACTCATTGGTAGTGGAGATAAAAAGGACTATTGGTGTCTCTTGCACTTTAGTTTCTTCATACTGTGTGTCTTCTAGTTTATTATCAGCAATTAATTGGCATAAGCCTTTACCCCTGACCAGCTTTTTTGACTTGATGTCTAGATCAATCTCTTAGATTTTTGCAATCCAATTACCTCTTTTCGTGCCAAACTTCTGTTGAGTTAATATAGACTTGAATATAGTGTTAGGCACTAGGGCAGTAGTATGTGAATTCAGAATATAGAAACGGAAATATTTGACTGCTTTCTCCAAGGCATAAGCATGCTTCTCTATATTTGAATATTTCATCTCATGGGTTTTGAGAGGGAAACTCATGAAAGAGATAGGAGATTCCATACCTTCCTTATCCTGTTTAACAAGAATTACTGAAAGAGTGTGTTCAGATGCATAGCTATATATGATGAAATCTTTGTTGTAATCTAGGCAAACCAAGGTAGGGGCATGAGCAATGGTGGATTTTTTATCTTGAAATGTTGATTTCCCTTATTTAATCCAGCTAAAGATAGTCTTCCCTTTCATCATGTTCACAATGTGTCTAGTCTTCTCAGCAAATTTAGGGATGAATCTTCATAATAAATCAACCTTTATGAAGAAAAAAAGAACAACATTCTTACTTTTAGGAAAATTAAGTTCTTGAATAGACTTAACTCTATCTGAGTCAATCTTTATGCCTTCTTTGGACATAATGTGTCCAAGGAGTTTCCCCTCTATTACTCCAAAAATAGACTTTTTAGGATTTAAGGAAAAACCATTCTGGTGGCAGCGCTCTAGCACTTGTTACAAATGGCGTACATGATCAGATTGACGATTTGAAAAGACAGTCAAGTTGTTAAGGTATACCACTATGAATTTACCAATCTCATCTTTGAAAGCTAGATCTATAGCTCTCTGAAAGGTAGCACTAGCATTTATTAGACCATAAGGCATTCTCCTCTATGCAAATGTACCCCAAGGCATGGTGAATGCAGTCTTATGTTGGTCTGCTTCGCCAACTTCAACTTGATTATAACCTGAGAAGCCATCCAACATTGATAACATCTCTGCACCTGTCACTATTTGAAGCACTTGATCCATAATTAGCAAAGGATAATTATCCTTCAAATATGCTTGATTCAGATTTTTGAAATCTACACAAATATAGATTTTGCCATTCTTCTTTCTTATATGCACTATGTTCGCAATCCATGTAGAATGATGGATTGGGAAGATGATTATAGCATTTAACATATTTTGTATCTCAGATAGAATAGTACCTGATATTTTTAGATTATATTGTCTAGATTTTTGCTTGTATAACATTGAGTCAGCCTTAAGAGGAATCTCATGGTGGATTTCATCTGGTCTGAGAGACTTCAAGTCTTCATAAGAATATGCTAAGACATATATGTATTGATAGAGTAAAGAAGTGAACTTGAATCTTTCTTCAGGGGTGCAACATTTACCAATATTGATCATCTTGGGATTTTCTTCAGTAGATAGATTCACTTGATCGAATCCTTGAGAGAAACTCGAGTCTGTTTGCTATTGTTTAATGAATCTATCATGTTTGTCAAATAGCTTTTCAAGAGAAACCAAGCCTTTGGAAATTTTATTTCCTTTCAGTTGTAATAAGTTTTTATTTATATCTGGGCTAGATTCAGACACAGATTCATTCTTCTGAGGTTCACTGCCTTTAAAACATAGTTGTTCAAAATTACCTTTTCATTCTAGGAAAGCAATGATTTGATGATCATCATTGAATACTTGCCAATGATCAACATTGTCAGGAACACGTGGTCTATAGACCATCTCAATGGTATATCTGTCTTCTTTGAAGTCTAAATAAGGAACTAAGAGAGTTTCTAAAATAGCAAGTGCATCAGCTCTATCATTAGACTCTCTAGGTATGGCAGAAATGTTGAAAGCATCAAAACTTTCAATTTGGTCCCAAACCAAGTTATGGTAGTGGCATAATATTTCATTCTTAATTTGGTATAAGTTATTCACTTGACAAACTACTAATTCAGCATCCCCTTTGGCATGAAGAAACTTGATGCCTTTTTCTTGAGCAGCCTTCATGCCCAGTAGTAGAGATTCATATTCAGTTGTATTGTTAGTGTTGCTAAATTGTAATTTATAAGATGAAAGGAACATATCTCTTTGAGGAGATATCAAAAAAATCCCAACTCCTAAACCGGTAGAGGAACAACTACCATCAAATTCCAAAGTCCATATCTCATCTGATATTGATTTTTCTTTAGACTTTCTTTCATCAAAGATGGAGGATCCTTCTTAGTCTGTACTACAGCCTACTATTTTTTTGCTATTCTTGTTGAAATAATTTTTGAGTTGACCCTTTCAGGTGTTTCATGTACTTCATCTGTAGATAGAAAATAGCTACTCATACCTACAGATTAAAAAAAAATTGAGCTTCAGGGGCTGATGTCTGGGTGACTACATATTTTGCTTCCTTTTCAGGGAGCAATCTCTTCATTATGCCTTGGACATGGATCCTTATCTCAGACAGATCCATGTTTAGTTCTCCTCCCACATCCTTACAAAAAATTTGTCCAAGCAAAATGCCATAAGATGCTGGGACGTCAGCCACCAAGATAGTCATCTTGATTCTCTTGTCTGGAAAGGCTGCAAATGTAAATTGGGCATCTTTGATTTGCCCCAACAATGGTACTTGCTTGTTCTCCATGGAAAAACACCTTCCAAAGGTTTTGGTCAATGTAAAACCAAGAGACTTAGCTACTTTAGTTGGCATGACATTATCAGATGTGCCTGAGTCTATAATACAGTTACTCAGCTTGTGGCCATTAATTAACAAGAAAACATAGAAAGGTTCTATTTTTCCAGGAGCAGTTGAGGGAGTAATGACCAAATTATTTGGAATATGTGTGTTCTTTGGAGAATCAAGAGTTACCTTTTTAGCCTTTTATCTTGTAGGGATGGTTTGGTTCTTAACATATTGAACCAGCTTATTCAATTAATCAAGATTGGACTATAGATATTCGAACTCAAACATTTGTATTTTTGTCTTTTTGACATGATCGATTATGTCAAATCACTGAATTGAGCTAGGTATAGAGAAAGGTGTAGACACCGAAATTGTGTCTACGCTTTTGTCCTTTCTCCCCCCTTGATCCCCTTTCATCCACTTAACCACTCCTAACTTGTATTTTATTAATTTGAAATAAATATCCTATTTTAAATTAATAAAATCCCTTTTCCTTCTCTCCCTTGCCACCTCACCACCCTAGGATACCCTCCTTGGATTCCCTTCATTCCCCACATGGCCATATTTAACACCTAGACTCCCATTCCAACTTCTCCCCTCGTCCATTTAATCCCCTTCGACCGTTTCTCCCTTGGGCTAGCTGACCCGACGGTTGGAAAATGGATGAAAGGCTATTTTTAGCCTTTCTCCGGCGTTTTAGCTGCCGACGTCGGTCAACTGTCGACCGACGTCGGTGATATTGCCGGCGTCGGCCACCTTCTTAACGGTTTTCTGCACCATTATCCTTCTCTGGCTAGCTCTCTGGGTATTCTCTCTCGCAATCCCGACTCGAAATCGAACACTCTGATCATCAATCCGCTCTTGACCCTGTCAATCTACCAATATCTCAACCAAGCATCTAACTCTCTCCCTTAGGTACTTACAGCAAGCTTCTGCAAGCACAACAGGGATTCTCCATCAGCAACAAGTCTTCAACAAGCGGCAATAACAACAACAGAGATCAGCAGGCACAGGTATGTTGTATTATGTGTTTTCATTTGTGCTTTATAGTCATTTGTTTCTAAATTAGATTCAGCACTTCTATCTCCCAGACCAAACCAAACCAATCCCGAATCCTATTTCTCTGCTATCTCTACCTTCTGTTTGATTCCTCTGTCTCTTTGTTGGCCTCCTCTATCCCTCTGCCCATTCAACCAGACCCTCTGCCTTAGACCGGATTTAGACTTTCAGACTACCTCAAAACTAGACTCTTAGACCTTTAGACAGACCCAGACCATTTTCCCTGACCAGACCCGTCCACAGTCCAAAAACTTGCCCAGACTATCAGACCTAGACCCCAGACCATTCAACCAAGCCCAAACTCTGTCTCAGACCCGTCCACAGACCACAGACTCGTCCACAGAGCCTACCCATGGACCACAGACTAGACTAGTCCCGTTCAAGACTACTGCCCCGACCGACGCCGGTCATTACCCAAACCGACGTCGGCAGACTAACCGACGTCAGCACCTTGATCAACCGACGCCGGTAGGACCACCGACGTCGGCGACTGTGACCAGGCCGACAACATCACTCAGGTAAGCTTTTGCTTCCTTTTGCTTTTCAGTTTGTTATCATTTCAGTCTTTTTAATATTCTGCTATTTATCAGACTCGTTTTCTCTTGATTAGTGGGTTTATATCCCTTAAGGAAGTTTTCATACTTCTGGGATCAATCTTTCGCTTGGCAACCCACCATCTATCCATCTAATGCCTTTTTGTCCAAGTCTCTTTTCTTTGCAGATGTCATTCCTCCACAGCCAAAGAGGAGTACTCACAGTGTCTGGATTACGGTGCGCAGATTATAACACATCAAGCCTTGACCATTCTTTCTTTAGTTTCTTAATCCTTTGAAATTGAAAAGCAAAATTTGAATAGAAACATTCTGGCACGCCCGGTGGGACCCCTTTAGGGCCTTCCTTGGGTTCCCTTTCTTCTTTGTTCATTTAGTTGCATTAGGCTTCTTAACCTTCATCTCTTTCTTCTTTTCTAAAAAAAATCATAAGCAGGAAATAAAAAGAACTTTTTCTTCTCTTTTCTTGCATTTTTCTAGACTAGTCCAGAATCATTTTCTTCAACCCTTTCTCCAACTTGTCTTCATTCCAATTTCACATTTCGACTTGGGCATTAAAACTTACTGCATTCCATTTCTTGCTTTCTTGCATCTTCTAGTCCACACTTAGTAATTAGTAAAATTCATATTGAATAAATCGTAGATCACTTGATGTTACACTACCAGACCAGGTGCACTCAATAAAACATCAAACTCACTTGAGATAAGGCCCGACTGGGATTTCATCCCCCAGCGGATACCTTACCCAACCCAGCAATCCTACTTGGATTTCACCACCAAGGGGAGAGCCAACTCTGTTCTCTGGCAGAGTCTAAACTATAGCGAAAGTATATTTTGGCTAAGCGAAACCAGCTAACCACTGGAATCGTGAAGTGAGGGGAGCTTGCTCCTTAGCACCAGGCCTGTACGGAAGCTAATACAGATTTTTGAGCACCTTAACATACCTAAAACCATCTTTAGATTGCCTATTCTAGGACCCTTCTTACAGCCAACTTCCTCAAACACCATCATAAAGGCATAAGCCACACGATCTTAATAAAATTGTTTCTAGGGATCTAACGCTAGGCTCTGTCTGTCATCATCTTATTTTTCTGTTTTTATCTGTCTTTTTTGAGCTGGTAAGGACGTCTTCTTCATTTCCAAAAACTTTTTTTCTGAGTTTCTGGAAAACACAGTAATCGACATCGGTTGTGTAACCAACGTTGGCAACCTTCCTCCACCAGCATCGGTTACCTGACCGACGTCGGCCATTTTACATTACCGACATCGGTTTTCCAACTGACGTCAGTCACTGTCACAATCCTTTTCTTCAAAACAACAACTTAAAACCTGACCCCTTTTTCTGCCAAAACCTCATTCTGAGTTTATAAAACTGAAAACACACAGTTTCTGGAACCTGACCCTCTTCTTGACCATGCTTTCTCGTCCCTAACCAATCTTATCATGGAGTTCCACTCGGAGACTGAAAGAACTCCTATAGGACCAACCCCAACTCAGACTCCCATCATCCTTGAAGGGGACCAAGATTTTGAAATATTCTTGGACCTCAACGTTACAGCCCTCAAAAACTATCTCACAAGAGACCCAACGCGAGACCTTTCGGGTGAAGCAGTAATGACATTAACACCATCCGCTACCCAGACTTTTGCCTCAACCATTTACCCGACCATGGCCAATATGCAAAGTTTGGTCTCCCCATCCATTTTTAGACAAACCTCCATTGGGGTTCCATTACCCCCTCAAGCACACGCAATTCAACCAAGTTTTACATCATACCAGAACTTGATTGTCTCGATCCCTCACACTCTTGCACCCATAAATGCAGGAGTGCCAACCTATCCTTCTACCAGTGCCATCACGCAACCACCCTTGGCGGTATCTAGTCCACTTACACCCTCGACCTTCATAACTCAACCACTTTTGGCCTCCACTTATGTCCCTGCGACTAGTCATCCATACGTTGCCCCCTTACTGGTACAACCGTCTACGTCGTATACCTCCTCTAGCCTCTTTCAAACACCCTACAACCTAGGGGGTGCTCCATCTGCCAATCCGTTAGCAGATGTCGTTAAAATGCTGATGGATAAAATGTCCAGTCTCGAGACCTCTATCTCTAGTTCACGCAATGCTCTCTCGTATGAGCAAATTTGCAACGAGCCCATTCATCCTTCTGTCCCTATCCGACCATACCCCAACCAATGGGAGCTTCCTAAATTCACTCACTTCCAGAGTAAGGAGGACCCGCAACAACATCTACGGGCATTCAGACATGCCTGTTACCTTATTTCCCATGACGATGCGTTACTTTTACGCACGTTCCCTATGTCCCTTTCTGGCTCTGCCCTTGACTGGTATAGCTCACTTTCCAGACATTCTATCTTTTCATTCATTCAACTTTCCCAATTATTTCTCGACCATTTTTCTATCAACATTACCAAACAAGTCTCAATCACAGACCTTTACTCCATCAGGCAATTCAACGACGAATCAATAGTCGATTTTGTTGCCCATTGGAGAGGCTTGATTAACTAGCTCTCTTTCTCCTTACCTCAACCTGAGCTCATCGAGCTCTTTTCTCGAGCATGTGCCAGGCACATCTCTTCTACCTTACGGATTCAGACATTCTGCACTTTTGACGAAGCTTTCACCATGGCTCGAAAGCTTGAACTCTGCACCCTTGAAGAGGATAAAGTCAAATTGCGTAATACCAATGCAAAATCTACTGACCATTCTTCTTCCAGACCTCCCTCTTCTGCCAACTCCAAGCCCAAAGGAGTGGCCAAAACTGTGGTCATTAGATCACCATCATCGATGTCAACTAATTATTCTCAACCTTCAACATCTCCAAGAATCACCAAACAATTTCAACAATGGTACATCCAGCGTTCATACACTCCACTTGGAGAATCATACGCTTCCATTTTGGAAAAACTACTCAAGCAGGGGGTCCTCAATCTCCCTCCAATCCGACCACCTCAATTCGACCCTTCAAAAGCCCTCCCTACATGGTATAGGGAGGTTGACTTCTGTCACTTTCATCGCGTCCACGGCCATGACATCAACAATTGCCGAACCTTCAAGAACATCATCCAAGACATGATCGACAGGGGGGATCTTATTTTAGATAACCCGAACGCCCCACCAAATCAAAACATCGACATCTTCAAACAACCATTTCCAAACCATACACCTACTCAAAACAAAATCCAAACCACGACTAATGACTCTCATGACCATAATATTCACACAATCAACACTATTTTACCTCTTGTCCTTGACCAACCTCCTCCCTCGCAGGATGAAGAACTTTCTTCTCCTATTAGTCCTCCATCTACCTTTCTCATATTAGATGACACCTCAACCATGCCTACGCCATTAGCCTTACCTTCATCCGAAGACCTTACCTTGCCTATTCCTCAAGCACAAGCAGAAGGCACGATCATCCCTGCCTTTTTCTCTCTTGAGGAGCCTCACTCTTCTATTTCTTCTCCACCAAGAGAAGACCCAGTCTCTCCACCCATTTTGATCGAAGAAGAACCAGTCACGATTTCCTCTTGCCTTTTGTCTGAGATTGTTACATCTCACTCACCTCCATCCACATCCAAACCCAAGCCCGCATCTAACCTCACCTCTCGCAATAATGGCCCTCAAACCATATCAAAGAAGGCCACTAGACCACACCGGAGGACTCTTCCCCCACCTTCTTCATTACCTTCAATCTTGGGCCCGCATCCATCCACTTTAATAGGAGTTCTTCCTACTCCCATACTTCACAGAGGCAATTTGCCTCCATTACTCCCTCAACCCCTCAAACATATATCTCTTCCAAACCATCGACCTATGCCTCTTACGCATCCAAAACCAAAGTCATCAACACCCACTGCGACAAAACATCCAGACCCGTTAGCAGGTTCTTATGCTTTGTTGTTACGGCAATTGTTGCAGTCTTCTCGCATCTATCTCCCGCCTCTTAAACCATATCACTCTCTCAGACCAAAACCACCCTGGTTCGACGACACTTGCATTTGTGCATATCATCACACGCCTGGGCACGATACTGAGCATTGTTGTGCCCTCAATTTTTAGGGCTTCCCCAATTTAACCCCCTACACCCCCCAAAACCCTCCTAAATGACTCCTAAGCTCTCCTAGACAACCTACCCACCTTCCTAGCTACCCTCCCCCTTAATTTATGTCTAAAACAACCAAAATTTCAAAAAACAAATTCAAAACCAAAATGAATCAAACTGAGGTTCAAAGACTCTCCTACCTCGTCCCGGCGTCGCCGGCATGGTGGCACGATGGGTGCCGCTGGGGGTGGACCTCCCGCGGGTCCTCTACTCCCCTCTGCCATGTCCACTATGTCTCTCTGCCCTCACACTTCCCCTGGCCCACATGCATCCCTACAGTGTCCAATCGACTCCTTCTCTCCACCAATGTCTCTCTGCCACCTCGCACCACTTCTTGGTCAGCTCTGGGTCACTTTCACTCAAGAAATTCCAGAGCTCTTTTTAACTCTCTCAATCAATTAACAAATGACTTTTGGTGGGCTGCCAATCCAGTTTTGTTGGATTTGGCAGGCCACCGATGTCGGCATCTGCGTGCCCTAACCCGTCAACGTCGGCCAATTTTTGCCGACGTCGGTCTCTTTTGGACACCGACATCGGTTATATAACCGACGTCGGTGACCTTAAAAACTTCAAACCTCTTCAAATTAACCAAAATCATGCCCCACATCAGTCAGTCCTTCAGACCATGTCATTTTAGCCCCCTGGGGCACACTTGAGATCACTTATATCTCAACCCGACCAGCGACCATGGAGATCACGCCTATCTCCGTAGACCTTGACCACTTTCGAGACAACTCTGTCTTGGTTTTTGTTTACACGCATGCTACCTCACGAATAGATAGCAAAATTGTTCGCAAACCTTACTTTTTGGACCCTCACAAGTATAGGATCGCAAGCCGATTGATCCGCAATACTTGTGACTTTTTTCATGTTTTTGGGAGCACTTCCTGAGCCCGAGATACCTGGAACACGACGACCATTTGGAGCTACAGCTTCAATTGAATAACCCGATCAGCTACGACTAATGCTGGGGCCCGGTTATTTCAATTTTGGCACTCCTTGACCTTTTGACTGCGACCATTTGACCTACCTGTCCCGTGAAGTGGTATGCGCGTAATCACGACTTTTGCAGCGTTCACCCTCACTCTCCTTCTCATCCACCTTTTGTCAAATCGACACTCGACATCAGGTTCCCTTCTCTCGACTCCCACTTTGAGGGGGAATACCTCATCCATACCTCGGGGCAATCCACATCATCCCACACTTGGGGCAACCACCTCCTATTTTTGTCTTGCAATTCATCCAGAACAACCAACAAGACAAGAAGGGGCAAATGTAGACACCGAAATCGTGTCTACGCTTTTGTCCTTTCTCCCCCTTGATCCCCTTTCATCCACTTAACCACTCCTAACTTGTATTTTATTAATTTGAAATAAATATCCTATTTTAAATTAATAAAATCCCTTTTCCTTCTCTCCCTTGCCACCTCACCACCCTAGGATACCCTCCTTGGATTCCCTTCATTCCCCACATGGCCATATTTAACACCTAGACTCCCATTCCAACTTCTCCCCTCGTCCATTTAATCCCCTTCGACTGTTTCTCCCTTGGGCTAGCTGACCCAGTAGTTGGAAAACAGATGAAAGACTATTTTTAGCCTTTCTCCAGCCTTTTAGCCACCGACGTCGGTCAACTGTCGACCGACATCGGCGATATTGCCAGCGTCAGCCGCCTTCTTAACGGTTTTCTGCACCGTTATCCTTCTCTCGCTGGCTCTCTGGGTATTCTCTCTCGCAATCCCAACTCGGAATCGAACACTCTGATCATCAATCCGCTCTTGACCCTGTCAATCTACCAATATCTCAACCAAGCATCTAACTCTCTCCCTCAGGTACTTACAGCAAGCTTCTGCAAGCACAACAGGGATTCTCCATCAGCAACAGGTCTTCAACAAGCGGCAATAACAACAACAAAGATCAGCAGGCACAGGTATGTTGTATTCTATGTTTTCATTTGTGCTTTATAGTCATTTGTTTCTAAATTAGATTCAGCACTTCTATCTCCCAGACCAAACCAAACCAATCCCGAATCCTATTTCTCTGCTATCTCTGCCTTCTGTTTGATTCCTCTGTCTCTTTGTTGGCCTCCTCTATCCCTCTACCCATTCAACCATACCCTCTGCCTCAGACTGGATTCAGACTTTTAGACTACCTCAAAACCAGACTCTTAGACCTTTAGACAGACCCAGACCATTTTCCCTGACCAGACCCGTCCACAGTCCAGAAACTTGCCCAGAATATCAGACTCAGACCCCAGACCATTCAACCAGGCCCAAACTCTGTCTCAGACCCATCCACAGACCAGAGACTCATCCACAGAGCCTGCCCATGGACCACACACTAGACCAAATCCCGTTTAAGACTACTGCCCCGACCGACGCCGGTCATTACCCAAACCGACGTCGGCAGACTAACCGACATCGGCACCTTGATCAACCGACGCCGGTAGGACCACCGACGTCGATGACTGTGACCAGGCCGACAACATCACTCAGGTAAGCTTTTGCTTCCTTTTTCTTTTCAGTTTGTTATCATTTTAGTCTTTTTAATATTCTGCTATTTATCAGACTATTTTTCTGTTGATTAGTGGGTTTATATCCCTTAAGGAAGTTTTCATACTTCTGGGATCAAGCTTTCGCTTGGCAACCCACCATCTATCCATCTAACGCCTTTTTGTCCAATTCTCTTTTCTTTGCAGGTGTCATTCCTCTACAGCCAAAGAGGAGTACTCACAGCGTCTGGATTACGGTGCGCAGACTATATCCAGGTACACATCAAGCCTTGACCATTCTTTCTTTAGTTTCTTAATCCTTTGAAATTGAAAAGCAAAATTTGAATAGAAACAAAAGGTACTTCAACTTTCTAAATTTTAAGAGGGATGAGAGGTGGGTTGGTTTGTGAATTTGAATTAGAAGGAGAAGGAAAAAATGATGTATTTGATTTTTGAGTGATTATTGGATCCTTTGACTGAAAAGGCAGATTAGTTCCACACTTAGCAATCGTGACTGCTAGTTGTGGTTATTCTTCTATCTTCTTTTTATCAGCCTACTGGATTGATTGGTTTTTGGATTTGGTAAACACTACATATGATCCATCAAAAGCTTCTCCTTTGCTTCTGGGTTCATCCTGATAGTTTAGGAAACCAATGTGGGAGTTGCCAGCTGATTCTTCTTGATTGTCTTTAAGGAGATCAATGTCATTTTCTTGATTCAATTCAGGCTGAACAATGTCATTTTCTTGATTCAATTCAGGCTGAAAAGAGAATTTTGATTCTACTTCAAGATATCCTATTACTAAATTGGTTGGAGGAGATTCTAGGGCAAGTTTCCCTTGTGGGGGAGGAAGGTGATTATGTTGCCCTTGATTCTTGGCAGGATTACCCTGATATGACTGATTTGGGAATATCCTTCTATATGAAGGGACAAAAGACATTCCTTGAGCCATTTGTTTTTTGAGAGCAAGCAACTCATCTGCTAATTTTTGCACCATTAGATCTATGGTGCTTATAGATGCATATTCAAAAGATGATGAAGCTCTATTTCTATTTGGATCCCTCCTTATTTTCTTTGCTAAGATGAGATCATCTTCTACCTCAGTGGCCAAAAGTTGAGCTGTAGCAAGATCTATTTGACCAGCACATCTCAAGAGAAAACTTACTTCAGGTAACTGAGAATTAATGAAAAAACATTTGAGATTCTCAGTTGTAGGTCGAGCAATTACAAGGATTATGTTTCTCAGTTTTTCAAATTTGGCTATGAAGTCTCTCATAGGCTCATGAGGCTCTTTCTTCATCTGTGTAAGTTGAGCCAGAAGTGTATGTGCATCTTCTGTAGGTTTAAATATAGCTTCAAACTTAGCTTTGAGAGTATTCTAATTAGTCACTGACCGAGCCTATAGATGATAAAACCAATCTATAGTAGCACCTTGTAATGTCTCTACAAAAATCCTGACTGCTACATCTTCAAATTCTACTCTGATTACTCCACAAGCTATGTTGAAAGCTACAATGTGCTCATCAGGATGAACTTTCCCATCACCATAGAATTTGGGGAAGTTCTTCCTTGAACTGTGTGGAAGCTCATGTAGAGGTGGAGTAAGATTGAGAGGACCAAAAGCATTATCCTAAGGGCCTTGAACTGCCATTATAGGATTATGAAAAGGAGGGATAACAAATCTCAAAGGAGTGATTATTGGCAAAGCTTTATTAACAGCAAAAGTAGATACTTCATCTGGCAATAGAGATTTGCCTTTAGTAGGAGGAAAGCTCTTGGTTCATTGGAGATGAGATGGTGAAGGAAACAGATCAAAATGACTTTGTTGTACCAACTCGAATATAGAGTCAATGATACCTTTAGCCCTTTGGCTTCATGTATACCTTGAATCTACCAGATTGTGAAACAAAAATGGAAAAGAATTGACCTTGCTTTAGTTAAAGCTTGAGGCCTTAAACTGTGCATTCTTTTTTGGTTAGTGTGGAGGTGAATGGATAGATTATAAATGGATAATGGATTTTATATTCCCCAGTAGAGTCACCAAAAACTATTGGTTGAATATTTTGTCGATCAGCGTACTGATAAACAAAATAGGTCTGATCAACCAAAGTAGGAAGATTAGTCATCCAAATGTGTAGATTTACCACATTAGAAGGGGACTGATCTCTCCTCTCATCAAGGAGAGATTCCCTATAGATAGGCTATATATATATATATATAAATAGAAAATAATACTCAAGGGTAGGACAAACCATCCATCTCTCTTTCTTCAGAGATGATGCATGAAAATCAAAGGAAAAACTCAAGGGAAATGACAAATAGTACTCCTCTTCTGTCAGAAGTACTATTCAGCAAACCACAAGAATACTCCTGGTAGTAATAGTAAAATATAGAAAAAAATGTAATAACCTATAAATCGAGATGTAGCACAAAGTCTCCACTTGAATTGCTCACGAGTAAGATACGAAGGACAATGAGGGCACAAATTCTTCCCAAAGTCCTTTACATAGAAATGAAAAGAAAACACACTAAAAGGCAATTATGGGGGCACAAAGTCTCTCCACAGTTGGCTCTTCAGGACACCTTTATGATAATTTCACTAATCCTACTTGTTGAATTAAAAGAACAGAAAATATATTGAAGAAAAAGACATAAGAACGGTTTCCTCAACAACAAAGATATTACAGCACAAAGTCTAAAAACCCACTTGCTTTCTTATTCCAATAACAAAATATGATAAACAAACTGAGCTCAAAGTCTCAGAAGTGTCTTTCAATTTGGGCAGAGTTTTGTTCTAATTATCAAAAAAGAGATCTCCTTTTACAATAGAAGAGAGTCCTTTATATAGCCATTTCAAGAAGGACTTGGGAATAATAACACATCATGTTGCATTAGAATCTGTTCAGAGGATAGGCTAGAACTTAGGGGTGTTTTATCCATTTGATTTTATCAATGCAGGGAAACAAGTCATGCTTATTAAAAGTTTGCAACTTTCAATGTCCACCTAGCGATCTGATCTTACCTTCATCATTCCTCCTTTTCTGGTTAATTAAATCGGGTCCTAGATTTAGTTTGTTGTTATGTTATTTCCTCACTTTCTACTGGTCTTGGCCTTTAAGTCTATGAATACGTTCTGGTTTGTAGGTTCAAAGGATCAATGGTTTTTTGTTGTCTTGAATTTGATGTTCACGTGCTTGTCACTATGTTTTCAACAGTTTAGTTTGCTATGTTGAATTTGACATCTTTGGGCACGTCACCCCTTGGTCCTCTTTCGGCTCTCTATTTGGAACTTTTCTACATTGGACTTACCCTTTTGGGCCTTAAGAAATGATCCCTGAATGGCCTTTGGGCTTCTTGTTTTACATCCTTCTTGAAGGGAAGGTGATCCTTCGACGTCAAGAAGTGCCCTTTAAGTTGGCAGTCGAGAGTCCCTCGCAAGGGTACCTACCCTTTGGTGTCCTTTGATAGCCCTTCACAAATTCTCCTAGATAATTCATGTGGGTACTTTCCCTACGCTTTTCCCTGAGTATTTACCCCATGGACAATTTTTGCGGACAAATTATCTGGGGACAAATTCCCGCAGACAAAAAGTCGATGGAAATTTCTCGTGGACAAAAAGTGTGTAGAAATTCTTTATCTCTATCAAATATTTTGGGTTTTCCTGTGCCCACGGCTG
Source organism: Torreya grandis (assembly GCA_037957365.1). Classification (NCBI taxonomy): domain Eukaryota; kingdom Viridiplantae; phylum Streptophyta; class Pinopsida; order Cupressales; family Taxaceae; genus Torreya; species Torreya grandis. The sequence continues at coordinate 3,585,085 of JARHVA010001123.1, read as the reverse complement.
GTTCTTAAATTCTTTCAGACTTTTTGTCTAAAGGAATTCCTTCGAACAAAAGTTTGAAAGAATTATAACTGTCTTTATTTGCCTTAGTCTTTTTTTTTAATTCTAAAAGAATTACCTTTGCAAATGACGCTTCTGAAGGGTAATTTCATTGATAAGTGCCCTCCACAAGGATATTTGTCCTTTGGGAGGCTTTTTCCTTTTGCATTGAACTGCCCCTTTGAACTTTGGCAATGAACCAACTATTGAACTGTTCCATTGAAACAAGGCTTTGAACCAAAATGGTTCAAGCCAATGAACCCTTTGTTTGAACCAACTGTTGAACCACTTCATTGAACCAATCAGTTGAACCAAGATTTGAGCCAAAATGGTTCAAGCCGATGGTTCAAGCTAATGGTTTAATTGAATGAATCAAAGCATGAAATGCTCCATTGAACCAAGACGTTGAACCAACCATTGAACCAAGTTTTGGTTCAACGATTCAAATAAAGCCTTGAACCAACTGACGAACTGTTTGATTGAACCAAAGGATGAATGAAAGCATTGAAACAAAGTGGATGAACCAAATGAGTGAAACAAAGCATTGAACTACTTGATTAAAACCACCTTTGAACCATTTGACGTTGAACCAAAGGATGAACCAAACATTGAACCTGTTGCTGATGCTTGCCGATGGATATTTTTGTTTGAACCAAGGCACTGAACTAATCTTGAAAATGACCAAGTGTTAGAAACTAATTCCTTTGGTTGAACCCACCTGTAGAAGCCTTTGAACTTGTAGAAATGAACCTGCCTGCAGAGTCCATAGAAACCAAGTCCGTAGTTTTCTCTAACCTTGAAAGAGTCCATAGATTTCAACTTGTAAAGCTCATTGAACTTGACCTGCAAAGTCCATAGATTTCCTCTTCCTGTTGAGTTCGCAGATTCAAGCCTACAGATTCCATATATTTAAGCCTACAGAGTCTGTAGATTTCATAAAATCTTGAAAACTGAAGAATTTGAATGCCTAAGATAAATTTCAAAAAGAGAAGAGATAATTTTGGTCTGTAAGACCAAAATAGTTCAAATTTTGTCCCAAAAATGAGTGATATTTTTGGGGAACAACACACCTATCTACCCACATTCATATCTTAGAATAGTAATTCATAATGAGCATACATGTACCCACTAGTAAACATACTCTAGGGTGACCCCTATGTCTGTTGGACCCCCTATATAATCCCATGCCATCTATGGAACACTAGCATAATTAGCCACAACTACACTCCTCTGAATCACTAAGGTAGCATAATTGATCTCTCTAGTCATGAAAACAAACCACTTAGGATCCTTTGGAAAATATTAAACCTTGTTGAGCTATTGTAGTACTATGTCTGGCCTATACTCCTTTATGATATGAGACTACCTCCTTTTGAAAAAACATTTGTATGTCATAAATTCCATGTACCAAGCATCCCTATGCCATTGGAGATGATAATAAGATAATGTCTCCATATGAAAAAATTAGGTTTAATCTCATCAATATGCATTGGTAGAAGTACATCTCCCCATAGTATCATTGGTGTCTTATGCCAATCTATACCCAGCCATATGCCATTGTCTCTTATGGGTCCCTATCTTGTCTCTAGCCCATTAGCCACTCTATATAAATGTGTTACCATCCCCAAACCATCATTCGTGTGGATTATCCAACGCTTAGTCCTCCTCGATAAGCCACCATATGTAAAGCCATATATAGTTAGGTTAATACTATTGGCACCCATGCAAATCTAGTAGCCTCATCCATCATGTTGTGGATAACTCCACTTAGGCCCAAATGGAAGAATTGAACACTCTATTTAGGAAGTAATATGCCAAAAATAATATCCATTAGAACCACAAATCCCCTATCAATCAATGTTGGTGGTGATGGATCTTGAGGGGCTAGGTCACCAGGTCACAAATCTATATAAGTCTCCAACAATTGAATATCAACCTTCCCATGCACCATGGGAATATATTAAAAACCAATCAAATCATCTAGTACCACCTAATTCCATGATAGATCTATCCAAAATATCCTATGGCCTCTCATTGGTAGTTTGAGGATCTACCAAGTATCTTCAAGTGTAACAGTGGCCTCTTTAGTAGGTAGGTGAAATGCTAAGGTCTTAGAATGCCATCACTCTGCCAAGGTACTCAGGTATGCTTGATCTACATGAATCACTGACATCCATGCCACATCACATAAATATAAGGCCTACAAGAATCTAACCATCTCCACTATCCATATTTTTAGTGTACGTAAATAATGGGAATGTCGTTCTTGTGTTGTCAATATCATAAGTCACTCTTGCAATCATAAATAGATTAGCATCAAGTTATATCTATGTTATTTTTTAGTTTATGACTACCCTAAAAAACCTATTTTATTCTCTCTCCTAAAGGTTGGACACCTTTTGAGTCCCCTTAGTTAGCTATTTTACCTTTTAGGGAGAAGTTATTTTCCCAAATAACAAAGTCATCATTTTGGCATTTTCTACCATTTTTGAGAATTTGTCATTTTCATTTTTCATGAAAATGGTAAATTTACTTAAAATTGGGAAAAAATGCCAATTTAGAAATTTCCATTATTTTTGGGCATTATCACTATTTTTAGAAATGATAACTTCATACAAAGTCATCAATTTTCTTGGCAAAGTCATTATTTTCCCTTCCTTGAAAATAGTGACTTTGTAAGCTTTTATCCTAAGCCTAGTAATAAATTCATCATAAATGAAATAAATGGCTAGGGTGAGTTCACATGCCAGTGGTCTATGGTGTGGAGGTCACCTGTGCTCCCTCACCCAGTCACTGACATGTCATCATCCTCTTCCATGTGCTATTTTTGGTCGATAACTTTTGTGAAAACCAGAGCTAAAAGTTTTCAAAGGGCTAGAGTGATAATAAATCAATTTTCACCCCATGGGGTGAATATATATGTTTAAATTTGAATTTTTACCCCATAGTTCCTAAATTTCCTTTCACTCACTCTAATAGGTTTATTTTTTGCCTCTATGGTCCATTTTACATGCAATTTAATCATACATTCCTTATTTCACAGTCATTTTATAACCAGACTATCTTATGGGCCTCTTTTAAGACCCATTTAACAACATTATTTTTCTACCTATACCACATGTTAGTTTGAACGTGTATCTTTGTACTCACACTTATGCTAGAATCATGTTGTTATTCTTTACCAGCTCATTGTAGAACTATTTTACAAGTTTCTCGCATAAGCTTCCTTTCCAATTTGCTTAAATACAAAAAATTATTTTCTAGTTGATTAACAATATATTTTTACTTCTTAGGGAAAACTTGATTTTAATCACATGATAAAACACATAAATTATTATAACGACCTTTGGGGACATCATTCTTTTTAGACCTATTTTCCCTATCAAGGAAAATACCTATGTTAATGATTATAATTGTCTTTAGGCAATCATTATTTTTTTCTCTACCTACCCTACAGGGGCACATACTAGTGCTACTGATTATAACCACCTTTAGGCAAATAAATGTCTCAACATCCATTACTGATTATAACTACCTTTGGGTAAATCATTATCTCAAACCTCCATTATTGATTATAACTACCTTTGGGCAAATCAGTGGTTCATCTGACATTATCACTAGAACTATCATTTTCTTCATTTTGAGGGAATGTTCAATGATTCTATTTACCACTCAATCCCTCAATGATGCATCCAAAGCTAATTGACTACCCTTTGGGGTATGAACCTTTCATCTTAATTTTTTTTACATTCTTTGAAAGATGTTACTTTGCTTGTGTTTTTCAATGCCTTTTCAAATAGGGGAAAATTTTAGACACTCATTTTTAGCCACTTTCATGTCTAAACTAGGTATCAAATTGATTTTTATTAAACGACATAATTTAAGCCTAAAATTCACTAGCTTTCCCAAATTCATTCATGCATGGGATATATTTTCCTAGAAATGTGTCAAGGCTTACTTATTTAGGGTATTACCCTGTACGTAATGATAACCTAGCTTAGATTAAATCCCAATCAAATTGAAACCTAGAAAATTAACATTCTTGGCTCATTGATCTATTAATGCAAAATATTAAAACAATTCATAAATGCCAAAAACCCTAAGTAGGATTAATTAAAAATAAAACATTATTTAACTACTTAAGTAAAAATTCTAAGTTAAGTTAGGGGATTACATTTTTTTTTTAAATGAGTTTTTCAATAAATATGAATTTAAATTCAAGGAAATTAGTAATATATTTTATTAATTCCATAGAATTCAAAGAAAAGGTGAGTCACAACCTCATAAATATCTTCTATGAGTTGTAATGGCAATAAATATCTTCTATAAGTTGTCAAGCCTTCATAATTGATTTGACCCAACCCAGGGTTAACCTATACTTAACCAAATTTAATTTATACTCAACCAAGGTTAAAACTAAACCTAACCACCCTAGTGTTAGAGTTATTTTTAAGACCCATAAATATAAGTGCCCTCACTCTCTCCAAAGAAGATTTTATGTGTAAGGTTATTCTAGAGGAATAATTTCAAGAAGCCTCTTAAGCAAAGTTATAATGCAAAATTGATTCAATAAGATTCACACCAAGCCAATAAAATCAACATGTGGTATTAAATAAGTGCTACCAAGATGGAAAATGCATTGATCAAAGTCTCTATTGCCCACAAGCTGAGAAAGAACATCCTCTATGCCAACAATCGAACACTAGTTTTGACAAGGTAGGTAACATAGTTTTATGTTTTTATCTTTTATTTGTAGGTTTTTCATTGTGTTAAACTCACCCAAGTACTTAGGTAATACTATTTTAGTTTCCATTTCATTATTTTATTGGAATTATCTTTTGATTAACTAATAAGGAACTAACGATTTTGGCTCTTTGGTTTCCTAATGTTACACTTATACTTCATCTTATTTATGCAAATATTTATTTTATTAGATATATCATATCTAATTAACCTTCATAAAATACATTTGGCATTATTGTTACATATTTTTTTCCTTATACTTATCATTACTTTCTTGTATCTTTATCCTTCCTTCATCTTGCAAATATTACATGTACTATGATAATTCCTCTACACCATCACTAACTTGCTTTGATATTTTGGTAACTACATAAATTATAAATATCCCTTATGATATATTTAATAAATAATATGTAATGTGTAGTCATATAACATGTGAAATTTGGTAACTTGAGTATGGCTAATGACACCTAATCCATAGGTCTATTTTATTTGCTCTTTTAACCCTCTTAGGCATGTTTTCACACTTTCCCAATCATCTATAGCCTTCCATACTAAACCTTTGCTAACCTAAGCTACTCTTTCCATCACAAATCTATCCCCATAGGTATTTTGTTCCCTAGACAATAACATCCTAACTTGGACTACAGTGCTGAGACTCAAGGTGTCTTGTTTTTGGCACTGTTGTCCAAGTGCAAATTTGTTTTAAATGGTCATATTATTTTGTATCCCTATCCTAATTCATGTCATCCTAAGATAAATTCATTTAAACCATGATCATTAAATCCCTGATAAAAGGCCATTCAAAGTCCATTTAGAAGGGTTGGTACTCATTTACAAGAGAGAAACAAGAATACAAGCAAGTACATTCTGGAACTTTTCCCTATTCTCTACATACAACCTTCCAATATTATTCCAAGCTTATTCAAACCATTACACTAGCCCCTAGCCATCTAAAATACACCCAGTTTTGTATTTAATTATATTTTCATACATAATTGCACCAAGCACTTCAATGGGAGAACTACATTAGCTTGATCTCTCCTCAGAGTATTGGTATGTAGGCAACATGCCCACATAAGGGGTGTGAAGTGCATCCAATGTATCCTTTACACACTAACCCCTTCTCTCTCTTTCCTAAGTTACCATCCAAGTTAACAAATTAAGAGCTCCTAAGGATTTAAAAATTAAAATAAATTCATAATGAGCTTCATAGACTTCTATGCTTTGATATTTCACTGATAAGGTAACACAAACCTACCAAGTAAAACCCAGAAAACTCAAATCACCTGGACAACAACACCAAAAAAGATTATAGCACCAAACAATAGGGTGTCCCATTTTTTGTGCTCCTACCCAATCTAGAACAAACTCTAGATCCTATTTTTGATAGTCTCCCAAGCCTACATAGAAATTTCTAGACCTTGCAACATCCATCTCAATCAGTTTCCAGCTAAGTTTGATTTTCTCTCTCTTATTACTATTTTTAGAAAAGGTAAAAATATAATCTATTTACACAAATTAGTGGCTTAATTATTGCACATTATTTACCGATTTACCCTACTCAGATCCATTTATTTAATTAGGAATAAAACTTCATTATTATGAAAAACAATAAAACATTTGGTGAAACTTAGTTCAAATTTTGCATTAAAACCCTAGGGTAAATTCCTGTGTGATTTTTTAAATTATTTTTTGAATTTTTCCTTGAAAATTAAAATAAAACATTCCTCTCAAAATTTTAAAATTTGTAGTAAATTTTAAAATAAATTTATTTCAAACCCTAGTTGTATGCACTAGGTCCCAGTAATTTTCCAGCATTAATCCAATAATTTCTTGATTTTTTTCTTGCATAAATAAATCAAAAATTTAATTCAAATTTTAAAATTCAATAGTAATTTCAAAAATAATTTTATTTCAAACCCTAGTTGCTTCAACTAGCTCCTAGTAATTTTTCAATCATTTTTTGAAGTTTTAGTTGCATATTAAAATCAAAAAATCACTTCAAATTTCAAAAATTCATATTAATTTTCAAAAAATTATTTTTCTCAAAACCCTAGTTGCATCTACTAGGTCCCATTAAATCAAGCAAGTTCCCATAAATTTTTGAAGTTTTTCTTGAATACTTAACTCAAAAATTCAATTTCAATTTCAAAAATTCATAGTATTCTGCAAAATTATCATTGTTAAATCCCTAGTTACATATACTAGCATCTACTTGCTTCTTGAGGTATCACCTTACATCCATAATCAAATTACAAAATGATTTTCACTTATGTAACAATGTTTCTTACTTTTTTTGAAAATAACAAGGAAACCATAATGAGACCTATCATATACATGAATGATGAAGTCTATCATATGTTAGTACAAAGCTTCATCCTTTGCATTTCATGCTTATGTTTCATTATATGGGATGATATTACAAACTTCCTTACCAAAAATACACAAGATTTCAAAATTATTTTTGCATATTCTCTTTCGATCATACAGAATCATTACCAACTTCATTTTGATAAATGCATTTGAAATGTTATGTTGCATGTCAAAAGTTTGTATGCCTTTATACAAAAAGTCATACTCTCTAGCCTTTGCTTTCTATTCCTCATGTGGAAAATTTTTCAAGTTTATCATGCCAAAAACATTGTAAATGTTATGTTTCATGTCAAAAGTTTATATGCCTTTATGAAAAAATTCAAGGTCTCTATCCTTTTCTTTCTATCACTCATATGGAAAAAAATTCAAGTTTATCATGCTAAACATGTTAGAAATATTATGATTCATGTTAAAATTTTCTATAAATTCATGCACAATTCCATGCTCTTTATCCTTTGTTTGCTATCTATCATGTGGAATGATATTTATAATCATATTGTTATACATGGTTTCTACTTAGATGTATCTAACTCTTTGGCTACTTTTAAGTATATCCTTATCACTGCTAGACACAAGCAAACACTAGCGCTTATATCTATCCCTCCTATCTTCAAACTTGGTTCATATAGATTTTATCTCATACCTACTATCATCTCTATGCCTATAGTAGATCCTGCATTACATACTATCACCCAAATTTATGAAGATAGGCAAGTTGATTACACCCATGGTTATAATAGTAGTTTTGATACAATTTCAGCTCCTCCATTTGTTATAGTTCTTCTTCTAGTCCAAATTTAACCATAGTCAAAACCCTCATCACCAGTATAGAGAGTTCATATACCTCCATAGATTCAAGATTCTAGACAACTTCTAGCTACAATGTTCACACCTAGAATAGTATCATTATGATCTCATACATCTACACATAGAACACATGTTTAGAGACCTTATCCTACTTCTAAATGGGTCCCTAAGAGCCCTACAGTTTCATCCACTTCTCAAATTTACAAGGGGGAGACCCCACAGTTGGTTTCCACTATAGAGATTTTAGAGCATTTACAACATATATAGCTTTCAAAGCCATAGTCTCAGCATTTTCATCATGCTTCATGATCATGTACTATCCTTCTTGATATAGGACAATATGATATGGAGTCTCACATGAGACTCATCGGTTAGTATCATCTCTTTCCATCTTTGATAGTACATAGTCCCTTTTTCTTGATTGCACATAGTTCAAAATATTCCAAAATACAAAAACAATATAAAATTTCAAAATCTAAAAACATTCAAAAATGTAAAAACACCAAAAACATTTTGATTGTATGCATCATCCATGCTTTACATTAATACTACTATTCTATGACTTACATTTGCTATTTCATGCTATTATTTGTCGATCTATCTACATTACCATGCTTCACTTGATCTTTTTTGAGTGTGTGCAGTGACATCCAGATCCTTAATTGCTTTACTCTACCCATCGAGGGGCATCTTACTTCTACATTTGAGACACACATCAATATACATACCCACTAGGAGGCATCTTCTACATGACTACACCATCCATGTTATGTCATTCTTACACTACCCACTCCAAGTTATCATGTTATTGTACATTACTTACTAGATTACACATATTAGTATATCAACATTTCACTAGTATCTAGCACTTGTATATCTCTTTATCATATACTTAGTCTTGTACTAACATGTTTTACATACTTTCACTCTTGCTTTGATTAGTTAAATGTGATTCTAACTTTCTAATTATTACATGCTTTCCTTTCTTTCTTAGCATAGCTTGTTGGATTGCATTTTCAGTTCATGTTTGTCTCATATGTGTGACTTAGGACATTTCCCAATGTCCTTTCCTTCTATTCATGCACATGTACCTTTGGACATTTTCCAATTTCCCTTTCTTGTACTCTTCCATGTGCCTTTGGCCCTTGTGCCAATCTTGATTGTTTATATTGTATATGTATGTGGTATTTGAACATACCTTGTATGCTTATTTTCTATTTTGAGTGACATGTGCCCATGTCCCTTATTTGCTTGGCCCCTTGGCCACTCTTATTTGTTTCTTTCTTCTTGCTTCAAGTGCTTTTTTTCATGATTGATTTTTCGATTCTTGTAATGCCATGATCCATATCATGCATTTTCCTTACTTTCTTCGATGCCATGATGGATATCATGCTCCATTCCTCCTTGACAACTAACAACTAACATCTAACATCTAACATTTATAGTTTTAATTAAATACATTGCACATGTTATTACATTGTTATATCTATCTAGGCATACCCCTATTGATCTAATAATCTCTTAATACAAATATTGTTATATCTCAAGATATATTGTTGATTATCATTGTTATATCATGTATATTTCTAGATTAACACACTTGTAGGGATTCTTCTTCTAAGGGAAATCATTGTATGGTATTTATTCCTACTCTTAGAAGAGGGGGAAATAAATAGGGGTTTATCATAAAGATCAGAGCTCCTAGTGGTCAAAACAATAGTTTTTAGAACACTTAGAACAAAAATTAGACATCATACTAGGTAGAACAAACCAAGCAGACATCAAAGAACCTAGAATAGTCATCAAATTTGGCCTTAAACAATAGCACCAAAGTTGGACTATAGAACCAGATAGTAGCGTGTCTTATTTTTGGTGTTCCTATTTAGATAATAAAAAAATAAATTTTTCTAGAAATAGACAAAAATGTGAGTTTAGTCACAGGTTTATTAGTATAGTATAGTCCATATTAAGCATATTTTAGTACAGTTTTTACTTAGAGAATATAGATATAATGGGAATCATGTATAGCATGATGGATCTCACTTCCAAAATTTAGATTAGGTGGTTGATATAACCTCTATAATCCATGTTCTAGACACTAGTGATTGGGGAATATATGCACGGCACATTGGTTTTCTTTTATTTTTAAATTCAATTTATTCCCTAAGTATTCTTAGTAGTTGCATGCCTTACTCCATCTACAAGTGGTTGGCATATTTCTCAAGTTAAACTTTTGTACAATTTTAACTTCCTAATTACTCGAGTTCTCAAGTTGGCTTTCACATAAGCCTAATGCATTATTTTCAGAGTGGCTCTCATACAAGCCTAATCTCCATCTTTCAAAATGGCCAAGACTGGCCTAGTTTCTAGCATACATTTGGTTATCCATGATACATTGTTAGATTTTTAAAACATCCATGGGATCTATGATCCATCTCATATAACATCTATTATATACAAGTATCACTTCATAGCTTCACTTCACAGGGCAGTGATGGAGCTAAAGGGCCAGCCTTTGTATTATTGAACCACCTATTCAGATGGATTGGACACATAGTTCAAACATATATTATCACATGCATGATCATCTAGCTTCACTTAGTAGGTGATGATGGAGTGAAAGGGCCTACCTTTGCATTCTTGAGCCACTTCTAGGGAATTGAGCACTCAGCTCCATTCATGATATTACTTTTGATATAGCACATACCTAGCACAATCCAGCATCATCATAGGTTTTGTATTGGTTTGCATACCTGGTGAGGTGTATTCATTCCTTTCTCTTCCTCTCTCTCTTACCTATATTTTTTACATTCTTATTTTAGATATAGAGTATCTAGTAAGGACTGATCTACTCTATATGTTTTTATTACATATTCACACTTCACACAATGCTCTCTCTATGCACATCCAGCATCACACAGCTTCATGAGCTTCACCTTTATAGGTAAGTTTAGGTATGCTTTTTATTTTCCCTTTATCCTATTATCTTTCTTTACTGCATAACTAGAATAAAGGGGGGGAAATATAGTCATATAAAATACAAAATTTGGTAACTTGAGTATGGCTAATGACACCTAATCCATAGGTCCATTTTTATTGCTCTTTTGACCCTCTTAGACATGTTTTCATAGTTTTTCAATCATCTATAGCCTTCCAAACTGAACCCTTATTGACCTAGGCAACTCTTTCCTTGATAAATCCATCCCCCTAGGTCTCCTACTTCCTAGATAATAGCTCCCAAACTTGGACTATAACACTAAGACTTATGGTGTCCTATTTCTAGTGCTATTATCCAAGTGTAAATTTGGTTCAAATAGTCGTATTCTCCTGGATCCTTATCCTAATTCATGTCATGCTAATGTGAATTCATTTATTTCATGATCATTAAATCCCCTATAAAAGGCCATTCAAAGTCCATTTAGAAGGGTTAGCACTTATTTACAAGAGAGAAGCAAAAATACAAGTAAGTACATTCAAACACTTTTCCCTATTCTCTAGATACAACCTTCTAATATTATTCCAAGCTTATTCAGACCCTTACACCAGCCCCTAACCATCTAAATACACCTATTTTTGCATCTAGTTGCATTTTCATACACAATTGCACCAAGCACTTCAAAGGGAGAACTACATTATCTTGATCCCTCCTCGAAGTATTAGTATGTAGGCATCATGCCCACATATGGGGTGTGAAGTGCATCCAATGTATCTTTTACACACTAACCCCTTCTCTCTATTTCCCAAGTTGCCATCCAAGTTTAAGCATGAAGTGGTCCTAAGGATTTGATGATTAAAATAGATGCATAATGAGCTTCATAGACTTCCAAGATTCAATATTTCACTAACAAGGTAACACAAACCTACCGAGCATAACCTAAAAAACTCAGATCACCTAGACAATAGCACTAAAAAAGGACTATAAGGCCAAATAATAAGGTGCCCCACTTTTAATGCTCCTATCCAATCTAGAAATGAACTCCAGGATCTTATTTGCAATAGTCTCTCAAGCCTGCATAAAATTTTCTAGACCTTGCAACATCTATCTTAGTCAATTTCCAACTATGTTTGATTTTCTCTCTATATTACTATTTTTAGAAAAGGTAAAAATACAATATATTTACATAAATCAGTGGCTTAATTATTGCACATTATTTACTGATTTACCCTACTCATATCCATTTATTTAATTAGGAACAAAACTCCATTATTTTGAAAAATAATAAAACATAATGATGTCTTTCTTGTTAACTATGAACTATTATACTCAAACTTTGTCTGTAGAAATTCTGAATCCCATTGTTTGAGCTTATCTCCAATAATGTATGTTAATAGGTTTCAAAAACTCTTATTTACTATCTTTATATATGCATCTATATGAATATGGTATGCACTACTAAATTTAATTTAATTTTTGAACTTCTTCCATATATTCCTCCAAAAATGACTAAAATGTTTTGTATATATCTAAAGTAATGATCTTTAGAACACCATAAAATCTAGAAACATATTTGAAATACAAATTTGTTATCTAGTGGCATCACTAGTTTTCTTTCATGAAATAAAATAAACCATCTTAGAGAACCCATCTACAACAACAAAAAATGAACCATTACGTCACTACATTTTTGGTATCCCTAATACAAAATTCACACTCAAATATGTCCATGGTCATTTTGACACTAGAAAAAGCATGCACAACCCTTTATTTTGTGTATGGCCTTTAGCCACATGACATATCCTACATCTTGACACATACATTGCTACATATTAATTCATATTGAACCAAAAATAATTCTCTTACACCAAATCTATTATTTTATTTTTACCAAACTACCAATCCAAACAACCACTATGAAGTTCTCTCACAGTGTTATCTCTCATAGACCTAATTACATAGTTTATTTCCCTTAAAAAATAGCCATCCTCCATAAGATATCCATCATGAATAGAACCTATCTCTTCTACTAATAGATTCTGTAGACACTAAAAAAATGCACATTGCAGTTCTATATGTCAAAATGCCTTAGGATACCTTAGAGACCACCTAACCCTTCTTGACCCACTAACCAACCCATCAAACCTTGGTTCTAGTTAGCTACTTAGTTAAGTAGACTCACTAAATTATTAACTTAACCATCACCCAACCATTTTTAACCCACCTTTACTCCTTTTTCTCTGAACCCTTGACCACCGATGGTTAGGCTGACCGTCGATGGTTAGGTCTTCCTCATTCTTACACAAACACCAATTGTGTAATTTAACCTGGCACCATTTAATATGTCTACCTTGATCATTTTTAATGAACTCCTAAGCATCGAATCAACAACCCAACCTCTTAGGGAACCTTCTATCCTCTATTTCTCTTTGCCTATAAAAGGAGGGGAGTAGGAGGTGAAAGGGATCCATCATCACAAGCATTCTAGTTTATATGTATTCAAACTTTCCAACCAGTCTTCTTCCAACAATTCAGTAATAAAAATAGAGATCTAAACCTATGCCAAATTACTCTCAAGGCAAAGTAACGTTACTCTACCAAAATTGCTCCAACCATCAGCCATTTAGCAAGCAACAAGTATACTTATACTTTAGTTTTGTTATTTAAATTTTTGACCTCTTTCCCCCATCAAAACTTTTTACACCTATCTTCCAACCTCCCATTTTTTACTAGACCCTTAAAAAAACCCTTACCTGATCACTAATCCAGTATACAACTCTTTTTTTGAGTACCTCTAGAATTCCAGAGGCAACCATCGATGATCAGCATAATTTCCAATGATCACCCCCAACTGCCAATAATTACCCAACCACCAATGGTTATCCTAACCACTGACAATCAACCCAACCACTGATGGTCAATATGGTATGAAATAATAGTAAGTTATTTATGATCCCTTACCCATAACCAAGTCTAACTTTTTATGTCCCTACCTATTTACAGACCCCTACCTAATTTTTTGAACCTGGTCCCATCCATCTTAGAACTATTGTTGTCCTTCTATTGCTATATTTACTTTATTTTCCTTTTTGATCATCTATCTCTTCTTGTATTTCATTTTAGTACTTTCTATTATTTGATGAAAGTATCTTACTTTTATCTCTTTCATCATAATTGTTATCAAATAATGGATTGACAACCTCCTAACAAGCAACATTTCTTGGATCCAGCTCATGTTAGGTAGTCCACCTAACTATCTTGTTAATAACCCCTTTTTTTAGTGCTTTCTTATCTATAGGTTATTCCTTCCAAGATAAAGATGATCTCTCCATACTCATCTAGATTATGCACGCATCAACAACTAGGTTCTTCTACCACACCCTTATTACTAGTTTTTTACTTGGTTCCTAAATTAAGAAATGAGTAGAAATTAAGAAAAACATTTTGGCATACCTGGTGGGACCCTAGCATCATCTAGGTGCCATTTTATTCCTTTATTCTATGCTCATAAAATGAAATCTAAACATTTTTTGGGCTTAAAATAAACCTTGCATACATTGATTGCTTGTTTGTTTTAGTTCATCTAGTTAACTTAAAATCAAAGTAATTAATTATAGTTTCACTCTTGTTATCACACACTTTACCCAACCACATAATCAATCAACACATCAAAACAAACTTGAGACAAGGCCTGATTAGGATTTCATCACCTAGTGGTAACCTTAACCTTTCCTTAAAATCCCACTCAGAGGTCATTATCAAAGGGAGAACCAACTCAACTCTCTAGTTGAGTATAAACATTGAAATTCAATATATCTTGGCTAAGCACCTGACACCCTTATCACTGCAGTGTGTGAAATGAAGGGGTAGCCCCCAATATCAAGCCACATATTGACTTTCAATATAGATTCTTTTCTAGAACCTTTAAATACCTAAAACCAACCTTAAACTTCTTTTCTAGTACCTGATCTATAAACTAAATTCCCTCTTCACACTTTATAAGGCATAAGCCAAAAGTGATCTAAAAAAAATCTTTAATATCTAAATCCAATTTAGTGTATGTTTTGATTTCCTTGAGATTCTTTTCCTTTTGCTTGATTTGTATTTGAGTTGCAAGCTTTCTCTCATTTCTATTTTATTCCTCACGTGGTCTTTACTAGACAACAGTTGAGGAACTAAACCAACCAAGAACCACCTTCTTCTTCTTTCTCCTCCATGGAGTATACTTCAGATGTTGAGAGTTCTCATCTCTTTCCCCTTCCTACCATGCTTCAGATAGTTATTGAGGGTGATGCAGATTTTACTACCTTCCTTGATAACAACCTCATGGCCCTCCAACATTATCTTAACACCTTATCTCATTGTATCCCTATTGCTTCGGTTCCTCCTACGAATCCACCTTATGGTATGCCACCCTATTATATGGTTGGTGCCACCTCTACCCAACCTATGATCACCCAAGCATCTTATTCCACCAATATCCCATCCACTACCACCACCCAAACTCAATCCAACATCCCAACCAATAGCCAAACACCCCCTACACCAACCATCACCTCCAACATAGGGGTAACCTCACCTCTTATTACCCATACCTCATCCACCATTGGGGTATCTTCTACCCCTATTTTCATCATTCCCCTTATCACTACCAATCCACCAATTTCCATCCCACTTCAAAATTTGGTGATTTCCATACCTCCTACCTTTCCACCTATTAATACATGAGTTACCACTCAACCCCAACCATATACCAACCCATTCATACCTCTAAATCAACCCATATCAATCCCTCAATAAATACCCATTACATCTTACCAATAAGTTCCTAATCCATAAGGACACATGGCACTTTCTACCCAATCTTTTGTGCCCATTAACCCTTATGTGGCATCATCCCAACCTTCAATGACCACATACCAATATGTAGCATCTTCTCAACCTTCTACCACTTATCTAAATATTTCATCCACCCAACCTCAACTAAACTTACCACACAATTATGGAGCTTCCCAACCTCAAACAAATTTGGTCAAAATGTTAATGGACAAAATGGCCAACCTAGAGTCAACTATTTTTGGGGCTCATAACCTTTTATCTTATGATCAAATCAGTAATGAACATACTCACCCATCCATCCCTATTTTATCTTATCCTCCTAAATAGTAACTACCCAAGTTTTCCAATTTTCAAAGCAAGGAGGACCCCCAATAACACTTAAGACCATTTTGCCTTCTTGTTTTTTGATTGCATATGATGATGCTCTTCTTCTTAATATTTTTCCCATGTCTTTATTGGGACAAGCCTTACATTGGTATAATGATCTCACCAAGCACTCCATCTTCTCCTTTTCCTAGCTTTCCCAAATCTTTTTAGATCATTTCTTAGTCAATATATCTAAAAAGGTTTCTATCATCGACCTCTACTCTATCAGGCAATTTAATGATGAATCAATTGTTGATTTCATATCTAGATGGAGAGGTCTTATCAACCAACTCTCTTTCTCTTTTCCCCAACCTAAGTTTATTGATCTTTTCTCTCAAGTTTGTACCAAACATGTTTCTCCTACTCTATAGTTCAAACTTTCAGAACCTTTGATGATGCTTTTACCATGGCACATAAACTTGAAATTAGATCCATTGATGAAAAGAAATTGGAACTAAGAAACAAAAATTCCACCTTCAAATCCATGACCCTTCAACAAAAACCACCAACCCATCCAGCCATCCCAATAACAAAACAAAGGTAACCACAAACATAGTTTTCCTAAAACCTACTTCACCTCCAATCGTCAACCAACCCAATCAAACCAACTCTTATAAATCCTTAAACCAACAAGCTCAAAATCAAAACTAAACCACTCCAAGATAATATACTCTAATAGGGGAGTCATATGCTTTGGTTTTGGACAAATTGCTCAAATATAACCTTATACATCTTCCTCCTATCAAACCTCTCCAATAATTTGATGTTTATCACCCTACACTTGGTTGGTACAATTAAAATGATATATGTGCCTTCCATCATGTCATTGGACATGACATTAGTAGGTGTAAAACCTTTAAAACTATTGTCCAAAACTTAATTAACAAGGGTGAACTTGTATTAGATAATCCCAATGCACCTCTAAATCAGCCATTAGACATCTTTCAGAAACCTTTTCCTAATAATGCTCCTTCCACCAACCATGACAACATCAAACCAGAATCATCTCATGCTCATGAGATCCATATAGTTAATTTTATTATCAATGAACCTGTCATTGAGGAAACCATTACCCCAACTAACTTTTCCTCCATTCCACCTATTGAAGTGGTAGAATCTTCCTCCATTCCTTTAAACACCCAAACAAAGGAAGAAACCTCCTCTCTTTTAATTGATGAGACCATCAACTTACCTACCTCTCCTTTGATAGAAATACCAAAGGATGCAACCATTGTTTCAACTACCTCTTCCTCCATTCCTCTTATTGAAGTAGTGGAATCACCATCCATTCCTTTGGACATCCAAACAAAAGAAGCATTCACCTCCATTTTTTCACTTGGGGCCATCTCACCTTCCTTAACCATCATGGAACCAACCACTCCCTCTTTGGAAGCTATTCCAAAACAGGAGATCACCTCCTCTATTCCTTCCATAGAGGTAACATCTTACCAAATTTTGAAACTTTCCATAAATAACAAAGGTGAAGAAACCACTCACTCACCTTAACCTATGGGCTTAATCTTTGAAACCAATGACCAAGGAATCAGACCCATCTACAAACCTCTCTTTAGATTAGTCCAAAATCTTGAATTCTCTTCCCAACCCAATCTAGATAGAGCCACCTTTTGGCACCATCTTGGGATCTCTTACCCAAACAAACATTAACCCTTAACCTCACTTGCATCCATCATCAAACCTATCATTACCTCAACCCCATCCTTAAATACGTCTCCCTCCAAAACCATAGGGCAACCATCCAACCCACCTCCATCTAAAACTATCAAATCACCTTACACCTCTTTGACAAAACCCATCAAGAACCTAGGAATACTTCCTACCCTTATCCTTGCTCATCCATCTTTGAAGTTGGACTTAACCCCATCTAGTCCACCAAAGAAGACCCCAACCAAACCTACCTAGAAGGTGGAACCACCTAAAATCCCACCTTGAACCAGATCTATACCACCTCCTTCCCTCTTACCATCTATCTTAGGACCCCATCCTTCTACCAAAAAGTTTAACCCTCCCACAACTACTTATTCCTCATCCAGTAAACCTTTCCTTTTTCTATACCTACACCTACCTCCTCCAAATCATCAAACACTCCATCATTCTTAACTAACCTATCTACCTCTACCTTCTCACCTATCTCCAAACCTTCATCATCCACCTCTAAACCTTTCACCTCAAAACAAACCACAACCAAGCAATCTTAAACAAAACCATTCCACCACCAACAACTTTTATGGTGAAGCCTACTTCCAAGAAGGCTCCCACTCTTAAAACTAAAAACCTATCACCTCCAACACCTTTGACTGAATCTTATTTGACCATTATACAGAGGTTGTTGCAAACCTCTTCCTTAATCCTACCACCTATCAAACCCTTAAACCTTTCACATCCTAAACTATCATGGTTCATTGATAATTTGATCTATTTATACCATAGGATTCCTAGATATGACACAGAGAATTATATATCTCTCCAAACACTTGTCCATAGCCTATGGGATGATGATGATCTATTATCAGATGAACCTCCCTTGAGCCCATTATTAACCCCACCATCAATTAAACCTATCCAACACTTACTTACTCCCCCACTCTCAACTAAGAGTGAGGAGGAACCAAAGTAGCTATATATCCCAACACCTCCCCTAATCCTTACTATTCTCATGATTACCCAATCTCGGGCCAAACAAAAGGATAAGGGAAAGGACAAAGTGTCCATTCAATAGACATATCATTCCAACCCTCAATATTCTAACCAAACCCAAAGTCATTCACCTTCATCATTACCAAAACTCAAAGTATCTATTTTGGGTACATCTCTTTCCAACCCTTCCAAATCTATCCAACGTATAGTGTTGAAACAACTTCACCAAACTTTGATGAAGATGAGCTTATATGAATTAATCAACACCTCACCTCCTCACCATCAAACATGGATAGAGATCCTACAATCCATAGAGGTTCAATCTGAGGATCCTCAACCCTTTGTAGCCTTTGTCAAAGCTCTTTAACTCTCCACCCTTGTCACTTTCAAGGATTCAGAGATACTCTCTATCCATCTTGAGGATATTGATCCTTCCCTCTTCATCACTACATATATCAATCAAACCTACATCAAAAGGGTGATGATTGATGAAGGAGCTAGCATTAACATTATCTCTTCCCATGTTTATGACCAACTTGAGTTGTCAAAGAACATCATGTCTAAAACCACAGTAGTCCTCTACTCTTTTAATGATACTATGGCTATTACTTTAGGGGCAGTCATCCTTCACATCCACTTTAGAACTCACATAATTTTATAACTCTTTTACATTGTAGAGGGAAAATTCTAATATAATGTCTTACTCAGACACCCTTGGATCTGTGCCATGAGTTGTGCCCCATCCACCTTACACCAATATGTCAAATTTAAACATGAGGGTCATGTCATCACCATACCAGTTAACCCTAGTCCTTTTACATCTTAACATATGACATATCAACCCAATGATGTTATCCTTCCTCATCCATCCACCTCACCACTAACAATTCCGCCCCTATCATCGATAAAGCTTCAACTAGTTCATCCATCCCTTCTTCACAAATACCCATAGAGAACCCCTTAGAACCCACATTCCAATGTCTTTTGCTTAGAGAGTATTATCTGTTAGCCTTGGATGTTTTCCCTACTCCTAAAAATTATGGGAACCTCAACCATGATCCTAGTTATGACCCTAACATTGGCACCATCATTCCTTTTGGGCCACCAAGTCACCAAACCAACTTAATCTATGGGGGACTCAATCATTTGTTCCTCACTTCCTCTATTACCTCTTCTATCCATCCATTTACCTCTAACTTCTCCTATCTATAAAAACCCATATTTTCCAAAGCATACCTTCATAGGTGTGCTTGGAATGGATTTGGCCTAGGCCATTATGAATAGGGACCTCATGAGTTACCTTCCATCAAAACCCAAAAACCTTGTGAGCTATTCAACCTTAGGTTTGCACCACCAAAAGAACTCACCTAAACCCATCAGCACCATTAATGAGGATATCCCATCCTAACCAACCCCATCTCCTTTTAAGTCCAAAGATTTTTATATGATCCCATCTAACTTTTTTTTATCAATACCATTATTTTGGGCTCCCTGACCATCAAAAGGGTTGCCAAATGAAAACCTTTCCTCTCATCCATCCTAAAATGGTAGAAAATAATTTTCTTACCATCAACACCATCCAACATTAGGATGATTTTTCCATTCTCACCTACCTCAATGTAGGGGATTATTATATCCATAAATCTCTTCCTCCTAAGAACTAAACCATGTTGAATGAATCCACTATCAATGTCAACTTGGGTACTCATGATAACCCTTGCATTATCAAGATTGTTCAATCTTTGAATTTTATGGAGAAATAGGATTACCCTTCTTTCCTTTATGATCAAAGCATAGAATTTACTTGTTCCTATTAATATACGCCCATAATTGGCCCTTCTATATCCCTCCAAAACATTATCAGCCATCCTAACATTAAGCTTATCTAGTAAAAGCTTCGTAGGATGCACCCTCGAATCGCCTTTCTAGTCAAAGAAGAGATTTAACACCTCTTGTCTATTGAATTCATCCAACCCATAGATTATCCTTAATGGGTTTCTAAAATTGTTCCCATTACCAAACCCATAGGGGGACTTTGCCTTTGTATTGACTTTTGTGACCTCAACCTTGCTTGTCTAAAGGCTTACTTCCCTTTGCCTAGCATCGACCAACTTGTTGATATTACAACTAGCCATGAGATGTTATCTCTCATGGATGGTTTCTTGAGATATAATTAGATCTTGATCACTCCCAAGGATCACCATATAACTTCTTTTTTTACCCCATGGGGAACCTTCAGGTATAGGGTCATGTCATTCGGTTTGAAGAACACTAGAATAAATTACCAATGTGTGATGACCTAAAATCCTCCATGATCTCATCCATAAAATAATAGAGGAATATGTGGATGATATCCTCAAGAAATCCAAATATCACAAGGATCATCTAAACATTCTCAAAATTATCTTTGAATGCCTTCTCCATTTCCATGTCTAACTTAACCCCAAGAAATGTATTTTTGGGGTCCTTTTTAGAAAAATTATTATATTTATTATCTCCCTTTGAGGAATTTAATTAGATCTTGCCAAAGTTAGAGAAATTTTGGAGATGCCACCTCCAACGCACCTTAATAAACTCCATAGCTTTTAGGGAAATATTCAATCGATCCATTGCTTCATCTCTAAGTTATCAGATAGATGTGACCCTTTCACCATCTTCTTAAGAAAGATACATCTTATAAGTAGACTAAGGACTGCCAAAAAGCCTTTGATTCACTAAAATAATACCTCATTTCTCCACCCAATCTTACCCCTCCTAAAGATTACTAACCCTTCTACCTATATATCTCCACCACTAACCTTTCCTTATGGGTAATGATCGCTCACTGTGATGAATAAAATAAAGAGCAAGTTGTCTACTACATAAATGGAACACTTATAGAGTATGAGACTTGGTACACCCATTATAAAAAACTTTTCCTTGCCCTCATCTTTGTGGCTTCCAAACTTCATCATTACCTTCTCAATCACAAAAATTTTATCATCACTAACACTAACTCACTCAAGTACATGCACTCTAAACCCTACCAAAATCAATGTATGGGTAAGTGGCTCATGCTCCTAGATGATTTTGACATTGAGTTTCACTATTAGAAGTCAATTAAATGGTAAGTCATTATTGACCAATTTGTTGAAGGTCCTTTGTTAGACAACCAACTAATTCCTCTTACCTTTCTAGATGAGTCCATCATGACTCTTTTTCTAGAGGACCTTACCTACCAAATGACCATGTTATTCGATGGCTCCAAATGTCAGCATGGTAGGGGTGCCATAGTTATTCTCATTCCCCTGTATGGTGAACCTCTAACTCTTTCATTCAAACTTGAATTTGAATGCACCAATAATGTGGCTAAATTTGAAGCCCTAGTAATAGGTCTCTAAACCACTCTAGCCTTAGGAGTTAAGACAATCAATGTCTTTGGTGATTCCCAATTTGTGGTCAACTAGGTCAATAGATCCTACTAATGTAAAAATGGTGTCTTGCTAAAGTACAAACACCTAGTAAATATACTCTTAGCATCATTTAATCATTACCTTATCCAATATGTTCCAAAATCTACTAACAAGATTATGGATATAATAGCTTCCCTTGCTTCCCAAATCCCATATCAACCTTCTAATTCTAAACTTTTTGATATCATCCATCACTTTATCACAACCTCTTATATCCATTATGACCTTCCTACCATTTTTAGTATAGAGCAATATCCATTGAACATATGTTACAAACAAAATTTTGATTACCTCAGCCTCAACATCATTCCTCCCAACCTCTCTAAGATTGATCGAAGAGCTTTTGTTTAGAGTACCTCTTGATATACCATATTAGGGGGAATCCTTTACAAGCACGGTTTTGATGACCTCCTCTATTGTCTACATAGCCATGAAGCTTCCCATGCCATTAAGGAAATGTATGATAGAATATGTGGGGAACACTTTAGTGGGCTAGCTATCACTAAATGTATCCTTCACCTTGGCTACTATTGGCCTACCCTCAACCAAGACTACTATTATTATGTAAAAAAGTGTGTTAAATGGAAACAACACACCAATTTACACCATGCACCTACCCATAGCCTTCAAGTATCCAAAGAATTTTATCCATTCTCACAATTGGGCCTAGATCTCATTGGGGAAATCAATCCTCATTCTTCACAATGAAACCAATCTATCATCACCAGCACTGAGTATTTCACCTATTAGGTAGAGGTTATTCTTCTCATCTCAACCAAAGTCGATAATATAGTTGACTTTAGCAATCATCACATCATCTATCATTTCAGTGTTCCCCACAAAAGCATCACTGATAATGGAAAATATTTCAAGAACAAGAAATTTCAAGGTCTTTATGATGCATTTGCCATTAAATTAAGCTTTTCCTTGCCTTATTGTCCACAAGCAAATAGATAGCCAAAATCCTATAACAAAATCCTCAACAAAATGTTAACCAAAGTTTTCAATGATTCTTGTCAAGATTGGCACTTGCACATCCCTTTTGCTTTATGGGCCTATCACACTAGCATTTGAACTTCTACGAGTGTTATCCCTTTCTCTCTAGTCTTCAAAGTAGAGTTAGTTTTGCCTCTCAAACTTTAGATTCCTTCTCTTTGCATATCCTTACAAGACATCATTTCTAAGAGTGACTATCATCAATAATGTTGAGCATGATTTGAGCTACTTGATGAACATTGCCTCACAACACTTAACCATCTTTGTGTCTATCAAGAATGAATCAAATGTGCCTATAAAAGCACCTAAAATAATGAGAATTCAACATCATAACCTCATCCTAACACAAAATCAACATGTTACCAACATGGATAAAATCAAAAGAGGCAAGTTTTATTTTAATTGGCTTGGACCCTACATCATAACCCACAAGTATGTATCAAGAGCTTACCATTTGTCCTCTTTCAAAGGCAAACCAGAACCTGAGCCTCTCAATGCTTGCATCGAATCCTTTCTTTTACTAAAATAATGATCAAGTTTACCTTCTTGTCTAACTTAAGATCATCCCTTGATTTATAATATTTTCACCTTCACTCACCTATCCCTATCTATTTGAGGACAACCAATTACAACATAGAACCATGTGATTAACCATCATAGTCATAACCTAATCCTAAATATGGGTATCTGGCTCTACCCATCTATCTCTTCTTATGTTTCATTTCAGTATATTCTATTATTTGATGCAAGTATTTTGCTTTTATCTATTTCAAATTAATTGTTATCAATGAGTAGATTGACAACCTCCTAGCAAGCTCATGCTTCTTATATCTAGCTCATGCGAGTCAGTCCACCTAACTATCTTGCTAACAACCTCTTTTGTTAGTGCTTTCTTATTTACAAGGTTATTCCTTTTAAGACAAAGAGGATCTCTCCATACTCAACTAGATTATGCACTCATCAACAACTAGGTTACTCTACCACACCCTTATTAGTATTTTCTTACTTTCTTCATAATTAGACAGAATCTCATGATCATTATCCCTCAAACCCTTCCTTTCACCCATCATTAACCTTTTTTTGATAAAGTGTTGCCCTCATAAAGGTAAACCTTTCAGCCTAAATAGACTTGTGCATGTCTAAACCTAGCATCAAAATAAATCAGGATACCAAAATATCACTTGGGCCATATATATCTAGCATGCATATTACTCCTTTGAAGGATAGCTACCCAAAACTAAATTGTTGAAACATAGACTACTCCCTTGAAGGATAACTACAAAATAAACAAACCCAAACTTAGACCACTCCTTTGAAGGATGGCTAAGTCAAATTTGTCAAAATTAATAACTTGAATATTCTCACATCGATTAGATTCACAAACTTATGAAAACAATAACAATAACAAAAGATCCTACATCAAAATCAGAGCAAGCTATCTCAAGAAAGATATAATCATCTTTCATATATAACACTAATAGACTTCCCACATCGATCAGTATACACCTTGTATTAAGACATGGACTTGTATATTATGGTTTTTAGGTCACCTATAAAAGGGGGAAAATAACCCACAAAAGGTTACCTTACCTATCACCCATTTATTTCATATTCCTATTACCTATCTCCCCTTTGTACTATCTACAGATCAAGGGATTATGAGCTTACTTGACACACTATGATCAAGACACCTTTTTATCAATTAAAGCATGTTAAAGTGAAGCATTTGAAAGGATTATTTTCCTTAAGTTGATCTAACTTTGATTTTGTTTTGTCCTTACCAATGAAAAAGCATCATGTTTTTTTTATCCTCTCATTATTGATTCATGTAGACATATGTCTTATAATTCTTATTTCTTTTTCCACATTTAGTTTGTTATCTAAATTGCTTTATGTGCTTTCAATAACATCATAACAATATTTTATATATCAAACCATCCATTATTATAAACATCATATCCATGAACAAAAAAAAACATCATCATCATCATCACATCATATACTAAACCACATCAAAAACCATAAACATCAACCATCCATGATCATAAACATCATGAACAAAACAAAACATCATCATCATATGCCTAAGCTACTGATTCCATGTTAGCATAAGCATAAAACATCAAAACATGTACACCATGAACCATGAAACATAAATCACATCTATACCATATACCACATCTATATATCATCATGAGCATAAAACATCATATATATCATGTCATCAACATAAATAAATACATAGAATAATGTATGTCATATCTCTCTCAAAACATGTACCATGGTTTTAGGGTTCCCCCCTGATCATCAACATTCAGGGTGACGATCGGCGGTCAATTTTGGGACCCCTGACCATTAATGATCAAAAAACTGACATTTTGAATTTTCAAGAACCAACACCTTAGTGCCTCATTTTTAGAGATTACCTTTTTCCCACCTAAAATTTTGGAGATTAACCATCTCCAACCAACCATTAGACCACATCCACCTTGATGTTGGCCATTATTTTAACCTAAATTTTCACACACTCTACGATAACCTTGCCTAGTCATTTTTACCACATTGACCAACTTTGTCATGTTGAACATTTGAATTTGCACCACCTCATGCACAACTAGACCATTTATGTTTTTCAAGGGAACACTTCTTACCTTAGATACCTATGAAAACACTGACCCTATCTAGGAGACTTGATAGGAATGACCCAATCAGCTATGCCTAATGCTATGGCCCAGTTACTCCATCACCAGTCCTTCGAGAATTGACCTTATTTTTACCAACATTGGAAACTTTAGTCTTTGTTTGATCTTATCTATCACACTTAGTCATATTTTTCACACATGTTTGCACTTCAAATACCCAACCACCCTTATCACCAACCTCATGACTCACCATAAATAGCTTATCAAACCCTGACTCAATTTTGGTTTCACCTCATCGACTCTTAGTTTGAGGGGGAACACCTCCTCCCATAATCAAGGTAATCAAACATTCAACCAAAATTCTATTTTTGTTTTATATCTTGTTGATTCAAGGCCACATAATTAAAAGGGGTAAAATGTAGACACTAAAAAACCACACACAATGGTTTTAGATGTCAAAAAGCCTTGAGATACCTTATGGACCACCTAACCCTTCTCAACCCACTAACCAACCCATCAGACCTTGGTCTAGTTAGATAATTAGTTAAGTAAACTCACTATATTACTACCTTAACCATCACCCAAGCTTTTTTAACCCACCTTTACTCATTTTTCTCTAAACCCTCGACTATCAACAGTTAGGTTAACCATCAACGTCCTCCTCATTCTTACACAAACACTCGCTGTGCAAGTTAACACAACATCATTTAATATATCCACCTTCCTCATTACTAATGAACTCCCAAGCATCAAAATCAATAATCTAACCTCCTATGGAATATTCTATCCTCCATTTTTCTTTGCCTATAAAATGAGGGGAGTAGGAGGTGAAAGGGATCCATCATGACAAGCATTCTAGCTCACAGGTATTCAGGATTTCTAGCTAGTCTTCCTCCAAAAATTTAGCAATATAAATAGAGATCCAAACCTCTACCAAGATTTATCTCAAGGCAAATTATTTTTACTCTGCCAAAATTGCTCTAGCCATCAACCATTAGTCATTTAGCAAGCAACAGGTATACTTGTACTTTAGTTTTGTTATTTTAGTTTCTGACCTCTCTCCCCCATCAAACCTTTCTACGCCTATCTTCCAACCTTCCATTTCTAACCAAACCCTTAAATAGAACCTTACCTAAGCATTGATCCAGTCTACAACTCTTTTTTTGATTACCTCTAAAATTCCACAGGTAACCACTGATAGCATAATCACCGATGGTCACCCCCAACCACCGATGGTTAGCCTAACTACTGATGGTAAACCTAACCATAGATGGTCACTATGACATGAAATAATAAGTTATTTTTTACCCCTTACCCCCAATCAAATCTAAATTATGTGTCCTTGCCTATTCATAGACCCCTACCTAATTTTTTAAACCTAACCCCATCCATTTTAGCACTAGTATTGACCCTCTATTATTATATTTACTTTATTTTCCTTTTTAAGCATCTATCTCTTCTTGTATTTCATTTTAGTACTTTTTGTTATTTGATGCAAGTATCGTAATGTTATCCCTTTCAACTTAATTGTTATCAAAGAGTGGATTGATAGCCTCCTAGCAAGCTCACGCTTCTTGGATCTAGATCACGCTAGGCAATCCATCTAACTATCTTGCCAATAACCCCTTTTGTTAGTGCTTTCTTATCTATAAATTATTCCTTCCAAGACAAAGAGGATCTCTCCATATTCATCTGGATTACATGTGCATCAACTAGGTTCTTATACCACACCCTTATTACCAGCTTCTTACTTGCTTCCTAAATTAAAAAATGAGTAGAAATTAAGAGAAATAGATTCATACAATATTATACAATCTTTCCAAAATATAAATAATCATCACAAAATCCATTATACTCTCAAATCCTATAACTTCACTAACTATAGAAGCTAACAATACCATGGGCATGATCAATGAATCAATTACTTGATTCTATCTTCCTAGCTAATGTTTAAAAATACATGTATACCCATACAAAAATGACACCCACTTTTCATGTCTACTATTTAATTTATTCTGAGTGTTCACATACCTTAAGGCTTGATGATCTATAACTATAATAAAATCTTTAGGCACCAAGAAATGCCTCCAATTTTTCAATGCTTGTACAATGACATAAAATTCAACATCATATGTAGAATATTTCATATTTACTTCATTCAACTTCTTAGTATATTATGTTAATGTCCTTCCTTCCTGACTTGATATTGCACCAAAACCCACATGTTAATCATCACAATCCACCTCAAACACATTCCTAAAATATAATAATACTAAAATAAAGGCCTTTGTTAGCTTATTCTTTAGCAATTGGAAACTTGTTATTGCTTCCCTTTTCCACAAAAAATATTTTATCCTTTTTTAATTTGTAATTGGTGAAATAATACTACTAAAATTATTAAATTTATTTTTTAAATGTTGCTAAACTATAGAAACTTCTTATCTCTGATATACTAGCCAAAAATACCAAACACTTCAACATAAACTTGTACTTCTATAAATTTGCATAAATATTTTCCCCTCTCTGTATTTCTCAAATGCCTTAGGTGCTCTTATTTACTCTTATTGAATATGAAAATATCATCAAAATACAAAAATATGTAATTCCTCCAAGCACATCCATCATGTCATCTAGGCGGGGTATATGAAAAATGTATTTAATGGTAATATTATTGATTGTTTTGTTAACTACATACATCTTAAATATTTCATCATTATTTTGAGTTATCAATGCAAGAGTTGCACATGGACTCATGTTATCCTTAACTACACCCTTTCTCACCAATTCAGTCACATGTTATTCAACTTTGTATATTTTATTAGGCTCATCGTGTATATTATTTGATTAGCTAGATCTGAACCTAGAATTAAATTAGTATGATGTTGAATATCTCTCTTTGGTGGTAAACCATTTGGAAACTCATCGAGTATAACATCGACATTCTATTCCAACACTTTTTTAACCTATGTTCATATTTGCACATCCTTATATTCTTCTTTATTTTCCATTAATACATAAAAAATTATTTTCATCTTCATCTCTTTGACAAATTATTTTATGGATAACATGTTTTATACATGAATTTATTCATTAAGCAATAATAGAACTATCTTTGAACCATCCTTTCATAATGTGTATGTGTTCTTCTCTCCATCATAGACTGCTTTCTATTATATATCCATAGCTTTCCCAACAACACATGGCATACATATGTTGGGATAACATCACATATATTTCATCCTGATAAGTCTTTCCTATAGAAAACATGATTAAACACATCTCATCACTAGTAACTTAATTTCATTTTTTAAACCCAAAAACATGATATGGTTGTGGATGCTTCTCACAAGATAGGCCTAGTTTCTCTACCATTTCTTTATAAACCATATTTTCCGAACTTCCAGCATGAATAATAACCTTACATACATTTCCTCATAAAGTGCACCTTGTTTCTTAAAATATGTCTATGTACATGTTTTTTCCTAGAAATTAGCATTCTTCTTCTCATCTTAAGAGTCTCTCCTACATCAATAGGAACTTCTTAATTCTATTATTTTACCTCATCTTTAGCCAAATTTAATTTTGGTTGCTCATCTTTCCTCCTCTCTTGTACATGATAATGGTAAAACTTAATATTTGTGTTCCCTTCTTGACCACATATTTAGAAAATCAAACATTTTTTGGGGGGATTTCCATCTGCGACCACCACCATAGCCTCTCCCTGTCTAAAATCCTATTCTTCTTTGTTGATTCTAAAACCCTTGTCTAGTATATTATTTTTTATCCACTACATGAGATTATTCTCCTCTCGTGGGATTAAATCCACCTATTAACTTTAATGGATATTTTGGTCCTCTCTTTAATCCAGGTGATCTTTAAAAACCCTGTCGACTTTGCTTCTCTTGTGCCTTCAAAACTAGTTGATAGGCCTCTTACATGTTATTAATTTTATGCATGCATAACTCATGCTAAATAGAAACTTTTATACCATTAACATGCCTTGTAGCTATTTTTTCATCCGTTTATTCATTCTCAAATTGAATGGATAGCTTATAAAATTAATTTGTTTAAGTGTGTACACTATATTCTTATTTTCTCAGCGTTTGAAATCTTCTATATAGGGTTTATGCATAATCCATAGGGATGAATTTTTTTCTTGACTTCTTCTCCAACTTACTCTAAGTCTTGATCTTTTATTTACGATTCATTTATATTTCCTTGTATAGATGATCCCACCATATCATGGCATGCCCATTCAATTTTGTTGAAGAAAATTTCACCTTCTTCTCCTCCACCATATTCTTCAACTCAAAAACATTTCCATGTTATCCAACTAGTTTATCAACTCCTCTATTTTTATACTACCCCCATACTCTAAAACTTTAAATTTTATTCCTTTATTTTTAACACCCTAACCAACCTTTATTCGAATAATTGTGGCTCCTCTTGTTCTTTCTTCTCTTGTTGAATTTAGTATTCCTAGGCTCTTTCTTAATATGTGACATCTCCTCTTTTCCTTTGTCTCTATACTATAATAAATTTTGTAAGATATCCCACTCTTTATGACCTCTCATTTTACACACAATATTGTGTAAATTTACACACAATATTCTATCCTTAAATATAAACACAATCTTAACCTCAATTTTATTCCTAGAGCTGAACCTACTCTAATACCAAATGTTGGGGCCAAATGTGCATAACAATTCCAAAACAAATAAAATTATACAAAAAAATATTGATCAGTAATAAGATAATTTTAATTATTTGATATTAATTATATACAATACATAAGAGTCAGTTATTAATGCACATCTCATAGATGAAGTTGCCATGCACAACTAAAATCTTATGAAAATAAAACTTAATCCTAGAGTTAACTAAACTTTCTATTTTAGCAATTTTCTAACCCTGATATATTTTTGTAATATTTACATGCAAAATCTCAAATGAGACTATAGAGTTCCCTTATTCATATACATATATAAAATAATATTAAGAATGACATGAAACTACTAGATCATGCCTAGTTACAAAACATTTAAATCTATAAAATCCAAGAAATAGCGAAAATAATTTTGATGTGTAATTTTTGGCCTTTAGATGGTTAATTTTGGGCCTGAAAAAATGTCCAAAAATTCATTAAGTGGCTAATGTGGCTTAAAAATACATGGAGCTCTTTGACATATTCATTGTTATAGAGGGGCTCAAATGGGTTTCCAGATTAAAAGTTATGGCTTTTGCAATATATGGTCATGCATCAACCCTCCATCAAACCTATTATCAAGCACTAATAAATGCCTTTCACAAGGCTAAGGTTGCAAATGTCCTTCAAATTCTAGTGGAAACCAACTCTTATATTTTTTTATCAATAGTTTAAAGTATATACCTCATGACAGGTGAATTTTTACAATAATTGTACATGATTATCAAAGAGATTTGACATCAAAGTTACCAAAGGTTTACTTATTAATTATGTATGTGTTTCATAGATGTACACGGATAAATCACCAATATATTATAGTGTTCAACTCCACCTTCCATCACAATTGTTGATAAATTAAAAGCAAATAAAAAATATTCTATAATAGTCCCTAGTACGAGTTGTCATATAAGTCCCATAACTATTCTTAATAATAGTGATAAACATTATATAAACATTCAAACGTGCATTCATTTCATGAAATGTATGATAATATCTTGCATTACTTTACAAATACTAAGCATTGGCATTTTTTTTACATGGTACTATAAAAATGACATTATGGTATAGTCGAGGTCAGGAGTCCTAATGAAGGGAGGTCTTGACCTCGTATAGCTCAAAGTTTCTCCAACAAATTATCCTATTAAAATCATTTTTATTATTCATTTCAGGTTGTTATACCATAATATAAGCTTCACATTTGTCCATTGAGCTCTCAGCTCTACTTAGTCTAGTCCTTCGGCATGGATCTCACTCTTTCTATAATGGCATCCTCATATTGCCATTCACTCAAGGCTACGAGCCTTCCCCTATCATGACAAGCTCCATTCCCTCTATGGGATGAATCTAACAAAGTTTCATCTTTGGATTTTGAGTATTACAAATTTTGGTTCAAGACCATTATTTATAATCATTTGTGCCCTGGGCACTTCATTGAAATCTCACACAATTGGTGGACAACGATATTTAATGGGTTTTGAGTGAATCTGTAGGGTTTATGCATATCTACAAACCTACCCTATAAATAACATGTCTTTTTTTACAGACCTCGAGCCATGCAATTATGATTATTTTAAGGTCATATCCATGAACAATATATCTTTTTGGTTTTCCATTTTTAATGCCACATCATCTA
Source organism: Torreya grandis (assembly GCA_037957365.1). Lineage (NCBI taxonomy): Eukaryota > Viridiplantae > Streptophyta > Pinopsida > Cupressales > Taxaceae > Torreya > Torreya grandis. The sequence continues at coordinate 3,552,900 of JARHVA010001123.1, read as the reverse complement.
TAGTACCACCCTAGCCTAAGGAATGGCTAAATGTAGGTTTGGACAACTAATTGTTCATCCAATTATTTTCTACTTCCTTGTGTCTTGTACACTAATCCTATGCTTGAATTTTAGCACGCCCTTGCCTCAAACTCCCCTTACTTTACTTGCCATCATCATTGTTCACTAGGTACCTTAGAGCTTCTTTATTGGATGATTCCACTCTACACATAATTCACACACCACTCAACTATTTCTATGCACTTCTCTCATGTGCTCCCTGATAACTTCATCTCTTTTTGCCTCGATCACATAAATTTGAACTTAGCTTTAGTTGCAACCTTCCTTTCTCTCATGCAACACACCTCTTGTAAACAACTCATTTTTTGCCATTTTCATTTCTAATCCCTTTACACGTTATGCGAGCCTTTAATTATGTGCCTTACTTATTATCCCTAGTGCACCCATATGCACTTTGAATTTATTCACGTGCATGATGCTTGCCTTAGTCAAAACTTGTAACGTATTCTTATTCTCCAAATTCCTACATGGCTCTTAGCGACCTTTCTTTAGCACAAGTGGACTCTTGCACAATCTAGATTAAACTTTTGAAAGGTTACATCATGCAACTACACACATCTAGAGTTGGTCTATTTCTTTGATTCACTAATTATATTTTTTAATGATACAAAATTTTCAATTTATCTAAGATGCTCTACCTCGTATTTTAAGTTATAATTCAATATATAATATTTTTATAAACTTGAAATAATAAATATATTTTATTAATTATATATTTTTTAACTACAAATTATTTATATATATGTTTGAGTCGTACATCAACGTGGACCCGTTTCTCCATGATATACAATATAAATTTTCAATAACCAACAAACAAAATTATTAAGCTAACGTGCTAACGTGTCCCATCATGTCATGTGCGTCAATTGACTGTAATAGATTATGATGTGCTAACGTGTTCCATTATATCTAAAGTTAAAAAATATCCAAATATATTCCCCTAAGTGCGTTAAAAAGGAAAAGATTGGGTTTGGATATATATGTGACGTGGAAAGGTCCACAATATCTTAAATCAGATTATTCTAAGTAAAGAAAGAAATAAAATAATAATAAAAGAAAACAATAAAAAAGAAATAAATGAAAAAATAAAAAGATGTTACATTTTTAATTAATGAAGAAAAAGAATTTTAATAAATCAATTATGTGGATATTATAATATGAATAAATGGATTACTTTATTTTTTGAAATTTTATTTTTACACATATTAAATGTATATAATATTTTTTTGTTTACTATTAAAGATAGTGGGGTATTCATTTTACAAAATTGATGCATAGTATAATCCTATTTTTATCCCTTTTTTTTTTTTGGATCTTTTAAAATTTATATTTTGGTGGATGACTAAGTAACATATTTTACACAGTATCTTCACTTTTAGATTACAACCCACTTGATAATAAATTATATTTAAATTCAACACAAATAATTTAATCATTCTAAAATTATCGAGAGACATTCACATAAAATTTCCCGATGTATTTTTTCTTCTATTGTTAATTTACATTTTAATTTGGTGTTTCTATCCCACCCTATAACCCCTGTATATGTAAACAAATCTTTTTCTCCTTACATTTTAATAGTTGTAATTTTTTAAGCTTAAGGAAACTAATTTGAGATTTGAGGGTCTGTGGTAAATTGGGTGAAAAGTAAAATTATATCGGTATTTTTTAAGCCCCTAAGTATTGGAAACCACTCTGAAAATATCAATATCGAAAATAGAAATTCACATAAGTTTATAAATCTTTTAAAAAACATACAAACCTTAGATTGTGCCCCAAAAGCGATATCCAAGAAACACTAGATTCAACACCAATGAATTATCCGATGATTGCTTGGTCTCTTTTATAATGTCTCTGACTACTCAATAGATTATTTATGAATGATTGCTATAAAGTTGATGTTAAAATGAACTACAATGTTAGAGTACTTATAGGTGACATTTGAATTTAAGTTAAACATTTTGATTGACATATCTACTTTCAATGTTTGGGACTTAAAAAGAAGGAGCACGAGACACATGTACCCAATTTAAGGGAACCAAAAAAGTATGATAACATAGAGGGTATACAATATAAGATAGGAAATACATACAAGAGGAAATTTGATCATGGTGGAAGTCAACAAGGGGGCCCATATTGCCTAATTTGAACTAAATTAGCCTACCATAACAATTATGCTAATATAATTATAAAAATATGTCATTGGTCATTTTTAAGAGTCTACATTTTCCTTACTTTGATGTGTATGTGTGTGTGTTTGGGTGTGTGCACGTGTACGCATATATTTTAAAGTAAGAATAAGAATTGGAATGGATATAAACAATTAAACACCTAAATCTCTAGAATAAAATCTAATGGACTTACGATTTTAAAAAAAATACTTTGTCTTTTTCTACATATACATGCGTGAGTGCCAAATTATCATAATAAATGCTACAAAACTATAGCAGTGAAAATACAATAGTTCATTGTGTTAAACTAATTAAAAATGGAATGTGGTCAGGAATCCTTATCAGAATCAAGCCTCCAAGCTTGTCTAAAGTCCTAAATATAATTTTAAGCACAACTTTAGTAACATTTTGAATGTAAAAATTATGAGTATGATCCTAAATGATAACAAAATACAAGTATAATCCTAAATAAATCCAAATGATATCTAAGTATCTCCACTTGTATGAGTAAATGAAATCTAGATTCCTCCATTTATGAGAGAAAATATTTTTTTGAGTGACTACTCTTTTATAGGAGTGAGTGAAATATGAATGCATGCCTTTATAGGAGCATATGTTCTTTTGAGTGCTTTCCATTATAGGAGTTGAGTTACCCAATTTTTGATATTGTGATTATCATGCCACAAGGACATGTCTCTAAATATGATTAGTGGGATATATGCCTCCTTTTGAAATGTGGCTTGTACCTGTGAAGTTCACATCTCGAAATAAATAGATAAAATTTGTAATGTATTAAAAAATCATATTACCATTTACATATAATACGTAAATATAATTTTCTCCATGTGGGATCATGATATATATGATATAACATATGAAGATTACATGCAAAATATACCCTTGAAATTGCACGTATACAAAATAATGTGCCTCATATAGGTTCATGATATAATTAATATAATATATTAGGATCACTAATATATATCATATAAACATATAACCCATGAATCATGTGTACAATTTTATTTTCCTCGTGTAGGCTCATGATATAATAGTATAAATAATTAAGAACAATATCTTCTATTGACTCAATATAATAGTATAAATAATTAAGAACAATATCTTCTATTGACTCAATATATAAGTAATATAATACCTATGATATATTTCCTTACTATGGGCTCAAGATATAAGAAATATAGAATCATTATCAAAGATAATGTAAAGAAATGAAAAATGACTATACAAATCACAACAAACACAATGTAAACATGGTAAGAGGAAAATTATTCATGAATGAACATGATAAGAATCACACTTAACACGGTGTAAACCTACTAAATAAAAACATTACATCCAATATGTAATAAAAGATCATGTATTGGAATCATATCAAGCATTCAAAAAAATATTAATTTTTCAAAGCACATAAACCATGAAGAGAAAAATAAACCAATAAACTAATGTAGGAGAAGTAATTATTATACAATCTAAATCTATAATAGAAAGGAGAAAAGTTGCACACACAATACACAATGTTTTCACCTAGGAAAACCCTTTTGAGAAGAAAAACCCAACATAATAAACCTCTCTCTAATTGCACCAACTCAATTGTTTACAATACAGTAACATACTTTACATTTTTCTTTTGCCCCAATGCATATGTGAGTATTTTTAGCCACATCAAAACGAAATCTTCCAATCGATATTAAAATAAAATGGGTATTAAAAGTATGGGTTATATAAAACATGGGTTAAAACCACCTTAAAACACCTATATGGTTCCCCAAAAACATCTAGAGTTGCTTCCCCAAAACCCCCATTGGGAGAATTCACCCCCATACTCCTAGATGGAGGGGTTTGCATCCCTCCATGGCTTACAACTCAGGGATATCACCAAGTTGCATTTGGAATGTGGTTCCCTTATTCAACATGTACAATATATATGAGTGTAAATCATCTAGATTGAAAATTATACAACACACTTATAGCCTTTCCACATTTGTTGAATAATTTTCATAGAGGAAATAGGGTCATACTTTTAGAAACTGATTAAATCCATACCCATTAATATTTTAAGCTAATAAACTTCATATTACTCAACCTTTATCATTAATAAATCAACAACATTGTCCAAAATATCCACCTTTTCTAATAACACCTTCTTGTCTTCAACCATGTCTCTAAAAAAGTGGTATAATACATCAATATGTTTTGATGGAGCATGAAAATCAGAGTTTTTTTTCTAAATATATTTCACTTTTATTATCACAATATATCCTCATTACAATATATATAAAACCAATATTTTAACACATATTTTGTAACAATAAAACTTCTTTACTTGTATGAGTGGCTTGTAGGTACATAACATCTAAAGTTGATAATGTTAATAATTTCAACCTCTTACTCATCCAAATGACTACTCTAAATAATAACCATTTGTAGATATTCAATAGTTGAGATTCATATCCCTATCAACATCAAGAAAGCCTAACACATTTATTATTTTATTCTGAGCTCAAGGATTCTTTCATAACATATTTCATAATAACAAATTCCATATTGAGTTATAGATATCCTCTTCAATGTAATCAAATGTTCCTTTCTTGGGTTGGTCATATATATTATCACAAATCCCACTATGTGTGTAATGTCAGGTCTAGTACATGCCAAAATATAAATCAGGCTTTCAATCATAACAATCGCATAAAGAGCTTGAGATATTTCCTTAATATATTGTTGTGTCTTTGGATATTGTTCAATATATAATTTATTGACCAATAGGAAATGGAGTACTTACATGTATGCATTACTTCATTTTTAACCTCTATATATCATCTCAACATACTTCTTTTGATTCAACCACAATTTCTTGTTTTGTCAATCCTTTTTAATGTCCATACTAAACTGAATTTTGTAGCACCTAAATACCTCATATCAAATTGAGATTAAATATAATATATGACCTGCTTGATTATTTATTTTTTGTTAGTAATTAAAAACATATCATCCACCTAGAAAATTATGATAATAAAGTTAACATTAACCTATTTTTTATTTGATAAGGTAAAAAAGTAGGTTTTACAGGGCTCCTACAACCACCAAGTTTAATAGAAAAAATAGTAGAAACCAAATAGTTAAAAAAAACAAGCCCCCTAAGCTATTCATCAAAGAGAGTCAACAACCAAACATACATTATCCTTCTACGAACAGAATATAAGGTAGAAGACAAAAAAAACTAAAAAACCATAAAGAGCAACAAAAGATTAACCAAAAGACTCATCAAAGTTAGCATGTTCCACTAGTGTAGCACGTTCCACCTTGTCTTTGTTATCCTTCAACTTGTCCTTTGTGATTATTCCCTTGGTGTTCTTGCTAGGGCCTTCAACTAAATCCTGTTGACCTTTATTTTCTGGGGTCATGACATCCTTTACCCTAATGTATTTCTTGTCTTTATTGGCCTTCTCGGTGACTTTATTCCTCTTAGTCTTAATGTTTTTCTTAAGGGGGGAGGTGGATTTGGTAGAACTAGAGTTCTTGTCCCCCATTTCCTTTTACTTCATGGGGGTCATAGCTTCTACTCCTTCAACTAGTTTTCCCCCTATGTTAGTTCCAAGGTTTTCCAAGTCCATTCTGAACTTGTCAGTCTTAGCCTTCGTTGCATTTTGTTACTACATCAACATGACCATTGAGCATTCCATGTCTTGTCATTTATCATTGAATTCTTTTAATTTATTTGTGTGTTTCATGAAGGGGTCCCCTAAGCCATAATTTTCCTCCTTATTTTCTTCAACCTCCTTCTTGGGCCAAGTTATGAGTCAGATTTTGATTTCTTCCCCCTAGTGTCTAAGGGGATTATGTCCTTGCATTTACCTTTCTTTGTCCACATATCAGTCTGCACAATCTGAATACTAACTAAAGATGAGTCAAGCCTAGGATTTTCAAATTTTTTAGGGCTACCCATCCTATCCTCCTCTGGGTTATCAATGTTTGCCTTTGGATTTCCTTACTACTCTAAATCAATTGCACCTGAATCCCCTGTAGAACTTCCCCGCTTTTGACAAAGAGGAATATCAATCCTTGGTGGATGAGGTCATTTTCCAAGTTTGCTTGGAAGGTCAAAACTATGATTTCAATATATTTCAAAATAAAATGCAAGATTTTAATTTTGTGTCCCTTGAAGTGATTTAACAGGAGAAAGTGATGAGAAAATATAAGGGTGAACTTACATTCTAAAGTAACATACTTCATTATCTAAAGACACATGTCGGGTCACTATCTTGGTAGGTTCAGACTTTGATATCCTTTTTTTATGTTTTTATAATATCATCCATTTTGAATAATGTCTGTAAAATCTCTTATTTCATTTGTTTATCCTTGAAGGCTTTTGTGCTTTCACAACTCATGTTTGTCACTTTTCCTATCAATTTTTTTATGATATCAATCCTCAACCCTCGTATATGAAATGTGCAATAGTTCCATCCATGAGAAAAATCCATATACACCTTAGTGTCTTTCCCAAAAATACACTACATGAATTCAAATATCCCTCCTTTCTACAATCTCTACCAAACTCTTGGGTTGTCTTGAGCTTCAACACATGAAATGGGATCCATCCTATCTCTATCCCTGCCCATGGTTGTTTCTTTTTCCCTTAGAAGGTTTTAGAGTGGATTGTAGAGTTTTAATATCCTCACAAAGAATGTTTAGGCTTCAAGGTCGAGAACGTTATGGTTTATGGCAAGGTTTATTCCACCAGCACAGACTGCCAAGTCCTTCCCCTGGGTTTTGTAATCATTATTCAATGTGGGTTATAAATCCTACTTATTTGAAATAAAAGCTCCCATGTGTGGTACAGTATTAGGTGGATTTAATGATAATATTTGAATAATTACAAATCAAGTTAGTTAAATGGGGGAAATTTGATGATCTCATGCTAAACTAAAAATGATTAATTACTAACACCTAAGTTAACAAACCTATCCATGACCATTTTACCCTCCTTGTAGATATGACTAATGGAGATCTCACTAAAAAGGTTGAGAAGACCTTTGACACCATCGATCACTTGTTTGATGGTATGGGAAGGAGTCACTTTGCCAAAGAGTGCATTAAGTATATTAAGGGAGTCACCTTTGATGATAATCTTATCGATCTAAGACTAAGCAACAAGTTAAATTCCCTAGAGGGATATTTTTGCCTCCACCACATGGATGGTTGATCCAAAAATCAAAAGTATTGGTTGAATAATATTTCAAGAACACACAAATAATAATGTTATCTCTGAGAAGAGATGTTTTATTGCTCAAAATTACAAATGCAACATATGTCTATCTCTGAGAAGAGATGTCTATTTTCCTTTTTGAGATACATATCTATTTATACCTATTTTTGAAGGGAAGAGGAGGATTTGGAAGGTCACCAATATCAAGGGAGATGAAATAGTTCTACTTCCATAAATTACAATAATATAGAATTCGAGAAATTACTATTTTTAGAAACTTACTATTTTTAGACTACACTACTAAAATTGAAATTTTGGGAAATTTTCAAGGGTCAAAACCCATCAAGTAGAGACCATGCCATCTCAAAGTGTTCCCCTCATTCTTATCTTTCTAATGGTTTAAATGAGGAGTCAAACAAAGCTATGGTGCAAAAGTTATGGCTCCCAAAAGTTCTGCCACCAATTTAAGTAGGACCATCACCCAAATTATCACCTGAAGTGTTGTTCAGATCATTACCTAAAGTATTGTCTAAATCATTCCTCCCTCCTTTAGAAGTAATGGTCCCCCATTGCATCAAGATTATTTATCAAGTGTGGCAGTTGTGTCTTGATCTGAGTCTCATCCACTGGAGTAAAACTCTACAGATCAAGCTCACTAATGTCTAGTTATTCTACTATGACTAAAGTGTTCAATAGAGGTGGATGATATGGAATGGCTACAGCATTTTGTGTCATGGGTTGAAACCCAATTCATACTTAGAATGGATTGTATTTTATGGATCTATGTAGGGCCTAATTGTTCATCATTTTTGTCTGACTATCAATCTGTGGATGGAAGGCCATGAACTTCCTCAGCTTGGTATCCATTTGCTTTCATTGTTGTGTTGATTGTGTAGTCAGGGCTGCAACATCAGCTCTTTTGGATTTTTGTGGCTTGATCACCATGAGAATAAATATCTTGGCACTAATCAAGGAGACAAATGTGGAATTTGGTACCTCAGGTACCCTATAACACTACGTTCCAAGAGTGAGGATGATCCTTCAGGTTCTTGATTCATAGATGCCATGTTGATCATACATGAATGGTTGACCAAGGAGTACATCACAAACATCCAGATTGACCACATCACACAATACCTTATCTTATAAAGGTTTTATTGCCTATGAGAGAAAACATTGGTGGGTGACATAGAGGTTTCTCCTTGGACTCAACCATCCAATACTATATGGCTTTGGGTGAGGCTTCATGGATAGATTTAAGGTTTTCACAACATTAATAGAGATTAAATTATTTTGACTCCCACTATCAAGAATGAAATGTAGAGACTTACCTTTCACCTATAACTTAGATTGAAACAACCTTTCCTTATCATCTAGCCTTTCCTCATGGTTCTGTGATGAAGCAATGATGGCATCAAGCTTAGCACCTACAATATCTTCTTCATCCTCTTTGAATGTAATGTGTGTATGAGGTAGAGCAGTAGATGTTGAGGATCGTGACTCATAAAGCAGGGACTTGATGGCTTGACATTCTTCTTTGGAGTGAGTTCCACTTTTGTGGTAATCACACCATTTCCCAATCTTTCCCTTCTAGGGTTACTTATCTTGGAATTCCCTTTTCCATTTTGAAGGCTAATTCTTCGTATTCTTTCTTTCATACTTCTAATCAATCTTCACCATGAACTTGTATGCTTCACCGAGGGTTCCCAAATTAAAGAGTTCCATTTCCCCTTGTATGTACCATTGTAGTCCACCACAGTATTTGAGAACCTTATGTTTTTCACTTTCTTGGATGATCAATCTCATAGATAGAGAATGAAAAATGTCAGTGTAATCTTGAACATACTATTCCTTACCTTGGTGAAGTTGTTGCCTCTGTATATATTGATCATCATATGCTCCAATGGGATAGTATTATTCCTTTATAGATTCTATGAAATCATTCTATGTAGGTTCTACCTCAAGGCCAATATCATCCATACTGAACCTCTTCTTGTACACTTCCCACCAATTTTTGATAGGCAATGATGCTTTGAAAAGAGCAAAAGTGATCTTCTCTTCATCGGTGAATTTATTTACAAAAAAATAAGAAGACAATTGATCAAACCAATTTTCTAATGCATTAGCATTGATTTTGCCTTCAAATGTAAGGATATCAAAGTTCACCTAAACCTTGAAGGGTGTTGGGGCATTGAAAAGACATGGGTATGCAGATAAGGATCCAAAATTTTCCATCAAGATTTATTAGAGAATTTGGGTGAATTATTGTAGCATATAGGCTTACTATTATTGGAGGGCTTCATTCAACATTTCCATGAAAGGATCAGATGTGTCAGTATTTTCCACCATTTGAGGTCGTTTGGAGTGACTAGGTGGATAGTCTGTTGGATCTTGTATTTTCCACAAAAGCTTCATGTAGTCTGACCTTATCCTCAGAATCATACACTCTTAATACAAACCACTCTGATACCACTGATCCAAAACTCAAAAGTCTTGGTTAAATAATATTTTAATAACACACAAATAATAATGCTATCTCTGAGAAGAGATATTTTATTGCTCAAAATTACAGATACAACATATGCCTATCTCTGATAAGAGATGTTTATTTTCCTTTTTGGGATACATATCTATTTATACCTATTTTTGAAGGTAGGAAAAGGATGTCAAAGGTCACCAATCTCAAGGGAGATTAAATGGTTTAACTTTCATGAATTACAATAATATAAAATTTGAGAAATTACTAATTTTAGAAACTTACTATTTTTAGACTGCACTACTAAAATTAAAATTTGGGGCACTTTCATTTGGTTTTCAAGGGTCAAACCCCACTAATAAAATCTTTGTGTCATCTCACAGTGTTCCCCTCATTCTTAGCTTTCCAATGGTTCAAATGGGGAGTCAAATGAAGCTATGGTGCAAAAATTATGGCTCCCAAAAGTTCTACCACTAATTGGGGTAGGATCATCACCTGAATTGTCCCCTGAAGTGTTGCTCAGATCATTGCCTGAAGTGTTATCTGGATCGCTAGTCTGGATACCTAGTGTTACCACATAGGTAGACACTACAACCCTTTCAGAATCTTTGATGACCCATCCACCCCTATCATTGCTTGGGTTACCCATAGAGGTCACATCCACCTATTTTAAATAGAATTAGTGATCATATTTTCTTTCCAAAAACCTATGTACCAACATAGAACTATAAAATTTATGATTCCACATCATTGATAATTTATTTACGCCATAATTAACTTCATCAACCTACACATCAAGTCTTATTTTCCTTTTACCTCAAAAAAGTATGGCTACATCTCGTATATATCTTCCTCAAGTTCACCATGTATAAATGATTTATTTGAATCCACTTATTCTAATTCAAGATCAAAAGAAGCAATGATATCCAAATGAAATATAATTTATCTTACCAAAGGATTAAAGCCCCTCACTAGAATAAATTCCCTCTACCTGATAGAATCCCTTTGCTACTTATTATCCTTTATACTTATCCATTTTTCCTATCGTATTGTACTTCTTCTGAAACACCCATTTACATATAGTTTTTATACTAGAGGGAATAAATTTTACCAAGTCCCATGCCTTATTTTTACCCAAGTAATGCATTCTATCTTCCATTTCCTTCTTCCAAGACTTATTTTAATTTGATATTTAAGTGCCTCCTTCACAATCTTAGGGTTTTCATTAGTAACTGATAAAATTCATAAAATAAATGGAGAATAAAAATTATTTAGATTATACCTTACTGGTATTATTCCAAATTGAGTTATCTTCTCAATACTTGAATTTGAGTTTCTTTTGATTCTAGTTCATATTCATCTAATTTATTTGAGTCTTCCTCATGCAACTATATTTTTTTCACCATCTTCAATTTATTCATATTTAAACATAGAATCTCCCTATTCTAATTCAACACGCACCATTTAAACTTCTTCCTTTTGTTTTCCTTCATGTTTTATAACCTCTTTAACTTATCTTAAGATTTTATTATGACTTTAAACAAACATATTTATTTTAGGGTTTCAAATTTTCTATACTTTTAAACCAATAATGTATCTAATAAAGATACACATAGTTGATTTATAGTTTATCTTAGCTACGATTTATAGTTTATCTTAGCTATTTTTTCACTTATAATATGCATATAAGCATAAAAAAAAAACCATGAGATTTCAAAGAGAGTATTTATTTCCAAACCATCCTTCATGTGAAGTTTTAGTGACAAAGTGTGATGTGGGTGATCTATTTATCAAGTAATAAGCAATCAAGATTATTTCTACCCATAATTTCTTATTTAATATTTCACCACTAAGTATATCTATCACATTATCCATCAAATTTATATTCTTTCTTTCTAAAAATCCATTATTCTATTATTTATAAGGAGTCATAATTTTGATTTCTATTCCACACTTATTTAAAAAATGCTAAAATTCATTTAGTATTACTCTCCCCCATTATCACTTATTAAAAAAATATTTTATTCTTTATTTAGTTTTCAACTAGAGTCTTGAACTCATTGAACTTATAGAAAACCTCATATCTATTCACAATACAATATACCTAGTTTTTTCTTGAGTAATCATATATAAATGAAACATAACAAAAAGATTTTCCTATTGATGGAACCTTCACAACTCTAAACACATCACTATATATTAACTATAAAATATTGTTTGTTATTGAATCACTACTAATAAATTTTACTCAAGTTTGCTTACCAAATACACAATATTCACATAAATCAAAATTTAAGGAAAATCATAAATTCCTTTAATAATACCTTTATCTTTTATATTTTTAAGGACTTTCTATTAGTTACATCCTATCCTCTAATGCAAAATTAGACTTTTATATAAGTAGCATAGAAGTTATATCTCATTAAGTTTTTCACCACATGAAAATGGAGTTATTAAACACAACACTTATAATGCTTACCTCAATAATGAATAACATACTAGTTGAGACTCCTCTTTCCAATATATTGGCTTCACATACCATTTTTAAATTATACCTATTAAATACCACTTACACACCCACATCATCCATCTTTATTATAGAAATCATATTTCTAGTTAAACCTATAATATGTAGAACATTGGGGAGGGTTCTAATAATTGCTTCTTTGAGTATCAACTTGACTCATCCTTGACATGTGATCTTAAATTTAAAGTTAGATACTAATAATACTACCTCCATTTATATTTTCATATTCACAAAACCACTCTATATGGGGAGTCATATGAAATGGGCACTTGAGTAAATCAACCATGCATCATGGAAAGCTTATATACTTGAAGATGTTAATAAGAAATCTCTAAATTATTCACTAGAGGTATTATCTTCTACAAGATTAGAAAGTAAGACAAATATTGAGTTTATCTCTACCTAGAAGTCTTATCTCTATCCATAAGAAGACATTCTATATTGAGCTTCCATAACTCAAAATGTTTCCCATTAATTTTTTTGATCTTTATTTTTGGTATTCCCATCATTTTCATTCACACAAAGTGATCTTTGTGTATACAAGTAGTTGTGTACACTTGTGCACATACATAACTTGTGCACCTCTTATCTTGGAGTATTTCATGTAACATCTCTTGTGTGTGTACAAAATTATTGTGGAACTTCTATGTAGATCCCATTGTGTTTGGAAGAATGCTTTTACACCACTACATTTTTATGTAGCACTTCACATATGTACATAACCTCTTACATATGTCATAACTTTTGTGACATATCGCATGCCTCGTATAAATATTTTCATCACACCACATCCACATGGCTCACCAAATTGCACTTTTTAGTTCCACAACATGTTATAGAGTCTCCCTAAATAACCATCTGACTGAACATTTCAACCACAATGTATGTGGAGGAAGTTCAACCTTCATACAAGAGGAAAAAGAAATAACTTGTAACCATTCTCTTTATATCCATTAGTTGTTATAACTACCTCTTTTAGTTTGTGTATAAATGAATAAATTATGTATCTAACTAAGGATTGATGAAATACATAATTTTGTTAATAAATAGCATGCCTTGTGTGTGTGTGTGTGTGTGTGCGTGCGCACGCGCGTGCATGCGTGCACTCATACACATTGTATTCACACCTATAATCTAGGTAAATCTTAGGAATTATTTCCCCTTTTGATAAAATTATCTTACACTTTAGCCTTGTTGTAACATTGCACATATCTATATTTTCCCTTATTTATTCACATTAAATAAGAGTTACATTTTATACAAGTAACATACTTTATATTAATTTAATGTTGTTGCCTTACTTTATGCAATTTGACCTAATGTAAAATCTCTATAACCATGCATATTATCTCCAAGTGTACTATTATTCCTTGCGTACAAGGTGATAGACCCCATGGAATGGATCATTAATATCAAATCCTAGTTATTTCCTATTCATGTAAACACATAATCAAAATGAGAGAAAGAAAGATTACCATTTAGTTCTATTTCAACCTACCTGAAATATTTTCATAGTAAAATTAAGATGAATGATGCATAAAAGAAACCTAATGCAACCCTAGATGTCCAACAACTCATTATGTATCCCATAAAATCATAATTCATGGAACTCTTTGACTAATTCTAAAATTTTAGGATGTGTCTCAACCTAAAACCTTCAAACTCTCTCCTATTATATGGGTAATAGTTGATCTAGTATTAAACCCCCTTCATATTGATAATAAATATTGGCATCCCTATGTTTGAAGGAAAAATCAATGTCGTAGCATTAGATGCTTGGATTTTACAGATTCAGAAATACTTCTCAGTCAACCAATCCATCAATGATGATAAGGTCACCTTTTCCATGTTTAATATGTCCATTTCATTGGTTCAATGGTGAGAGACTTTCATTCCATAATGCATGCAATACTATGTTCAAATTAAGTATTGGAAATCCTTTGTCAACATGATAAAGGATGAGTATTATCCTCTCTGTCGCTTTGAGAATAATACATCAAGTTACATAAATTATTCTAGTGTACTAATAATTCAATGGAAGACTACACCAATGAGTTTCATGACTACACTGAATGCTTGCATAAGAAATTAATTGAACAACATACAATTTTGAAGTATATTAGTGGACACTCACCTTATATTCATGTGAAGATGGATTTATTGACTTAAGACACATTAGACACTTATTTCAATACCACCAAGATCAAAAAAGGTAAATATGGAGCATTGGCTTACTTATCCATCTAATGTTGTGTGAAATATCCATCTTGTGCACAACTTTCCATTTAAACCTCTTGCATAGTAGAAAAACAAATTATGAATAAGAGTTACCTTAGAAATTCATGTAAAACATGAATAACTTGCACCTTATACCTTAGATAAAATACATAATAGTGTTGGTGACAAGTGATGATAACAACATTTCTCACATACCCATTATGACTTTGAATCTCATGTGAAACAATCCCTAAATATGCAATCATATCAAGTCTGGAATAGATTGATGATATTTATTCAAATGTTACTTGATTGAGCACCATTTCCACTTTGATAGAATATAGACACCTCTGAGGAGAATGAATTCATTTTTCACACCAAGTTTTGGGTACAATATTAGTCTCTTCATGTTATCATTAACATTGGAATTCAAAATAACAACTTCGTGCAAACCATATCCCAACACCTTATCCATGAAATTGTTGTGCATTCGAGTCAATACTCCTTAGGGTGGTTCTAGCAACAGAAGGATAAATAGGTTAGACGACAATGCATATTCTAGTATAATTTCAAACCTATGGAAGACAAAGTTACCTGTGTCATCACACTTATATGAAGTATATGTCATATTATTGGGAATGTTATACTTGTATTAACAAGATTATACATATCAATACAAATAATTTTGTGGATTTTATATGCAAAATAACACTTATTAAATATCTTTAAATTAGCTCTAATGATAAGAGTCACCTTGGTCTCTACCAATTACTGCTATAAACTCATCACGCACATGTATAAGTTTGTGTTGCTTATGGTCCATCTTGAGGCACTTATGTAAGAGAGAAAGCAAGAATTGGTAGTTAGCATAGTATAGTCAATGTCATAGTAGAAGTAACTTTGCAAATTGATAAAGTCATATAGTGAAGTCTTATAGATCACAAAGGTCTTCCAACACACTATGCAATAAAATACTACATATATTTGGTTCCTCAATCTTCTCCTTAAAATATCCCTCTATATCATAGATTAGTTTTACATAATGGTGAATTTAAGTGTCAAATACAAGAATTATTCAATGAAAGATCAATAGTAGATCTTATCCTTGTGGGAGTCTAATAGTCCTTGCATCTAATAAGGATGGGTCCTGGCATCTCTGCATATACTATCATGTATTTAAAAAAATCATGATGAAAAATAAGTGCCCACTATCATGTATTGAAAACCTCCTAGACTAGCTCCAAGGTGACAATACTTCACCAAGATCAACCTGAAGGTAAGCTACCACCAAGATTCAATCTATCTTAAAGACATTTTGAAAAAAGCTATAGACATATAAATTTGGTCACAAGTACTTAACAATGTTAATTTTTTATAAATCCTACACCATATGACTTACAACCAAATACATGACTCTTAATGGCCATTTCTTTAAGCATTTTATCCATATGTAGGATCAACCCTTTGTTTGCAAATGCTACTACATTTAATTTTCAATTTCAAATTTGTAAGCTATTTAAAATCACCATAAAATTATCTCTAGCTTAGAACATATGTCGTTGATCTTTATTAACAAGTATGTGCTAGGTGGACAAGATAATTGTCATGTTCTTATCCACTTAGTCTATCCATGTCCCATGTCAAATAATGGCTAGTTTTTAAAATTCAAATCATTATTTTAGGTCTTTCTACTTGTTTCATAAGGTCAACTAAAGTAAATTATCAAAATATTCACCTATAAATAACATCAAAGGTCATTTATTTACACCACTTGTGATCCACTTTTGTCAAGCTTACACACTATTTTACATTGTGAAAATCTACCATATTCTTTCCAAATTCAATATCAATCACAAGGATTAACCATAATTCAAGTCAAGATAATTCTAAATCAAGTCAAGAGATATCATTTTCAAATATCCAAGCCACTTATAGTTGCATACATATAGTTGAGGAACACAATTTCAAATTCACTCTAGGTGGGAGAACTACATGGGCTTGATTTCACTCTGTGGAGTATTGGATATTTAGGTAATGGTCAATCATGAAGGGGGTAATTGAAGTTAGCTCAACCCATTACATTCCCATTTTTTTATAGTTTTTCAAGTTATCAAAGTGTCCTTAGGGTTTTACAGACAAAATAATATAAATAATTAATCTTAGATGGCATATTTTAAATCATAATATCTCAACTTGATCAACAAAAAGAAGCACAAAAGGTATAACTTTCATGCTTCTATCATAGTCAACCAAGACAAATCTAAGTTCAACTAACTCAAATTAACCTATATTATTTTCCACTCATAGTGATCCTATCCAAAAATGTCTTGACATTATACTTCTAATCTATCACCATCAAGGTTTTACTCCCTCCTATATTTTCTTATCATCCATTGATTATAGTCAATTGGGATGAGCCTATGGTCAAAAAATAGGAGTGGCCTAGATTATTGTCCTTACAATGGACCCACCCTAAAGTAGTTTCTAATTATGTTCATGATCCTTGACATGCACAATCACCTATTTTATTATTTTTCACTATTATCCAATTATCCAACACTAGATTCTATAGCTATGACTTATTCAACAACATCATCTTCTAAATCTCCATTAGTTTCAACAATGTATCCTATGCCTCGACCTTCCCTCTAGGTACTGTGAAACTTCTAATTTTGAAAATTTGAATAATTTTTCTAGTAAAGAAGGCCTTAAGCATTAGGATCGAGGCTAGATTGGTCAAAAATTGGTAAAGGGATGCTACCTTGTTATGCTAATCTATTGAAAACTTGAAAGGATGGTATATTGGTATGTTACTTAGTTGAAAACCCACAATTGTGGATAATTACTGTGCAAGAGGTAAAAATCAATAAAAAACTCCTTGAATGATTACCGCAAGTAATTTTTTGGGACCACCTCCCCAACATAAGCATTTTTCTAAGATCTAACACATGGCACACTTCTTATAACTTTGTCTCAGGATAAGACAACTATTTAAGTTTGAGAAAGTGTTGATAGTAGAATAGAATTGTAAAATCTTAGAGTGTAAATGAAAATTATAAAATCATAGAGTTTAAATACATGACAAGTATGTGATGGATATTAGCTTGTATAACATATTTCATTTTGTATGTATTTATCATGTGGATGTATTCTAAAATTTTGTGGAATGTGAAAATCCCCATTCAAGCTTGAACCAAAAGGATGGAATGTGAAGCAAAAATGTATTGTAAAGTTCTATAAATAGTGATTAGTTTTGATGGAAAAGAGTCTCGAATAGATAGTAATTAATATAGAGATTAGATAATGGTTTTACCAAAAAAAAAATTACTTATTCTATACACAGACTATCTTTATTTTATTCAAATATGTTAATCATTTGATAATAATGAATGTTCTATACCATTTATTCTACATTTTTTGGTTAACTACATATTTTTGAATCAAATAAGACTTGACATGTTCTAAGACTATGTATGTGATACGAGCATGTATCCTAATTTACACATAAACACAAATTAACATGTTTTGATGGGTTTTCTAGGAACCTTTACTTAAATCCAAATATCAAGAAAGATGAAAAATTACAATACCATATCTCTATCCAATATTCAGTGAAAAAAAAACTCCACAAACAACTACCATTTTTCTATTTAATGTGGGAATGGTATTACTCTTTGTCTTCCCTAGGTAACTCTTCACCTTCCATGATGTTGTAGACCAAAATGACTCAAGATGAATTTTAAGAGTCATGATATGGCATTACATAGCTACAATAAACCTGAACGGGTCTTTTTAAACATTCAATTTCATATTAAATGTACTTTATGTGTTCACCAAAACTAAGCTTTTGAAAATATTTAAAAATGTTTCAAAACATTTAGAAATGACCCCCACGGTAAAACAGGCTTTCAAAAGTTGCATGGTACTTAAGATAATTCCATCGACCAAAGATAGTGTTGTTGACCAAAGACAATGTCATCAACCAAAGATAATTCCACCAAACCAAAAAATCAAAAAAAAGTAACACAACGGAAAATAAACAACACTCTATTTTTTGTTGGCACAATATTCCTTAAACCTTGGATGTTACTACACCATTAGGACTAAACTAATCAAGAAATTTCAAAAAAATATCACACAAAGATTTGTAAGCAACTACAAATGGAACCAAAACAACATCAAATAACAAACTTACATGGAATAACACAAACATACATGCGTGGAACAACACAAACATACATGCACATAAAGGTAACACAAAGACACTTATGCATAATTAGATACTTGCATAATGTTTTTTCAAGTGACAACAAGCTATGCCCACCAACACATGTGGATGCACATAAGAACAAAATGTGTGAAAAAAATGTTACACTACAAAGTATTTATGTGTACATAAGGTGGTGAAAAACAATTCAAAAAACTTATGCACAATAAGATTTGTACACAACAAAACTTAAATTAGTTTTTAATCTAACCTTATTTTTTTGTTGTTGTTGATGTAGGATTACAAATGAACTTGGATGTTCCTGCATCACCATCATTAATTTTTTTCCTTATACAGGCATTTTATTTTCTATAATCAATTATAAATTATTATATGTAGTATGTATATATCCTTATTTTATATTATATTTACAACATTTTTATAGGTAAGTGCATAAAGTTGGAATACTAAAAGGGGCCTACCTATGACCATGTTTTTCCTAAAAATTGAGAAATCTCAACTTATATAGATTATTTGAGATGGCTACACTCGAAATTTTAAGATGGTATAAGAACATGAATTGTATAATTTCAAGTCTAGTTTCTAAGACATAATTTTAATTTAAATGGTTAAGTATAAGTAGGTCAAACATATAAAATTTGAAGAAGAAATCCTATTTTTTAAGTAAAATAGATAGTCAGTCGTGTAGCCCCTCATTTTTTAGCATCCTTTAATATTGTTTGAAACCATTTGGTGAAAATTTAGATAAGATCATCTAGTTTGTGACCTATATTTTAAAAAAAAAATTAAATGCATTTTTAAAAAATTAATTTTACAAATAAATAAATCTTGAAAACCAAAAAAAATAAATATCCTACCATGCAGCCCCCTTAACTACCTCAAAAAAAATGAAAATTAGTTTTTTATTGAATGCATGTAGAAGTAGGCCTAGTTTATGACCATATATTTTTTTTTACATTTAGATCAATGAAAAGAATACATTAACATATATAGGCATGTATGTTTATTACATGTAGTGGCCTAAAAAAAGCATAGTTAGAAATCAATATAGATGGAAACCTTAAAATAGTACAAAAATTTTAAAAATCATATATTTGGAAAAATAAGAGCATGCTCATTATTGTAGTAATAATTTTATTAATTGATTCCTTAAAATTCATAGCACTTATGATGATGGAAGTTGTAATTTCTTATTTTTTTCAAAACACTCAGATTCGATTGTGTGTTTGCAAGTCCAAGCCTTAGGCTCAATAATCCAAGCCATTTCTGAGCCAAAATACATGTATTTGAAATTTTAAATAAGCAAAGTGTGTATAATTTATAACACATACACTTTGGTTATTTCAAATTTATGGACAAAATGGCATGTGTTTGAAATTTGAAATAACCAAAACACATACGCATAATAACACGTGTGCATTCTTGAGATATAAAACCATGGGGATATAAAATGCAAAAAGTGGATGAATTAGAAGGTGGGGGGTGGTTTATTAAAATAAATTTTAATTATAAGTTGACATTTATATTCATTATAATTTATATTTATTTTATTAAATATAAGAAATTAGGGCCACTTTACATCTTCTAGAGTTGGTCTCACAGTTGCACGCCTTACAATTTGGGAGATATTTTTTTTAAATCTAATTTATTCAGTACTTATTCATTTTTAGGATTTCATTATTGAACATAGGGATTTAAGGGAATAACATTTGTAATTGATGTCCATTTTGGGTAAACATATAGTCATTTTTTAAGTTTTAACACCTTCTAGATTACTTGTTAACATTTTCAAGAGTCCTAGGTTTGTCAAAATTAAATTTTACAAACCAACACATGCCCAAAAGCTCTTATATGCCAATTTTACTTATAATTAGGTCCTTTATAGGTAAAAAGTGATAAAACAACACCACAATCATTTGTGACTAAGATAAATAGGGACATTTTGGGCCACATTTAGGCATGGTCATTCCAATTCAATTTGAATTCATGCCAAAGTGATGTGCATGGGGAAACATAGGTTACATTGGTGACCCATGCAAACACAACCGCCTATTCATTTTGATTTTACTTGTGATTAAGTCCATTATAGTCCAAAAGTGATACAAAAACACTATAGATGTTTATGACCAAGGTAAATGAAAATGATGGGCCCACCACACTAATGCAACCCATACATAATGAAGCTCATTCAATGATGTCAAGAATTTGAAAGAAATTATTGTATTAATAGGGAAGGCATTAGCCATCACATCATGTTACCCACACCCATTTCATTATGTATCACATCAACTTCATGAAATACACATAAAGATGACATCAGTTTATTTTATGATATGGATATGCATTGGATGAAAAAAATCATTCATGTCATGTCGAGAATTATGCACATTGGGTCACTTCAGTCATACCATACATATTGTGTATGTAATTTAGTATAATTGATTATTGATAGACTTTTTCAATCATTGATATACTTGTTCAATGTATAGAGTGAACTAGGAATAACCGATAGCCTTGCTAAACCTTGGCCCATATCTCTATTTACTATAAATCTAAATCATTTTTTGGGATTAGGGTGCTAATATATATTGTGTCAATTAAACTGTATACCATGTCAATGCCAATAAAACTCTATATCTATATAGTGTAGGGTGGTTGTGTTTCATTTCATTGTTCAATGATGAAATATGGTACCACCATATCATTCATTTATATTTGTTAAAATTGAATTATACAAACATATTATGTATGAAATTTGATTCACATTGATTCATTCACTTTGGGGGAATTGTGTCCTATATAGAAATGGGATATGGATATGAAATTGATTCACTATGGTCATACCCATATCTAACAAAGCGAGGTGAAACAATTAATGAAAACATTAGGCCCATGACTCAAATACTATAATTTCAAACCCTATGCATCCCTTTCCCTCCTCAAATATAGATAGGCATAGGTGAGTTCCCATATATAGATAGGGGACCTCATTTAATATAATAAATTAATTGAGTCTCCATATATAATTAGGGACCTCATCATCATCCCTTATCATCCCTAATCACTCCTACATTAACGATCATCTTCCCTCATCATCCCTAATCACTCCCTCATCACCCATGATAATACATAATCACTCCATCATTGACCCTTGTCATCCCTTATCATCCCTAATCACTCACTCATTGGCCCTCATCATCCCACATAGTCTGTAGTTACACCCTCATAGGCCTTCATTGTCACTCATCATCTTTAAACACTCCCTAATTAGATATTATTGTCCCTTATCATCCCTAAGCATTCCCTCATTAACCCTAATCACTCCTTATTGGCCCTGATCATCCTTCATAGTCCCTAGTCACACCTTCATTATCTCTCATTATCCCTAATTATCCCTAAACACTCCCTAATGATACCACATTGTCCCTCATAATCCCTAATACTCCCTCATCATCCCTCATGTTCCCTAATCACTCCCTCATTATACCTCATCATATTTTTTGAAAACTTCTTATGTTGTATCTATATAAAGAGGGTAATATATATTTTTTAGGTGACTTTATTTATGATAGTGCCTAGTGCCCATTCTTTCCTTTAGTTCACAATGCCAGTTCAAGATGGCCAAAAGTGCCCATTTATTAGGAAGTAAGTGACCATTTTTTAGTCAATCTTTCAATGCCCATTATGTCCCTTTCATCATAAGTATGTGTTTCAGTGCCCATTTAGCAAGAATGAATGTAAAAAATTAGTCTTGAATGCATAGGGTAGAGAAGGTCATCTAGAAAGTAGATATTACCCCTATATATAAATATGGTGCAAGACTTTTTTATCATCACTCATCATATTTAATCACTCCATCATCAACCTTCATTGTCCCTAATAACTCACTCATCGACCCTCATCATCCTTAATCACTACCTCATTGTCCTTCATCACTCCTAATCACTCACTCATTAACCCTCATCATCCCTAATCACTCATTTATCTTCCCTCCTCATACTAATTCACTCCATCCAATACCATGATGGTGGGTGTAGTGGGTTCCCACTTGTGCCTAATCATCCTTAGTCACTCATTTTTCTATATAAGTTATAATTTTCCCTTTCCTTTCAAGATATCACTCAGTCGATACCCCCTCTCATTTATATATATGTGTGATAATTTTGCCTTTCTTGATTTTTAGGTATCCCTTGATAATGCCCCCTCTCCTTTATACATTTATCAAATAATGCCCCATATACTAATTTTTTAGCATGATAATTCCCCCTCTCTTTTTAATATATGGTTTGGGTATTCAATCAGGTATCAGGTATTTAAGATATGGTTAGGTAAGTTAAATATGGTCAGGATTAGATAGGGTATTCAAGACCAAAATATGGCTCATGTACTCAATCGGGTAGCGAATATTCAATTAGGTAGGGCACACTCAAGTAGGTAGGGAAATAAGAATATGTAGGTAGGGTATACTCAAGTATGTAAAGTAGGTAGCACATACTCAAGTTCAATAAGGTAGGTATGTCATAGTTAAGATCAATATATGGCTTGGGTATTTAGGTAGGGTATATTCAAGATCAAGATATGGCTCATATATTCAATCGAGTAAGGCATACTCAAGTAGGTAAAGTAGGTAGGGCATATGAAAATAGGTAAATTATGTAGGCATACTTAATTGTATAGATCTATTAAATATGTAACATGATTCAAAACTTCATTTCTCATTCTATTTATCGATAAACAAGCTTTCCTTACCAACAACAAAAACTAAGCCGGTAGGGCATATCTAGGTAGGTATGGAAATAATATATGTAAGATATATATTGGGAATCAAGCTTCCCTTAATTGCTAAGAATATATTCTAGAAAGGGAAAGTCGGCAGGACAAGAACAAAGCTATATATTAGGAAATAAGCTTATCTTATCTTATCTTATCAGGTAGGGCATAGCTAAGTAGGTAGGTTAATAACAAAGCTATCTATTGAAAAGCAATCTTACCTTGATAGTTATGACTTAATATAGAATCAAATAAAATCTAGATATCAGGAAGGCAAACTTATAGCTATGCATTACCCCCTTGTTATCTATTAGGAAGGCAAGCTTCCCTTGATATATTGTTGGGTGAAGCAAAGCTAATTACCAAGGAAGAAAACTTCCTTTGCCTTACTCCTTAACATAGATGAAGTAGGTAGGGTAATATTACCTTGCCTTATTGAGTAGGAAAAGATTGAGATAGGGTAGGGCCTTTAGAATGATTCCCCCCCACATATATATGGTGTGGGGGCCATTCTTACGCTATCTTTTGATATATTATATTGGAGATCGAGGCATATCAATGTATAATAGGCCATAGTTTGGCCTTTAGGACCCATCGGGTTATGCCCAAGCTCTAAGTAGCCCCTCTTTGAAACATTATATTAAGGCATATTCCCTTCCTTCCCTTCATAGATCAAGTTGGGTATAGATTGGGTTGGGTTGGAAAACACACTCTACCAACTATTGGATTGGAACACACACTACCAGATTAGTTAATCTATTTACCTAGAGATTTACTCTACTATGATAGACTCTCAATGACATATAGAGAAAATGAGAACTCAACTATGAGGTTGGGATTGGAATTCTTAACTAGTCTTTGGTCGTCTCTCTCTTTATATATATGTATGTATAAAGATTCTCAACTCTAGGATTAATATTCTTATATGCCCCAATCCCAATCTTTATATGTAAGTAATATAATTGCATCCCACCCTTTGTTTGCTTGCCTATCTATTTATTTTGGCATAGGTCTCTGAATACCCCCAGTCTGGGCACGTATCACCGTATAGATCTCTGAATTCCACAACACAATCAAATGATATCTCTGAGTTCCATATTTGAGTTAAAAAATATGAGTTAAATAAGAGTTTATTTGAGACTTATTTGAGTGAGTAAAATTTGAAATTAGAATATAATCTAATCAGGCACAAGCGAGAAGCCACTATATCCACCATTAAGGTATTGGAGGAAGTGATTAGGGATGAGGAGGGAATAATCAAGGATTATGAGTGATTATGAAGGACTAATTAGGGATGATGAGGGATGGTGAGGTTTAATGAGGGAGTGATTAAGGATGATGAGGGACGAGGAGGGAGTGATTAGGGATGATGAGAGATAATGAGGGAGTGATTAAAAATGAGGGAGGGATGATGAGCAAGTGAAATCAACACAAAAAGTGGTGGTTTGGTGTGCATGTGTCATTAGTGTGACCTATGTTTCCCCAATCAAACCACTTTAGCTTCAATTCAAAGTGAATTAGGGTGATTGTGCATACATGTGTCATAAATCATTTGCATTTTCATGGTCACAAGTGGATATAGGGTTGTTGTGTTACTTTTGGCAATAATAGGACTAATCATAAGTAAAATCGACATAAATTGGTGATTGGATGTGCAAGGTTCATAACTGGACTTACTTTGCCACAATCACACATTTATTTCTTGAATTTTAAGAGAAATGGGGTGGTCATGCATAAATGTGCCTACAATTATTTATGTTTACCTTGGTCATAAATGAATATGGTGTTTCAGTATCACTTTTGGCCTATAAAGGACCTAATCACAAATAAAATTGACATGAAGGGGTGGCTAGATGTGCACTGGTCATCGATGCAACCTATGTTTCCTTGTGCACACCACTTTGGCATGAATTCAAATTTAATTGGGGTGACCATGCTTAAATATGGACCAAATTCTCCATATTTACCTTAGTCACAAATGATTATGGTGTCATGTCACCTTTTTGCCTATAAGGGACCAAATCATAAGTAAATTCAACATCAATGAGTGGTTGGGTGTGCATTGGTTTGTAATCTTTAATTTTTACAAATCTAGGACTATATTAGAAATGCCAACAAGCAATCCAAAAGACACCAAAACCTAAAAATTAACTATATGTTTACCTAAAATTGATATCAATTGTAAAAATTATGCCATAAAATCTCTAAGTTCAATACTAAAATCTTGAAAATGACTAAGTGCTAACTAAATTAGATTTTGAAAAACTAACTCCCAAATTGTAAAGCATATAGCTATGAGACCAACTCTAAAATATGTAAAGTGACCTTAATTTTTTATATTTACTAAAATAAATTTAGAACTATAAGGATTCTAAATGTCAACTTATACTTAGCATTTACGTTAGTAAACCCCTGCCACCCCTCTCCCTTCCTCCCACACATCTTCTAATTCATCCCCTTTTTACATTTTAACCTTTCATGCTTTTATCTATCAGGGATGTATATGTGTTATAAAAAGCACATGTTTTGGTTATTTAAAATTTCAAATACATGTCTTTTGGTATGCACTTTTGTTTTTTAAATTTGAATGTAAAAAAATACGTACATGTGATAATGCATACGCATTATAAAGAATATATATTATGACTTAATATTTACCAAACTTAATTTTGAATAATATATATATGTGTTATGTAATAATACATACACATTACACAAAAATATTCATAAAATTGTCCCTCAAGTCCATGCACTTACCTTTACTTTATCTTGGAACAAAGATAAATTTATGTAATATGTATATATTCATATTTAGAACTTTTTCCTATGCAACCTTTTGTTTGATCTTGGAACAAAGATAAATTAGATATATTTGAAATTATTAAAAAGTAGCTATGTTTGATAATGTCATTTTGAACTTTATGTTTAACTTTAAAATGAATAAACATTATTGTATTTATTAATGTTTATATGGAATTTGATTTCATCACAATTTTTGTATAGAAGTTTTGTGTGAAGATCAATCCATATTTAAGTAGAATTTATTGATATATTTATTATTTATATTGAAATAATATTATAAAGATGATTATCATAGAAAGTGGTTAATATAATAATTAAGATTTTTATAATAATATTTGATTATATTAATTAAGTGAAAATTTTAAAACTAAAGTATTACAATCTCGAAAAACTTTATCATATTTTTTTTCCAAATTATTTCTAGAGACTACATCAATATTTATATTTATTATTGCTAAATGTATGAATATGTATATAAATAAATAAATAAATTTGAAAATTATGTTTTGACTTTAAAAAGTACACTTTAAATAAGATTTTTATAAGAGAAACAAAAGATAAAAAAATGTTAAAGTTTTTTAAACTTCGAGAATCAAAAAATCATATTATTAGATGAGACTTTTATAAAAAATGATGCCATAATATTATATTTGTTTGGTGTCAAATTTTGGGTTCATTTTTGGAAAAATTGTTTGACGCATGTTATAATTGGTTCTATTTTTTCATTGCCACTATTTGGTGTCAATAATTTTGCAATTTTGTATAATGCAATGAGTGTTAAAGTTTCATAAATAAATGCACTTTTAAAAAAAAACTTTTCACCAAATGTTTTGTCATCAAATTTGTGGGAATTAAATATATCGATAAAAATATTACCATTTTTTAAAATTTTATTTTATTATTAAAAAATAAAGTTAAATTTCACTTTTATATAAATATATTTGATTTTTTTTAATTATTAAATAAAAATAAAATAAAATAAGAAAACGATATTAATGTTTAAAAAAGGTCAAAATGGATAAATATTTAATATGAGCTATATATATCCGATAAATTTGAACTTCTAACCTTTTCAAAAAGTACAAATTTTCTTGACTCAAAAATATATATATTTTTAAAATAAATCATCCTCTTAAAAAAATATAATCAAATAAAATTACTAAAAATAAAAATAAATATATAAAGAAAATATGTTGAAAAAATAACCGTCAACGATGGACAAGGTCAACCACACCAAATGCAACCCCTTAATGAAAGGGTCCCACAACACACATCATTGATGACATATACAACGAAAACCCTTTCTTATAAACGTCAACAAGATTTTAGTTTAAGTTGCTCTAGAAAAATGTAAGCCATGACATCCATCGGCCAATAGATATTCCCCTTATAAATATGTACATTAAAGTCCACGTCTCCTCCCAAAACATGACATGCTTTATAGACATTGAGGTACTTCTTGTAAGTCACAAATAATTAAGATGGGAAGTATAGGAGTTCCAAACCAAAACTAGGTGCAACACATAATTGTCAAGCTTGATCATTAAACAAAGGATATAAGTAAAACATGGACCACATAGACACTGGGAGAACGTATTGAATGTTGTAATGGAATCTATGGTCTTGCCACATCCAAGGGACTGTCTGGTTATCGATCAATTTATCTCAGCTATGTATTTGTTATTCATATAGGCTTATCAATGTAAAAAACATACAATATTAACTTAAGAAAACTTGAGAAGCATGAGTACAGTGCTAAGTTTGTTAGGTAACCAGGGAAAATTTTAGTGGCCTATAATAAAATAGGTTTCTACCTCCCTCAAATAATTCAAATGAGGTTCTGCGTCCCTAAAGACTGAGCCTTTTAACATAAAATTGCAGAGGTTGACTACCTCCCTCAAACACCACCTCAAGGTGGTAGATAGTCATGCAGCGAGTGGTACCTAGCTATGTGCTCAACTGTATTGGATCAAAATTGGTGACAAAGCCTCCAAGGATTTTTTTGAATCACTAAAATCCAAGCAAGCTCATAGGAAAATTAAAGCCATTCAAGTGGCTCAATCTCAACTTACTTCCCAATTTGGTATCTCATCGGCCTTTCTTGAGCATTACAAGTAGGTTTTCCATGCCCAACCTTTCAAAGCTGAGCGGTCCCAAGCTCTTCATAATTTCTTTGATGTGGTGCCTCACAAGCTCAAGCCAATTGATTAGTGGTTATGTGATGCCCCACTCACCTTGTAGGAGCTTACAAAGGCTTTAAACTATATGAGAAATGATAAAGCCCCTGACCTCGATGGATTCCCTTGCAAATTTTACAAAGCCACTTGGGAGTTCACTGGCCCTGACTTGATGTAAGTCTATGAAGAAGCCTTACAAAATCAATCTCTTGGGCCCATAATTAATCAAGGCAATTTCAAATTTATTCCTAAAGTTGGAGATCCTAATCTTCTCACCAACTAGAGACAAATAACCCTGCTTAATGTCTCTTACAAGATTCTCTCCAAATCCCTCACCAACCACATTTAGATAATCCTAACCACCATTATTAGACCAGGGTAAACTAATTTATTAGAAGAAGATATATTTTGGATAATTTTATTGTGGTCTAGGAAGGCATGGCTTGGGCCCGTTCCTTTCTTCATATAACTATCTTCCTAAAGCTGACCTTTAAAAAGGCTTATGACAAGATTGAGTGGCATTTTATTCTTGCCATGCTCAAGGCTCTTGGCTTTGTCCCCTATATCATTTACGTAGTGTAGATCTTGATTCATGATGCCTCCACCTACCTTACTATTAATGGGCATCAAACCTCAGGATTAAACTCCAATGCTTTATTCACTAAGGTTATCCCCTTGTTCCAATGCTCTATGTTTTAGCCACTGAAGCCCTGGGTTGCCTTTTGGCTTCTAAGGCTTCACAAGGGTTCGTTTGTGGCATGTGTTGCTCGACCACACCTCTCAACTCATCAATGGCCACTTTATAGATGACACCTTTCTCATGCTTAAAGAGCAAGAGGCCACTTTTAATGAAGATATGCAATGCCTAGATATCTTTTGTCTGATTTCTAGCTCTAGCCTTTAATGGAGGGAAACCCAATGCTTCTGTCAAAGCATGATGCATGTGCTTAAGTGTTTTAGGAATTTTAATTAGCAGTGGATTACTTGAAAGGAATAATTTGAGTTCTTAGGCATCCCCTTTGCTTTTGATAGCTCACCATCTGAGCTTTGGTAATATGTCCTCAATAGGATTGAAAGGAAGATTAAGTATTAGATCACCACACCCCTTTCTCTAGCAGGTAAGTTTCAAATTTTCACCAAGATTTTGGTGGCCACTCATGTTTACTATTCCTCTTGTTGGTCCCCCACCAAAGCTCCTTATGATAATCTAGACAAGCTTCTCTGAGATTTCCTTAGGGCCAATTCTAACAAGGTTTGGGGTTTTCATTAGGTGGCATGGGATTTTACTGCCTTCCTCATGATAAAGGTGTCATGGGCATCATTGACACCTATCGATAATGTATGGCCTTGTGAATTAAATGGGTTTTTCCGGCTATTGAGGGCAATGAGCCTTTGAAAATCCTTCTCCACCATTGTATCTCTTTTTCAAGCTCTCTCTATGGCAAAACTAGTTGGTAGACTATTGGCTTTCAATCCCTCCTCATCATTAATGTGCCTATTAATATTACCAGCTCCTTTGTTGTCAAAAGTATTTGGAAGGCTTTTGAAGCAGTTAAACCCCACTTAAAATAGATAGGGGATGGATTTCACACAGGGTTATCTTTTAATGATCATAGCTTATATTGGTCTCCTATTCTCACTAACTCTTCTATTCCCGTAGCTAAATTATTAGGTATTAAAGCTATGTGATTATTTCGCAAAGGGATTTGTACTATCCGAGACTTGGTTACTTCCAGAGACTGGATTCTCTAGCCTGATTTAGAAAACAAGTTTCAATTAAATAATGTTGACTTACCTTTCATCCTTTGCATTCAGGAATTACTCCCTAATGTTATGCTTCATAAGATTGGCCTTTAGCCTCCTAAGGCCTGGTGGAAAGACTAGAGGTGGAACTATGATACACACTTTAAGGGATACTCTCCTAGGCTTCTTTATTAGGTGATGAGTCCATTCTCCCTGACTCTCAAAAATCTCAACAGATGTTGGGGCCTTCAATCCTCTTCCAGGACTTGGTTCACCCATCTAGATCATGTGTAACACCTTGGCCTAGAGCCTAAGTTGGCTCATTTTTTATGGTGTTTAATTTACCAGGGGCTCCCCCACAATGAGAGGCTGCTCCACCTACGCATTCCCCATCCCTTTTGTCCGCCTTGCAAGTGTCTGAAATCTTTCAAGCATCTGTTCTGGTTTTGTCCTAAAGCTCAATCTGCCTAGAGATGGATCCATTCATTATTTCAACCCTATCATCCTAAGCCTTTCTCCATGTGGCAGATACTTGTTGGGGACTTTTCTATTTGGCCAACATCTATTGCTTTTCTCTGGCATTTTTTTCATGCAATCATGGTCTTTTAGCTTTGAAAATACATAAATAATGCTATTTTTACTCATGAGGCATGTGGAATTTTATTTTTTGTTAATGAAAAGGTTGTTATTTCATCATTTTATTTGCAGATCCAATCTCGAGTTGAGAAGATGATGCTAGACCTCTGCCACCTACAGGATCTCCTCGACCACTGAGGGAGTGCTTTGTGGACTATGCACTAAGTTCTACCAGATGGCCTGCCTCGCGGTCCCCCACCACCTCCTCCCAAGAGGTGTAGAAGTAGAAGCCAATTCCAAAACAAGGGCCACTTTTAGTCTCGCCCTCACCCAGGGGGCAGTGGGAGTTCACATGGAAATTTTGATGCTTATCTTGCTCAACGATCTTCGATGAGCATTATAGTTCCTGTAAAACCCACAGAGGGTTGGTTGATCACCATTCATGCTGACCCCCTAGATGGCTAGAATGCTCTAAAGATCCATGATGTGGAACTGCTTGCTTGGTCGGTACTTCTTAAGGATGACTCTCCGCCTCTACCTCTTAGGACAATGACCTATGCTTAACTCTATAGTTGGTTATTTGTAATTGCTCTCGCCGTACTTTGATCGATTATTTTTAGATGTTTTGAGCTGATTTCTTCCTCCAATATGGAGTTTGGGTTGTGATTTATCCAGCCATATTACTTTGTAACCTTCTGTTTTACATTCTGTTATTTAATATAATGTGAAATATTCCAATAGTAAAAAATAATATTATTAGATGAGACTAAAAATAATGACACCATAATATTAATTATTGTTTGGTGTCAAATTTTGGCTTCATTTTTGGGAAAACGTTCTATTTTTTCATTCCCAGATATTTGGCATCCACAATTTTGCAATTTTGTATAATGGAATGTGCGTAAAAGTTTCATAAATCAATACGCTTATTTAAAAATTTCTTTTGACCAAAATTTTTGCCATCAAATTTGTGAGAATTAAGTGCATTGATAATAATGTCACGATTTTTTAAAATTTTATTTTATTATTAAAAAATAAGATTAAATTTTACTTTTATATATTTGATTTTTTTAAAAATATTAAATAAAAAGTAAAATAAAATAAAATAACGATACTAATGTCTAAGAAAAGTCAAAATCAATTTATAGATTGAAAAAAAATATAAAATAAGAGATAAGATTACACAAACCCAAAAACTAAACAAATATATACATTAAAAATATATAAAAATAAATCGTATTTTTTTATGTTTTATTTAAAAAAGAAAAAAAAAAAAATCTTTTTAAATTCTAAATATTTAATACTAAGTATAAATATTTTATTTATATAAATTTGAACTAGTGGACTTTTTTTTTTGAAAAAGAAAAGTTAAAAAAAATTAAATACATCATCCTCCGAAAAAAAAAATCAAATAAAATTTCCAAAAATAAAAATAAACATATAAATAACATATTAATTTACAAACGAAAATGTTGAATAAATAACCGACGGTGGACAATGTCCCACGGTACACATCATTGATGAGATATACAACGAAAACCCTTTCTTTTAAGCTGCTTACTATAGATATTCCCCTTGACAATATAATTTAAGCCCACATTTATTAGTGTTGTTCTTTGACTTAGTGCAATTTTTCAATCAATATATCTATTTTATTAAATTTATTTGGAAATAGAATTTATTTAGTAGTTGTTAGTTTCGATTTTTATCAAAAATATCATGTGCCAAGTTCTTGTAGGAGATCATAATAGTTTTGAAATTCGATTTAAGTATTGATTATAGAGACAAGTCTTGCTCGTTAATTTTTTTTTTTTTATCAATATGAGAATAAGAGTAAGATATGACCAATTGCTACAGAATGTTATGAAATATACATGAATTTTAATCACCAACAATGAATTTGGCATGATTCTATATTGAAATATTTACATTTTTGAAAGTTAAACATTTAAGTCAATATAACATGTCACCCAATTGATGGAAGACATTTCAAAATTTCAAAGTTTGGAGCAATGAAAACAAAAGCAATCCACATTTGATTCCCATAGTTAAAAATGGCATAAGAAGATTTTAAGTCTAGCCAATTTCCATCACATATTTGTAATTGTTAGTTACAAACTTCAATATATAATGAACAAATAAAAAAGGTGTTATGGAAAGCAGGTACATATATGCATTTTCTTGATAGCGCCGACAAATGTTTTCAACATTTTGATATCTGTCATCCCTAACAAACCTTAAATAAAAGAGAAAAGTTATTTACAAATTTCTTTGGTTGCCAGTATCTAAGAACTAGGCAACTAATTTTAAAAACTGAGCATTGACTATTCATTGGAAGAATAAAAATGATCGTTCTCATTGCTATTGCCTTGTTCCCAATCTAAACCTGATTGGGAACATAAAACTTATTTTGAAATGTGCATACCATCCACATTTTCAAGGTGACGAAAACAAATTACAAATTTGCACCATGTGGGGCTTTCAACTATTGCACCCCTTTTAGAATATCAGTCTATGTGTGTTCTGCAAAAGAAACTTTATTCTGGTGCTCCATATTCAACTTGCTACCAGAAGGATCTGGAAAATCAATCAAATTTTCCATTAGAATTTCAGAGATGAGGCTTATATACAACATTTTATCAAATTAAGAGAAGGTCCTACATTCTTGTAGGATTGTAAATTTACTTTCAAATTTTACAGTTCTTATTTATGGATTTGGGTGTTGTGTCCCTTGATCAAAAGTGTTAAAACTAGTATTTAGAATAGACTCCCTGTAACTTTTGTTCAAGGAAAAAAGAATGTCTTCTAACATAATTTCTTATTTGCTGAAATTTCACCATCTCCAAAATTAAGTGCCCCTGCTTTAACATTGCAAAACACGAGTGAGTTGATATACAATTATACAAACTGATAATACATAGATAAATGGCCATAAACTTGCAAGTAACTTAAAAAATTGACATTAAACAATAACTGCCTAAATGCTTGAGAACACACAAGAGTAACACTAGTTACCAACAATGTTGGTCAATTTTTTTTATTAAAGTTAACATGTTTTAGTGTCTATTAGACTATTTCAAAAGGCTTCACACAAAATGACAAGAACCAAAGTTCTACTTTCAGTAGTGAAATTTTATACAACTAGATGACATTGCTAGCACATAGGAAAGAATGGTGCTATGACAAGCAATGTGGCACTTACAATGGTGCTCTATGGAGAATGGTGCTATGGCAAGCAATGTGGCGTTTAGGATGGTGTTCCATGGAGAATGGAACTCTAGGCAGATGCCTCGAGTATGAACAAAAACTTGTAGTTATCACAAAATCAACATCTTAGAGGATTGCAATGCCCAATCAGCTATGAAAGGCAAATTTCAAGCATTTCAAGAATTTGAGGGAAATGGACAATGCTCTAGATAAGTAGCATTCATTATCACCAGAGTAGGCTTGTTGAATTTTGCTTTTGGGAGTTCACAGTTATTTTTTGTTGGTTGTTTTCCGTGTACAGTAGTTTCAAGTTTTTGGATGAATGGAGGCCTCTGCATCTTAAGATGTATGATGGATTTTACCATTTGCATGTATCCTGATTGTGATGATCAAGGTTAATGCTAGTTTATTGCTTGTGGGGGATATTAGCTTTTTTCAGTAGGAACCTATGTAATTTTGTTACTTTATGTAATTACTTTTTTAGAAATTCTAGGCATTCTTGTACATATTGGAAGGAGTGCCTCTGTAACATACCAAATTTGATGACCTATCTAAGAAGGGCAGGAATCTCTAAATCCCACCTGATTGTTTTCTAAAGTTTAATTTTAGAAATTAAAGTATAATTTTATATTTTTATTTTAAAAAACAAATCTTTTAAACAAATAGAGAATCTGATAACACTATAGACTAATCTAGCCGAAAGAATGTTAAAGTAGTATAGTCTTAACATCTCAACTCAATTCAAATTCAAAACCATTTGTGAAAATAAAACAAGATTTGAGGATGAATTGTGTTGACCTTTTCTGGATCAAGGTGCAAATTAAGATCTTTAAGAATCTGCACACAGGGTCTTATTGGATAGTTGAAATACACATGCCAGAATGTGATCTCTCCTTTCATTTCATACAAGGTTTCCCCTGAGAGATCTTCTAGGTCTATCTTGGACTTCCTTTCAATGATGGAGAACAAAGAATTCACTGCAAATTTTACCTTCAAGATGTCTGGTATTGTTTGCACCGACTTCAATATGCCAATTAGGCTCAAAGTGAAGGCAAAGAAAACCTATCAGAGGATATATATATATATATATATATATATATATATATATATATATATATATATATATATATATATATAAGTGCACAAATACTACTACTTGAGGAATTTTATAGAATTTTTTCTTATTCCAAAGGTTTTGTTGGGAATGTTAATTCAACTTTTTCCACTATTCACTGTAATATTTATTCAACAAGAGCAACAAGGAAAGTTTGGTTCTATCACAACTGATATTTGTATTTGTTTTAGAAATGTTAATATAACCTTAGAACTTTCTATATATGTAATGAAGTGAAAGGATTATAGTACTTTGAATATTTCTGTATGGCCCATCAATCCATGGATAACCAATTGAGCTCCCACCTAGAAGCTGAAACCATAAGTAGAGAAGAAAATCAAGTTTATGAATACAAAGCCAAGGCCATCAATGGTACCCATTTGAGTTGCACACTTCATTGGTTCTTTGCATTTTTAAGCATGCATTTGAAGGACCCGATCCTCAACACAAAATGAAACTATGGTTGGAATGTTGCTTAGTGCATCTATCACCACATGCATAGGTCTACGCTCTATTATCTGTACCAGTTAATATAAAAATCAAAATCAATATCATTAACATTGATATTATTTAGATAGTTCTACTGTAGTGACCAGTTAAGAGGGGTGTTCCTTAAACATCGGTGGATTTTTAAACCCTTGCATAATGAAAATAATGATAAAAATTTAATATATAGATTCTAAAGTACCTAGGATTTGGCACTAAATTTATTCACCAGCTTGAGTTGCCCCCATGACTAAAACACTATCAGACTTGTTCAAGCAGAGCAATAAGCATTAAATCTAGTTGCCAGTAGAAAAAAATGTGATACAAAGATTGAAAACTATGGTGTGTACATTTTGCACTAAAAATGATAGTCCATCTTTAAGCAAGCTTTCGATTCATACATAATCAGTTGAGAGTCTAGAACTTGTTACATCACTACCACAAGAGAAATATATAAAAAAAATTATTTAGTGTTGCGATGTCTATGCATAAAAATGGACAAGAGGATGACTAAAACTCATCTAGGAAAATCATAGTGCATAACAATATTAGAAGGAATGTATAAGGCATGGGAAAAGCCAATTTTACCAATTAAATACAAAATCACCCATAAAGATGGGCCAAACATAAATGTTAAATAGATCTCATAGATAAGAGGAGATAAAAGAAAACTCTTCTACTAGCTAAAAATTAATCAAACAATAGAAGCAAATGTAAGATAAGTGAAGTACAAAACAAGAGATCTTCAGTTCAATTGTATAATCCTATATGATATTTATGTTCATAGATCTATTGTAATAATGTATCAAGGCTTCGCTCTCTTATTTTATTCTAAATGGATCATTTCATGTTACATAAACTATTGTCACTTATGAGTATATTAGTATCTAAGATTTTTGAAGTTTTAGGAATCATGATCAGGGCTTATCTAGAATCTTCTTATCACACATTATCCAATACTCTACTTTGTTACACATCATCTAGCCTTGTCATTAGTGTTTCCCAACCTATTGATGACACTACAGGGCATAAACCTTGTTTAGATAATTATAGAGATGAGAATGTGGTATACTTACATTGAACCTATCTAAAATAATATTTTTACACACTAATATGCATAGACTTGAGGATAAGCCTTAGCAGGTCAACATGTTAGTATCAAATTTAAACTCAAAATAACACAATATTTTTATATTTTATCTGGTTTATTATGACATGATTCATATATAACTAGTTTGACCATAGGCTAAACCAATTCAGGTTTGAGGAGGTGAGTATAGAGTGCACTTTCAATAGTATGATGAAATGTTTGAGGAAATAAAAAAAATACTGGTTAAAAGAGACTTTAACAAGTTTATGGATTTAATTTTCATTTTTTGGGATGTCGATAATAAATAGTGATGGTTTATTTGCATAATTTTATTTGCTTTCTATTCTAGTCTATGAATCTTGTTCTAGCATTATTTTTATTTTTTTGATTTTTTTATTTCACCCAAGTAAATCGTCTCTAAAAAATTATATTGATGGTAAACTAAATGAACACTACAATTGTGGGAGGGAATACAAGCCTAAAATTATCAGAGGATATAGGTAACCATAGGTAACCATTGCACCTTAAGATGCTCTTCCTAGTCACATTGACAATGCAGTAGAAAGAAATGGCACAAAATGTTTTTTGCACATTTTAATTATGTTGCATTACCCTGCTTCTATATTTTGCATCGTCCTAACATAAACATGAAAAATATCTCACCTAAAATTTTTGTGATCATTAGACCATGCCATCTCCTATAGCATAACATGTTGAATAGCCTTTATATGAAGATGGTGAACAAACTTGCTCCCAGTGTGTGTGAAGTAGGATGTCTGTGCTGGATTTACAATGAAAGTTGCAAAGGTTAAAAGCAACAACATGCTTGACCAAAAAATATTGTATTTATTAAGGTTAGATTTTGGTTCATAGAAGTTGTTGATCACATTTTCTAGAAGAATTTCAAACAAGGGTAAGATGGTGTCACTTGTCGCTGTAGCCAAGGACCCAAATAAAAGTACAAGAACTTCCAATTTATTGAGAGGAGCCAGCTTGAATATTGACATCTGAGCATTTGTATGTAACTTCTTCTTGGAAACTTATAAACTCTAAAGATTTTCTTCCTCAGTGGGACCAACATTGCTTCAACTTCTAAAAGACAAATGTCTTGAACTTCCTATAAAGCTTCCATCTCTACTAAATACATCAACCCGATGAATATCTTCAATAATATTTTCTCTAACACTCTCAGAGTCATGTATTTCTTCTTCTCATTATAATTCTTGTTGCTTGACCATATGAAAATATTCACCATTTTTCCTCTGTACGAGCTCAACATGGGTGACTGTAGACACATGCCATTGATTATGTCTTTTAAGAACTCAGTTCATTTTAATTTTAGACCATGGAATTTGAATTAAACAATACCTTATTCTATCAATATTCCTTTCTTTAGAATGCATATAGAGTGAACATTTATTATGGTGTTGAGCTTGTGAGCAATCATAATAGTAGTTCTCTTCACCATGACTTACTCTAGAGCTTCTTGGATAACTCTTTTTGACCCAACATCTAAGGCACTAGTTACTTCATCTAGTAGTAAGATATGAGGATTCTTCAGAATAGCTCTTGTTATTTTGATTCTCTGCTTCTAACCCCTAAAATCTAGGCACCTTGATCCCCCACCATGATGTCATAGCCCTAAAAAATAAAAAATGGCTATAATATTTCAATAGAACTAAATGCACAAGTAACTTACAATAGACAAGAGTTTTGAATGCAGGTCCAATCACTCACATCTAAAGAGACAATAGAAAACAATCACTAAAAAAAATGCCAACATAACTAGCTAAAAGAGTATCACTCAATGTTGATTATCTTACAACAACATTATAAATATCATTCAAACTAAAAATTTGAAGAATCTCTTCAAGACAAGTTAATAATGTCATCTCAAAAATGGCTTGGGCTAAGGGGAACAAATGATGTTATTCTTAGAGATATGATATTCCTATTTTTAACACTCACATTTGTTAACCCATTAGTGAAGATGATAAAACTAGTTAGGTGAGTTTAGTGAGAATAACTGGCTGTTGTGTGTGTTATCAGTTACCACACTCGAAGAGTGGTGGTTGAGGTGTCATAAATTAACAACACTTCTAGTGTTATGCAATCAAATTGAGATGCTCAATATGAAGTGTGCCTCTATGTATTATGGAAATATAAGTAACTATGTAATTAAAGGAAAATATATGATGACATACATATGAAACTAAGATAGAACATACTGATACTAAGTGAAAACAAAAAATCTCTGCTAACCATAGTAGCAATGTTTGTGAAAACATTAAGTACAAGAGGTTCAAAAAAACTATGAAATGCGCTTGAGCAACAAAAATTAGTGAAAAATGAGAAAAAATGACATTTAGAACTCCTTTCAACCAAATATCCAAATTCATGTTGAACTTCCTTCTTATTGATTTTTTTAATTTAGGGTTAAACTTATAGCCAGACAAAGAGTTTGTTATTGGAGGATTTTTACTACTATGCTTTAGATAATAGGTTTATGGTAAAATTGCATGTATAATTTTCTAGTAACAGGTCCTTATAGGGTGTACAGTACAGATTGATGCATAGATATAATGTATTTCATATTGTACCTATTAAGGGTTGATGTAAAGTTTTATTGCATGTCATATTTAGCTATTAAACTTCTAATGAAAAATAATATATTTGTTATTACCTCTGGAAAGTTTTCTATAAACTCTTGAACATTTACAAGCTTTGTTACTTTATGGATTTCTTGCAACATGGTTGTGTGTTTCCCAAATCCTATGTTGTCCTTTATGGAAGCTCCAAAAAAAGTAGGCTCCTAGCTTACCAGTCCAATCTGCTACCGCAACCATTGTATCTGGATGTCCTTGATGTCTACATTGTCTAACAAAATATTTCCTATTTGATAATTGTAGAATCTCTTAAGTAAGCTAACTACTATCAATTTACCACTCCTACTTTCTCCAACAAGGGTGACAGTCTCACCAGGATTAATTACTAGTGAAAAGCTTTCTAGAATCTTTACTTCTGGTCTACAAGGATACCAAAATGACACATTTTTAAGTTCAATATTGCCTTTCACACCCTCAGGAACCACACATTTTTCCTTACTTCTATCCATTAGGCACACTTTAAATCACCTTGAATACCCTAACTGCTTGGGTTTTAGCAATTGTAAATGCATTAAAGCATGGCAAAGCTTCACCTAGTGCCCTCCAAATTGAGTAGAATGTGAAACCATTGAATTATTTACAATAGAAGCATCTTAATTTTTAGTATTTCAAATGGCAGAGACTCCAGATAGGATTTGACCTCAGAATCTTGAGCTTCCTATTGTGGTATGGTCATCTTTGGTGCAACGAGACTCGAGGGGTTATTAGAGAAGAACATTTTCTTTTGAGGTGCCACCACATGGATTTTACTATCATTGATAATCATTATAGCTATGCATTTTTTGGTCCTAATTCCCCTCTATTATTAATAATAATAATATTTGAATAATTCATGACCAAAACCCTCTTCCTTCTGATGGTCGTACACAAAGAAGTTGAAGCTCTATTGTTCATGCACACATCCCTTAGTTGTGCTAGAGCCCTGGGATCAAGATACCTAGTGCCATTGTTTCTCTTATTACTCTTCATCTTTGTGTTGTCTCTTTTCCTGGCAAAAGAAAAATAAAAATTAGAAGAAAATATTTTCTTAGGTTTTCTCGTACCTTTAAGTTCTCATGTGCATTTTCAAAATTTCTAGGCTCGACCATCAATAGTGGTGGGATTAAATTATTAGACCTATTTTGGTTTTTTTCTCACTAGAACATATTGCTTGTTTTGCCCTTTCAAGAATGGGACATTGCTAGGTTTCAATCACAATACCTGTGTACTTTGAACAAGAAATGAAAAAGAAGCAAAAAGGGTGCCATGTTATAGTAGGAGAATATGTTTCTTGTAAATAGTAAGTAATCTTGGCACCTTGTTTCTTATATTCACATTGATATTCTCTCTCTCACTTCATGGATATGAATATACCTTAAAATATAACTCTCCCCATGCCCTGCCCAAAAACATGAATCTGCCCCCTATTGCCTTATAGTTTAAGAAAACATACCCTATTTCTTCCCCTGTAGCAAACCTTCTATGTGCTTTAATGGCTCCATTTCATAGAGGAATTGTATGCAGATGACATTTATGCCACCAAACAAAAAATCCAGTTATTAAAAAATATTAACTGCATTAATGGAGGGGTTTGAATATTTTTGTTTATTGTTATGGGTATTGTGTTTTTAGTCTACCTCATAGATGAACTAACCATCTCTGCATATGAAATCTGTAGCACCTTCAATGAAACAACTCACTCTATCCTGATGGTGGATTCGAACCATGACTCCCTCTTTTTCACCACACAAATCAATGATTCTCTTAATTACATTAAAGAATCCTATTTTTATTGAGATGTGCATTTTAAAATATTTCTTTTGATTTCCAGCAAATTTGATAACAAATCTAACGGTTACTTTGATGATGTCAGTGCTCCTTCCCTAAATAACATGTAAACAATTTTGACCAATCACAATATAGATAAATGTTTTTTTCATGATTTTTGTTAAAAAATGCACAACTTGACTTTTGTAAAATTGCACATTTTTCCATACACAAAAACAATGAATTTTGATTGGTCTAGAAGGCAAAGTTTAATCTAAAGTTAAAGCATATTGAAGACTTTAGTATACCCTCCTAGACTAATAAGGAAATTATATAAAAGATTGTAATATTTATTATTTTATATATTTGAAAGTAGGATATAACATAAGAAAAAGGAAATTCAAGAACAAAAATTCCAATAAATATAATAAAATATATATTTTTTTGAAATTATCAAATTTATTTGCATTTGGTAGTGTGATTATTAATTTACCAAAATGACATAAATATTAAAAAATAATAGTTAAATATTTTATTATAAAAATAGATTAAAATAATTGTATCTATAATTACAATGCCCAATCTTGAAGGGAATGTGAGTAGAACGTGTAAGCATTGGTGTGAGGGGAAGGATGTTGAAAAAATAAAATAAAAATGAGTGAAGAGACATAATACCAATGAAAATTTGTTACTTTTAAAATACAGGGGAGTATGGTAAAATATGGTCATTCATGTAAATTTATAATTTATAGGCACTTCTCCCCCAAAAAATGTTGTTTCAATAAAATAAAAATATGAGCCATAGGAATGGTAGGTGTTAGACTTATTTGAAGGATATTGCCTCCATAAATTTTCATGATAGGAAAATTCAAGCCATACAATTTTCAAATTTACCCAATAATCAAGGTCAATCAACTTAAACTTTACATGAAAAACATTTCAGCCTTCAATGTTAGGAATGCTTGTTGGTGTGTGTGCTGAGAATGAACATAGTTTTAAGGAGTGGCTTGTTTGCATCTGGTTCATAACCAATATCATGATAAAACTTGAATAAAAATACTCCATTTAGATATTTACTTGTAATAGAGCAAAGTATAAAATACTTTTATTTTTTAATTTCACATCATTTAAACATAGCGTGAATCACTCTCAAGAAGTAGAGCATTCAAACTTAGAAGACATTAGACTTACATGTTCATCAACAAAATGTCTAAAACAACTCAAACAAAAAAGTGCACTATGTTTCTCAAATTTAGTGTCACCCTATAAATTTTTTATGGCATTATGAAGATTTAGTTTTTGGAAAATACAAATATTTGGAGTAGCCTACATAAATTGGCAATGACAGCTCAGAAGCCACTGCACTTTACCATAGATTTGCACATTCCTATCCAAAAAAAAATTGCACACCATGTGAATACAAATACTTATAATGGTATAAATTTTTTTTTGTACAAAACTAAGAATTTATTATCATAGATCTAGATGATGATGAGATTACATGTTCAAATGCATTGGAAGACTAGAGAACCCCAAATCTTCCATCACCTAGTTTGACACATTGCATTAACACTGCCAAGAGTCAATAAAGGGGTTATGGTACTAGAATTCTAGCCA